>JAWNGG020000105.1:0-600000 GCA_036937485.2 Tetragonisca angustula | reverse complement strand
AAATTACATTGTGTCTATTGATGCATGAAAAGATTCATTAGTTCTATTTAAAAAAAAGAAAACAAAGTTAACCTTCATATAACCTTTATATAATAAATCAGAATATCAAATCACGAATTTACATATTATTAACATGGGTCACAAATTAATAATATCGGAAAATGTACTTTTTAAAATTCAATTTTCATCAGAAATATTTTCTGTAACGTAATAATAATAAGGATGTAAATCGAGATATCAAAATCAGGCAAGACAATAAAAATATGACTAAATAGTTTATTATTCAGCCTACATATTTAGGACAACGTTAGCCTATAACGCCAATTAGAAAATATAGTATACCAATAGGAAAACTTACCGATTAGAGAAACTTATCAGTGCGATCACAAAAGTCAAAATTTTTTAAATTTCGAAAATTATGGTCATTTCTATAAAAAGTTCAATTTATATGGAAACAGCCCTTTTGTTTATAAATCTTTATTTATATTCGAGGCCGTACACGTATGTATGTACGCGCACACAATCATCCAAGCTCCGACGATGGAGTCAGCGAAAACCTGGTCGACATCGCGCTCGGCGTATCCGCAATGGCTTTAGCGAATTAACTTCTTGCGTTGGAATGACGTGCCACGCACGTCGAGAATATTTGGCCCAAAATTGCAATATTTTCTCAGTTTTAAGTATATTGAAATATAACCCATAAATTTATTACTTCTTAGTAATTTCTATCCAGCGATATACCGATGAATTCAAAAAAAAAAAAAAAAAAAACAAATTATTGTATACGGTTTGGTCACTCGTTATGGTCCGTGAACCAGTTACTAGCGCAAGAGGTTAAACACCGCGTCTTGGCATTTATGTGTCTGCGACAATTATTTACTAATGCATGTCCAGCTGATAAATCTACACACTAAAATAAATTTAAAAAAAAAAAAAACGTCATATGGACACATTGCATTTTTATTGAGAACATAAACCTAAGCCAAGGTTTGAACAGAAATGTATGGAATCGTCAGCGATATATAGAGAAACATCTTTGGCGATAAATTAAACTTTTACTAAGAAGAAGTAAATTTTTTTATTTTTCTGTATTGTATTATCAGATGTCACAGAACAGTATAAAATTAATATAAAATTGTACAGTATACTAATAATAAAATCTTTGTAAAAGTAAGAAACAAAGCGCAGTACGTTCCATATTTTAATTATGTACTTTTATTAAAAATCTTTTCCTGAGTTTTATTAATTTTCTTTAATTGTCGAACAGTCCAATTACTCTTTGCTACACAATAATACTACCTTAATGAATATATAAAAAAAAAACGAAGAGATCAATTTATTATTATTTAAACAGAAAACATTTTCATTAACTGTTCACGCGAATGAGATTACAAATAAAAAAAACATGTGGTTTCGTATCACACTTAATGATGCACACTGAGAGATGTAAATAAATTTGAAAGCAATAGTTCTGCCCTTTAGAGTTCTGAGAATTAACAGTCATCTACTCTTTTGTTTCAAAGGAAATATTTTATTTTCACGTTATCTTATTTAAGATTGTAAATTTTTTCATAAACGCTATTTTGTCCTTTTTTCAAAAGAAAAAGAAATGACAATTCGTTATACTTTCATTGGATTTTCAGTCAAAGTTCAAATGAAATTTGAGATTTTCTTCATGTAAACCATCTTTAGTTTTAATCAAAATTTATTTGATTTGAATACATTGATATACATTGAATGGAAATTAGCGAGAGAATAAAGATATTTATTTGAAAATAAAAATATATATGTAGTATATCGTATGATGTGTGGTAGCAAGCAAAGAAACCAAATAAGAAGGTTACAAGAAATAACGCAAGTTAAAACTATAACCTGCCTAACCGATGAATCAATCAATTTTTTCAATCAAATTGAGGCAACCGACAAGCTTATACAAGATTGTCAAGATTGTCTTGCTGCATTTATCACTTTTTTATGCACACTTAATGCTACAAACAATATACAATCAATATCTAATTTGTAAATATATTCGATTTGAACCAAAATCCGAATGAAAACGGTGCTCAAAAGTAGAAATATAGGTACAAAACAAAACTCAACAAGTTAAGATAAATACGAGTGAAGATCCGATATACAAGAATTCTATTCCTATATTTCAGCAGGGAATAACTATAATACTTGATTTATTTTATATTAAAAAAAATATTTCAATGACAGTCTACAAATGCCATGATACAAGTCGAATCAATTTGTATATAAAGGAGGGCAATATATTGTTTTATTTTCTTCGTGTAATTTTATAGTTAAAGACTTTTATATTTGTCAAATTATAATTTAAAGCTTGCTAAACCATCTTCTTTAATCTCATCGTTAGTATTTCAACTAACAATCTTAAATTAATTAAAAATTTAAATTATTATTAATAAAAAGATTGTTTCTTCGTGATTTATTAGATAAAGAAATTATTATTGGTAATGTTAATGAATTCAGAAACAGAAGACAATCAGTATGTGATAATATGATAGGTAACGGACGAATCAACACATCCTAACGGTACAAACAAGTGAACGATTAGTCACAGAGAGTATACGGTCTTTTCTTTTTGCATGAAAATAATACGATACTTGTGGTTTCATCTAACATATATTACCCGAAATATGCAATGAAACTAAAAGTTAGAAATATAGAAGATTTAGAGAATCAGAATTAATTCTTTTTCCAAAAAATGTCTCGATTCCTTAATCACTTCAATGTTAATACAGCCATTCTGTTGTTAAGTATATTTTAACAATTCTGTTGTTAAGTATATTTTAACAGAAATTTTCTTAAAATATTGCAAACTATTCTTTCAAAATATGTTGTCCAAAAGATAAAAAATTTTATTGAAAAGATAGAGGAAAAGAAACAGTTCGTTTCAGAATAGAAAACATATATAAGAAGGGAATAGTGAAATAATTTTATTTCTTTAAGTGTATTGTAAATTGTTGCACAGTTAGACGTAAATTTCAGGTATTGAACGAACTCTCGGTGATCTCTCCAACGAACATGAGCAAAGTTTTTTTGGAAAAGCAAAGTTTTATTTAACAAGTAAATGTGCTTCTCTCGTTCTTCGAATACAACAAAGATCGGTTCAATTTGAAAGGAGAAGGAAATTCTTGCGAACGCGTAGAGAGAATGTATCATACGAAACTGTATAGGGTATACTTCTTAGGTATACAAGACATACGATACCTTTCGAGGACAAGCTTCCAGAAGCATGTACACGTTAAGGTTATCCTCGAAGTAGTGATGCAGCTGGACAACATTCACGTGATTCAGCTCTTTGTGGATCATAATCTCACGTGCAATCTACAAGGAATAGATAATTATTAAACGTGTATTCCTGGCCACCTGTAAAATTTAAAGTCTTGTAACATTCTTAATAACAACTTTTGCATGAGTTAGTTATTTTAGAGGATGGAATCTCTGTATTTTTAATCCTTTATTCAACTCGTAATCAATTAAGCATCCTTAAACTCTATTAAGGTAAAAGCAGCATAAATATCTCGTTGCACGTTTTTCTTTTTTTTTATTTTACATTGCTAACTGGAAAGTGAAAATTATAAATGTATACGTATTGTGACATCTTTACACAACACGAATAGGAGAAACAATTTCTCGAACATGAGAATTTTATTAATAGTCTCATAATTGAAAAGTGTCCAATCGATTCCAAAAATGATTTGGACTGTTACACACTTGCGATTCTACAAAAAGAATTTCATCTTCCTGATGTCAAAATTTCGAATTCCGGAAAAGCAATTTTACACTAAATAAATATGAAGGACTGTGAATATTTCTAAAATAATGTAATTATGATACCATATACGAAATATTAATCACCAAAATTACTGAACTAATAATAAATAACTATGTTAAGCTGCAATATAAAAAATAAAACTGTATGTTAATTCATGTAACTGACGTGTACAAACCTTCTGCATGTGAATCTTTTGCATTCGATTCTTTCGAATAATTTTGCAAGCATATTCATTGCCGTTATTGACATCAGTCATCAAGAAAACTTTAGCGAATCCACCCTGAAAATAAATACAAAAATATATACACAATTTACATCGTATGTTATTAAAAGCATAAATATAATATAATATACAATAATTTCATCAAAAGCATAAATATAATATGTATACCGTAATTTCATTGTTAAATTTATTATAAATTCAAAGTTTAAAAAAATATTTTTAACATAAATTAATTTCATATTTACTGGTTAAGAAACGGAGGTGCGCTTAAATTTTTAGTAATTATCACTAGAATATTCAAAGTGGTCAAAATGATAATTCATAACAAATTTAAAACAAGTGTTTTTAGAAATTTTTCTTAAAATATATAAATAAAAGTTTCTTTATCACATATATTTTTCATTAAATAAAATATCTATTATCTATTATAAAAAATTATATTTTCTTATATTCTTTATATTTAAGTTATATTCATTATATATTTTTTATTATATTACCTATAAACATTTCCCTATTTCTTGCACTCTAATTCCTCTGATTTATGATCTATAATTTATAATTTATAATTTATGTCGGTGATTCTAGTTCAATCTCAAATCTTATAAAAATCAAATGGCATATAGATGATAAAATTTTGTAGATTTTTATTATTTTTGCATTATTAGATTTTTGTTATTTTTATTTAAAACATATGAAATGACCATTTAGTTACAGAACCTTTTCGGATAAATTTAACATCAATATCAAAATTCGTAAGTGAAGAAAATCTGATTTTTCTCGAGAATCGTCGAATATTACTTATAATTAGTTTTTATTTATTCACACAATTTATTTCAATTTATTAACACAATTTTTCCTAATAAAGCAGATAAAATCTATTTAAAAAATTACTCCCTTTGAATTAAAAAAAAAGTTTAATATAAACTGGACTTCGAAATCGAAAAATATATTTAAAAAACTTTATTCATATATGCTTATTTTAATCTAATATTATTTAACTAATATTTTTAAAAAGTATGAAAAATAATATTAGGTACGTGACTCAGTTTCAAAATCAAAATCAAAATCAAAATTGCAAAATGCACAATGATTCAGCGCATACGATTTAAATTATCTAGTGATGATATATCCTATGAATATTCAAATTGACTTAACGAAACTTACGCTACTAAAAAAAGTTTTACATTAGATTACGTAATAATTTTGGATTTTTTTTACAAAAATCTACTATACGAATATTATTTGTATTATATATTATCATGTACCATAACATGTATCATTATAACAAAGAATGAATTTATAAATATAATAATAGCATCCAAGGATACATTATAATTTTCTACAATAACTTATTGCAGATAAAAGTTCAGGATTATACAAGATAAAATTCGTATACATGCAGTATAAAAAGTATTTATTCGAGAAAAGTTTACAACCAATATTTCTCTCTAAGGAAGCAAATCATTTTTGCGAAATTAAGAATTGGACATACGTATGCACAAGCTACTAATAATCAAACACATTGTTAGAATCTTTTACTTTATCTCTGAAATCTAAACTCTAATAATCATATACAATATATAACAATTATGATGAATTATAAGTTACTATTAATTAAGCTTTCAACTTTGACCTTGTTATCCATTATTACTTTAAAAAAATTGCTTAAAAATAACTATTACTAATCAAAAATCAAAATAGTAACTTCTAAAATAAACTGCAAAAGAATTAACTAATATTGTAAAAAATTATCACATTTAAAAAATCACAGATAGTACAAAAGTTTCGTATAATATACAAATCTAAAAAAAAGCAATTAGTTCTTCTTAATTCATTCAGTTCTTCCAAATGTTCTTTTTTTTTACATTCTTCATCTGTGGTTGTTAATTTTGATTGTATACAATTTTTCTTGTTTCGTGTATGTTTTCAATAAATTATTGTTAAATATTCTTTTAAATCAATAATTTTTTTTTCATCAACTTTGTGATTAATTCATCATGCTTTTTACACTTCAAAACGTTGATTAGAAATATGAATGTAAGAAATAGAAATATAAAACCAAAGGATTTTTAACTGAAGATAGAATTCAAGTTAACAAAATTTATATATAGGGGAAAATAGAGTCAAACCGCGTACTATTGTCTTTTTAAAATAAGAGCTTCGATAATCGAACTATGGTATGATATTTGGACCACACGACTTTATTTTATAAATTTCAGAAACAATCAACACCGTGGTGCAGATAGTTAAAAATTTTGGTTTGAAAAGTTTCAATGTTTTGTGATTTAAATAATTGCTTTTTAATGTTTTCACATTCAGGAATCCATTCAGACAAGTAATATTTATATTCTGTAGTAAAAGTATTTTGATCCTTTTTTTACCATTCTATCTTATATTGAAGTATAAATATTTAATGCTCAGTAAATGAATGCATTTGGGACAAAACCCGGCATATATTTGGCTATATAAGGCAGATCCAGGTATGCAGTACACAATATCTGTGTATAGCATACATGCTTTTCGTTTTTATGTTTTTAATCATTTAATTTAAATTGTTATTATTTTGTATGCATCCCTGGGCAGTAGTGTTAAGTCCATAAAATAATTGCGAAAACTATGGCACTGTTAAATACTTCTTACGAGAAGGAAGTTAGAAAGTGGCTGATTTCTAATTCTGGGAGCCATGTTGTGCAAAGCTGCATTTTTTAGAGCAACAAAGTCAAGCGTTCAAGGGTTCAGAGCAACTGAAATAGAAATTTCTTTTAATCCTGAGTTAATGCCATCAGAAATAACATATACACTTATATATACACTTATATATACACTTAACGAGTTAAAATATCAGAAAAGCACTTATAAAAGTTTTACCATTGACATCAACAGAAATGATGCAAAAGCTGTGCTATCCACGTTGGAGGATGTAGAGTATGTTCCATCCCCGTCACAGGATATTAATTATGAATCAACATTTACATTTTCTCCCTACACAATTAAACTTATCTCCCAAACAGAGTGAGCAATAAGAAGGAGCAATAGGGAAAAAGGAAAAGCGACCATAATATCTGAAGAACATTTGGAACAGTTGGAAAACATTGTACAAACTACTAAAAGGAAAAAAAATTTTGTAAGAACCAAATGTCAAAAATAAATGAATTATCTGTAAGCGATGCTTGTATATTTTGTAACGAACTTTTTCTACATTCCAAATCCAAAAAACAATGGATTTAATGCACCATGTGTTATGGATGGGCACATGTAATATGTACAAGTGTTGAAGACGGCGACGAATATTTTATGTGCGACTTTTGTTAATTAATATATGTATATTGATAAATTTATTACTATATAAAATATAATAATATAAATTTATTATTATATAAAACAGTTCAAATTTTTTATAAGACAGACCAAATAGAATGCCTTTACATTTCAATTATGTTGCTTATTAATTATTAATTATAAAATCAAAAATTAGTGAAGTGCACGAATGTCTGATAAATATTCTAATACTATATCTTTATAATTAATTATGAATTTCATTCAATATTCATGGCAATTTTGTATTTCTTACATTCTGCTTCTCTATAGTACATTGTTTGTTAGAAGAAAAAATGAGCATATTCAGAAGTATTACTACGATAATAAGAATTTTCGTTTTTGAACTTGTAGTGTAGTAAATGAATAAACCTACACGTGTCACAAATATTATTAATTGCGTTAAATGACAAATTTAAAAAAAGTCTTAAAAAAATAAATAAGGTACAAACAACGGTGGAAAATAATTTAGATGAAAATAATAAGAATTTAAAACGAAAAGGTTCATGCTAGAGTCTACAATTTCACCTGTAACATTCATTCAAATTTCTCGAAGTGAAAGGCATTTGCTATCGTGCCACAAGAATACATATCTTTAAATTATCTTTTATTGCTTTACTACGGTAGTTTTAACAGGGAGGAAAGTAAAAACAGCCTTTACGATGCAACATAACGCTCTTTCATTGCTTTTGCAAATCATTTTCATTCTTTCTGGGACACTTTTACTTAAACTGAGTAACATTGCGTTATTCTTAGCATCGACCGACTTTTCACTCTTCTTTCAACTTTTCAGCAAAAGGGAAGATTAATGGATTCCTTTTAGAAACGTAAATAAAATCACTTTTTAATTTAAATACAGTACGTATAATTTCTATATAGGTATATTTCAACAGCACTTAACCACTTTGCGTTGCAACAATTAACAGGTAATTAAATCCGCTTAGTACCAAGAATCCTAGTTCCAATTTCAAAATTTAGTTTGTTCTTCGTTATACATAGCGTTTTCTACAAAAAATAAAATTTCCACCAATAATCAATAAAGAAGTAAAATTTAAACCCATACAGATCAATTTTTCATTATACTAGTTATATTCTACGAATATCATTTGCCATGCATATATAATATAATATTTAATTAAATTAATTAAACACAACCAAAAAGATTAAGTAGTTTATTTAAATATATTTTGCATAATTAATGTACACGATTTATATCAATGTACCTGTATTGTATTAATATATATCAAATATAAACTTAGATCAGTTCCTTCATTTATTGTAAACTACGTAAAAAATTGTGGTAAATAATGAATAATTATTTCCTTCTAAGCACATATTTATATGACTCATTTTGAGATATTGTACTTACGATAAGTTCAAAAATAAATATTATTAGAATATTAATAAGTTACAAAATTTATACTTACAATAAGTTAAAAAATAAAATATATTACCGGAAATTAAGTTCCACTGAAATATACAATTAGAATTCGCAAGTTCAAAAGTAGGTCCTATTTATCTTGAATACCTCAAGTATCTTCGTTGCTTTTAGAGATAATTTTGCAGAGGAAAGTTATTTGTTATACAGTTCGAAAATTATACAGACGGAATCATGATATGGCAGTAATAATACTTTTGTAGATGAACTAGATTTTAGAGACTATAAAATACATTGATTTTCTCCTTCAATTGTTATTAAACATAAGTTACAACAAATAGCAAAAAAAAAAATTAAAAATAAAATTTGCTTAATGTACTGTGAATCTACCGAATGTCATAGGCGTTTTTCTGGTTCAAAAGAGTGCGTGTATTAGCGCACTGATTACCAAAATAACTCGTTCGAAAATACCCCCGGCATTACGAAAACTTTGCTTGTCGCTTTTATGTCGTCACACGATTAAAAGTTGTATACATATATATACATGTACGTTATACATATATATTCATACAATCACACGTGTATCATTTACTGTACGATTAAAGAATTAAAAACCAAATTAATGAAATAGAAATGAGACAAAAGTGGAAATGGAATGATAAATAAAACAGTATGAAAATTATTAATGATTAATTTAATAATTAACAGAGTTTAAACTGTATGTTAAACAGTGGTATTATGACATTGAACGATTAAAAATAGGTATGTATATCACATATCCAGTAGTACAGAAAAGATCATTTGATATATCTACTTGTATTTTTCTGCATTACAAAATAATTGACAAAATATAAAATATTAAATAATAAATTAAAATACGAAACAGTAAACTGATAAAATGTGTATAGATAAATTTGTATAGATAAATCTTTTATAATGAAAATTCTCGATAGAAACAAAGATAAGAAGTATTGATAAAATATAACTAACCAATTTCACGTACATTGAAAGGAAACACTAAAATAATACGGGAACAAAAATTTAGAAACATGAGAAAAACAACAAAATGGGAAATTCTTGTCCAGTTGTAATTGTCACACGTAATTTACATTATCTTCAGTATAATAATGTAAATTTGACCTTTGTTCACGGTCAGAAAACGAACTGTTTTAGCCACATGAATTTTTTATTCGATTACGTCAAAGTACGACATAAATAGAGTAAACGTTCGGAAACTACCTAAATAAATGAAAGATCTTTTATAAATGAAAGATTTCATCGAAATTTATAAATGTATTCTTCCATACTTTTCTTTAACTATTGGAGAAACAAACGAACTGAAACCATTATACGTTGAAAGATTTACAAAATATCTATTACGATTCGAATAAACAATTTCATGATACATTCTTAAAAAAATTTCCATTGCTAAAATGTTTCATCGTCGTTTTGAATTTTGAAGATAACATTTAATTCGTACAATTACGAAAGGTAACACTCGTGCAATTTACGACGACTTTTAATCATATTAAACTATCATGCACTTTTTAAGATAACTTCAAAAATATCTTACTAAATAATTTTATTATTTTAATAAAACGAGTGAATAGGAATTTCATGTCACAGAGATAAAGTGCATTGACAAAAATTTTACAAACGAGCAAATATATATAATTTAGATTTTGTCAAATAGTGCTAATGCTTAAAATATCTGTTAAAATGTTAAAACGTCTATGATTTTTTTGATATAATTTTTTAAGTAACATATTATAATACATGATATACAATACCTATATATGTGAAGAATATTAAAAATCTGAATATTAATCTTTATACTATCAATTTCTACTGAAATAAATTAATTATATAAATAAAATAATTATTAAAATATTCAGAAATAATATTACAGTCATGATTTATCTCACTCTTAATTAACACAATTTTCAAAATAATGTTAATTATTTAAGTAATTTCATTGCAAAGTTAACTACAGGAAACCAAAAAGATATCGAGCAGAAATATGTATATATTTCACGTTCTTACATTTAAAGACTATCCATCAATATTCTTTATGTGCGCAAGACATTAACAAAAGAAAAAAATTTTTTCATTTGTACACTAAAGTAAAGCAAGCTCAAAATATACATATATAAGGTATTCCTTAATACATTTTTACACTTGTACAACCACGTTGCGATTCTACATGCAAAAATAAGCCAAAAAAGAAAGAATAAAATTTTCATATAATGCTTTTTTTCGAGAAAATCGAATTTAAAAATTTATTAATTTAAATATAAGTATAAATATAAATATAACTACAAAGTAATCCACATAAAGTGTTACAAACTCTTCTTTTTAAACATATGTCGACTAATTTTTCTTTCTTAAATTCAATAATGTCAAGAAATTGATTATTATTTGAGAAACAAGAGATAATAGAGAATCAAAGATTTCTTTTTTTACAATAAAATATTCTTTTAAATAACTTTTATAAAACTGAGTAATTCAATTTTTTTTGTAATTTTACGTACTTAAAGAGTTGTGACAAAAAGAAATTATACAGGGCGATTTCAGTAGAGACACAGTAGAACATTGAAGAGTAATTAAAATAAATATGTATGTATTATTGTCATATGAAATGTCGGATTTTTATATAAAAAGTTTATGTTAAATATTTTTGAAAATTATTTGCGACTTTAACTGACACAGGCAACATTTACACACACGACACTTCCAATGGAATTCTAATGAAAAAATATCCTTTCCGAAAAACGTTTCTAAAAACGAATTCTTCGAAGACCTGAATTACAGAAACTATGTTTCTGAACATTTTCTGACAAAAGAGTGATACCAAAGTTTTGCAAAATTGAAAATTTGTTGGAGAAATAACTAGGAAATAGAGAAAATAACTAAACTCAATTTAAATTCATACAAAAAAAGAGTACTAAGCATATTGAAAGAAACTAGAATTCAAAATTGATTAAAATATATTTTCTGAATGTATAACATAAACTTTTCAAAAATACCAAACAGTCTCTGATAAAAAAAAAAACAAACGCTCAAATGTTGAATGAACACAAATCCGATATTTCATGTAACACAACCTAATACATTTTTCGGAGCTTTTCAGAAAAAAGACTTTTATTAAAATGTGCTCTTTTCCCGCATAGCGCATTTTTATAATCTTCAGACTTTTCTATAGACACAAAATTTTCTAACTATAGACTCAAAAACTTTTCTTTTTCAGTTTACAACATTAATATATAATTTATTATCAGTTTAAATTACAAATGTAATCTTTCTCTCATATTTGTTTTCTATTCAATATATATAATTTGTTATCCACTAAAACACCTAATAGAGGAGTGCGAGAAAGTGGAAAGATGCAAACACAGCGTGGAGCAACTGGTGGGGGATAATACAAACGGAAAAATAGTCAAATGGTTGAGGGCACTAGAAAAGAGTAGATTAGCAAAAGTAAAGGAAGAGGGAACAAGACGATAAGAGGGTAGATATTAGCGATAATAAAGGTATGAATGCAGAGGTGGAAGGATGTGTGAGACCGCGAGAAACAGTTGTAAACCAAGTCCATTTCTTGGCCATAAGGACTGAAATTAATAAAATTATTATTATATTATTATATAATTTGTTATCAATTTAAATTACAAATGTAATCTTTCTCTCATATTTGTTTTCTATTCAATAAATATTAAAATAAACTAATACGTGTTTTTGTTGCTTTAGATCTGCCTAAATATACATTTAATAAAATATTGAACATATCATGTGTAATTACTTTCGATGTAATAGAAAACCCGATATTCGGAAAAATCAAAATTATTATTAACCTCTGTTGGTTTTTATTAAAAGCAAAACAATTGTTTTTTTTTCCAGTATCCATTTTATTCCATACTAAAAATCAATTTTATAAACTTATCGCGACTCAAGTTTCAACTTGGAATCTCTTGAAACACACATTTTGGCAAAATCGCCCTTCTTCCAAATAATTTCATTCGTTTTATTAAATGTTAAGTTTAATTAAATGTTTGAACATTTTTATTAAATATTAGAAATGGTGACTGTTTGCTTTTAAATATGTACTTTAAATACAGTCTTTCACAAGTGATGTTTGAATTTATCATTATTGTTAATGAAGACTGTTTCTGTTTCTCACGAGTTCGTAAAAAAGTCGAAATCTTTTTTTTAAACTCGAAAGTTCGTATTAACTTTTACGAAAATCTCTAATGAAACAACTTTAACGAGAAACTTTAATGAAAATATCTTTGATTTAATTTATTACGTAGTAAATCTCAAATATTTAAAATAGTAAGTAGTACAGCAATAATGAATAATGAATAATCGTTATTATATTAGCAATCATACCGATTCAATGATATTATCGCTTAATACGTAAAAGTTGATGTAAACTTGAAACTTTTCCACGAATTCAAAAGAAACAATAACAATCTTCATTAACAGCAATGATAAAACATCATCATTTGTGAAAGACTACATATACAATTTAGATATTTATATTTAGAATACATATTCAAAAGTTACATATACAATTTAGATATTCATATTTAGAAGCAAACGATCACCATTTTGAACGTTAGCTTTACTTTCATCTTTACTAACAACAATGATTTCGTGATAATAATAATCAATATAATTACCTTTAAGAGGAAAGCCATATGTTTGTAAATGTAATAAGATTCTAATATATATCTCTTATTCGGAAAAATACTAAAAAGCAATACTTTACTATGAACTCAACACTTTCTTGCATGTTGCTGAAACAATTTGGCGCTCGAGGATTAATAAAATAAATTCTGCTTCAGAATATGTCTATTTTAATTAGTCTTCGACATCACTGCGAGATCGAAGGCCTCTTGATAAGACATCCCTTTATATTTTTTTTCCATCATAACTCTTTATGCAAAACAATAAAATATGTTTCAAATAAATGTTATTCAGTTTTATAAAAGCTATTTAAAAGAAAGAAAAAATATATGGTATTACATTTAAAAAAAATTAGTGTTCCCTTTTGAACCTTCAGTCAACTCTGAAAAATCCCTATCTACTTTGATTTTCCAGAATGTGATTTGTGACATTATGTAGATCACAATGTATTATATATCTAAAAATAACATGTCCCATTCGTATTATTTGCTCTTAATACAAATAAGAAATTTTTCTAAACTAGATTAGTATTTAGTACTATATGTTTCAAATATCTTAATGCATCTGTTATGAAAATGTTAATAATCAATATATAATAAAATGTGTAATATTATAATAATAATAAAATATTATAAATATAAAAATATAATTATTATAAATATATAATAATAAAATATATAATGAATTTTTATTTGTTGCATAATATGATGTCTTTATCCTTTAATGTCTAAAAGCGCTTTCAGATCGAATAATGAATTTTGTTGAAGTCAAAAAAAAGAATTTGTTACAACAAAGAATTATTATAACAATTTTAGACACGTTTTCATATTTTAATATTAATGCGCACTAAATAGTTCGAAAATAACTCGTTATAAAAATATTAAGTCAAATGTATAATTTAAAGCTTTTATGGTCATGGGATGTTTATTTTTAAGTCTCCCTGACAGTCTTAAAATACATTTCCTATACGTGTTTCTACTTTACGTTAGCGATACAAAAGAAACATCGTCTTTCGTTTCCGTTTAACAGAAGCGACCACCATGAATTTTAAAATAAATTAGCGCGCTGTTTCAACAATGAGTACAAGAACTGCAGGAAAACGGATGTTATGTTTGCGACAAAAAAGATAAACATTGATGCCCTTTGAACGATTTTTATTAAGGAGTATGCAATGTGACGAAATATACATATGAATAAATAAATAAATATGCACGTTATAAAAATTATATTTACTCTGTTTCCACGTTTCGTACAAAATGTTCATAGAAATATAGAAGAAATACAAAATTGAGAAAAATATTTTTATATGTTTACTTAAAGATAACGAAAGTTCTCAAGTCATGGAATCAATATTAACATTACTAACTTATTTTCGTATTGTGATGTGCCAATTGAAATTAATAATTAATGTTTTGTTTTGAGAAATTCAAGTTGCTTTCGTTAGTTAATTGTTGGAAGGTGACCGATCTCTATTTTGGAGAGCAAAGTTTAAGAAAAGAAAATCTAGATGAAGAGAATTTATCAATGAATGAACCACTTAAGCTGTTAAAATTAGTTTTAATCTATTGAATACTATTACTCTAAACTATTATTAGAGCATATTAAGATTAATCGTTATTTAATTTTCTGAATGATATTACTCTATTACTCTATTTCAGATTGAACACAATTTTAGCAATGTTTAATTAAAAGTAAATTCCTTAAAAATCTGGCAAAGCATTGAATGAATGAATATAAATTTTTAATAATTGAATGTATCCCAATGAACGAGCAAGACAGTATTTTAAAACAAAATGTAATTTTTAATTTATTTACTTTCCTTGATTAACAATCTGTGGAGAGAAGGACAACAACTGCATATATTTTATGAATATAATTGTATATCTTTATTTAAATAATATTGAATTACATTTATACAAAAAGGATTAAGAATCAAAAGGGAAGAAAAAGGAACGAAATACATAAAACAAATTAAGTACATTTGTCACAAATAAATTTTCCTCTTATAACACGCGCATTTTCTCGTATCGTCATGACAAAAAACATGACAATACTGAATTTAATCTTCTTTTAAAGACTTTGTTTAATTTTTTCAAGCTCTCCATTTGCATTTTTCACTAGCCTGATTTTTTTTCAATAATATCATGATTAGACTTGATACGATCTGAATTTCTCGACTAATTATAAAATCAGAACGGTTCTTCATTCATTAATGACTCATTGTTATCTCCCATTCAATGCATGGAATGAACACTTCAATCGACACAAAATCGACAAATGATTAGAAATCCGCTAATTAAAGGAACATCCAAATAATAATTAAATTATATCCAATTTTACATCCAAATGATAATATAATTATAAAAATTAATTTATCATAAAAGCATTAACTGCACCTCAAAATACAAATTGTAGATGTCAAGTAACTGGACTTACCAATCTGAAATTTGTGAGACGTCATGAGAATAATGTATAATAGTACTGCATAGGTTATAAATAAGAAGGAGAATGCTTCTGCGAGAAATCTATAGGATTCTATATGCACATTTATCAATTAAATTTATCAATATGTAAATTTGAATATGAAGAGAGCGCGAATAAGTGTTAATTTTTGCTATGACACGAACATTCACTGGTAAATATTCATTCATTGTGCAACTCTATATCACTCTATATCATTCTATGTTAAAATATAGGAAGAACAATTAGATTTACCATTGCTCTAGCACGATCAAACACTAGAAAAAAAAACAGAAAAAAGCAAAAGTTTATCGTGATAGTTGAGATGTTTGGAATAATAGAAAGAAATAGGAATTGTTAAAAATAAACTACATGGGGTAATGGAAGAATAATGGAATTGAAAACAGTTTGGAGTATATATTATGTTTATGGAAAATATTTGCAGTTAATTAATGATATCTAATCTTCTATTCTGTGTTAGACATTTTGTTTTAATTGCAAAAATTATAATACATATGAAGAAAGAAAGAATTTATATTTTACATTTAAGAATTTATATTTATACATTTTTTTGTTTTTTAATCTGATTTTTAAAATATTTTAAAACTAAAATTAGAATTTTGTTCTAAAAATCTTTTACAAATTGACAAAATAAATATGTAGGTATACATTTAACAGTGTATTTTGCAAAATAAAGTATATTCAGCTATTTCTAAGTGGTTATTTTATATGTGTGTGTGTGTGTGTACGTACATCTTGTACAACTTACATTTTTTAACACCTCAATTACGATATAGCAAAATATTACGGAATTGGAAATCAATGTATTTTTAAACGAGATTATTTTTTTATTATTTATGATTTTATTATTATGATTATTTATGACTTCTTGAAAAAAATAATATACATGTCCATAGACATTATGATTTTTGTAATTCGTAAAAAGATTTTATGAATTCGTAATAATATTCACTGTGATAAAATCGAAGACAGTCGAAATATAAAAAATGCAATTAAATTAACGAAACGTGGAAAAATTTAGGATTATCGTGTACATCTTACTAAATTTTAAGACAATCCTAAAATATACATAGAGAGGTTATACAATACTAAATTATCGTAAACACATATTCGATGCAAATCAATTATTATTGTATCGATAAGTCTCGATCTTACGTATTCAACAAGATCATCTATGTTATTATCCATATGTTTAAGATATTTATTCAAATATATTGTGAAATATTTTTCGTAACCAGTACAAACTATTGTAATAAATATCTTGTATTTTGTAATTTCTTTCAAATCCTATGAAAATAACTGTAATAACTATATTTTACTACAATACTAATAAAGTTTCAAAAAGTTACATATAATACGTACACTTTTTATTCATTAATGTTTTTAATATGATAACTATTCAAATTTTTTCATAAATCACTATGTACACATATGTATGTCAAGAGATTAATTATTTAATTTATATTAATATCAGATGCTTGAATACAGAGATATCAATACTTTTTATTTTGAAATAAGCAGCAGGTGACATTTTCACGTGTACATTTATCTAAATATACGTTTCAATTTGACAAACTGCCAGAATAGTTTCTATTTATTGATAAATAAGAGGAGCACAAGACTTCAATCACATCCTGTTTATCTTCAATATTCCGAATGTTCTAATTTCTTTTTTATCTTTTTTTTTCCTTGATCTCGATGTTCATTTTGACTTCAATTTAAACTTATCCTTTTTCTTTTCAAAACAACATTAATAATAATAGTAATCAACATATTCATTCAGTGACTTATTTCTTCTTATTAAATTTATCTAAACATATAATTGTTAAAATCTAACATAGTTAACGTGACTGTTAACACATTGAAAGTAACAATAATAGCAAGCATAGTACTCATACACAAATATTTAAAATAATTTAAGCTTTTAATTTCAGCGAATTGTTCTATTTTATACTTGAATAAAATGTTACTTCTTTCTGTCTCAAAGTAATCAATAATAACGAGATGCGCGCTCAATACATAAACGATAAAACGCTTGAAATAGAAAATTTTTAATTAAATTCACTTTGATATATTGAAACAAAGTGAATTCAGAATTTCGTTCTTAAAATAAATAGTAATGTCAAATTATATTTATTTATGTTATCTTCTGTTATTTAATACTTTTCATTCTATTAGTAATAAATACTTATATGTTTATATATTTTTATTTCTTACATCATATATGTATACAGGGTGTCCCATTTTAATCTATAAATACAATTATCTCCGAAATTATTCATCATTTGAAAAAATGTTTCAAATGCATTTTTTTCTGCTTTGGGAAAGCAGGTACACTTAATTTGTCTCTAAAGAGACGTGTGTAAGAGATATGAAGGTCACTACTATTTTTTAGAGTATAATTATGTAATTTCGTATTAATCGATGCAGCAGGTCGTTCTCTACAAATAAATATTAACCTATCTACGCATAAAACCTTATATATATATTATTCTAACAATACAAATCATTAAAAATATCTCATTTTTGTGATAGTCATTGATTTCACTTAAAATATTTATATCCTGGATTTTTACATATTTTCTTTCAATAGAAAAAAATTAGTTCTAACCTCTAGTAAGGACATGTGACAAAAATATAAAAATAATTCCATAACGTGAATGAATCATAGATCAAATGATTTCTTTATGAAACGTGAATGAATTATAGATTTCTTTGTAATTAAATCAATAAGCTACATACATTCTATTAAAACCGGTCGCATAGATTTTCTCCTTGAGGTTAGTGCATATAGAGGGCGATCAGTATCTAAAACCTTTATACCACTGACAGAAATCAAACTTCAAGCGGACGCATGAAGCGTAATTAGTTATCTAATGACAACTTATCGTCCTAGGAATCAAACAAAGTTAACCCATTCACTATAAATTCAAATTATATGATTTTCTTGATATTGCCATTTCTGTTTTGAGTTAGAACACATTTAAAATACGAGTGCTAACAATTCCTAACACTGTACCAATCACGAATATACTTAAATTTTACATATCACATATGACACGAACGTTGAAGTGATAATTTTCTAAACTTAATAATTTAAATATCGAATATTGAGAATCTATGCATTAATATATTGTATTAATATATAATACTATAGTACTATGTACAAGCTACAGCAATAAAATTTCGACAATAATTCCATTAAAATTGTTAGAATACGTTCCAATATGTAATCTAATCTTTCCATTACCAATATGCATATTGATAATTCAGCATTATGCAAGTTTTTTAATTCTGAGATCTATGTAAAAACTAAAATGTAATTAAAAGTATTAATAAACTTTTTTATTAAAAAATTAGCAAATATTTATGGAAATAATGTATATTAGAACTACATTGTTGATTAGAAAAAAAAGGCTAAAAATCATTTTTTATAAGAAATTGTAAATTATATTTTTAAAAATTATCCACAATGCTAAAACTCATTCAATTCTTTTGATGATTTTTCTTATTTCTTTGAATAAAAGAAATCACAAACGATATGCATTTTCTGAAACTTAAATCAATGTAACACGAGTCAACTTACTCTCAACATAAATCATATAGAAGTCAAATTTTGTCAACATGTACAAACAATATATTTGCACAAATTCATTCAAAATTATTTCCTCATTTTAAACATGTATTTTTTACATGTAATTTTAAAATTTCAAAATTACTCAGCAATGTATTAAATGTATTAAAGTCAACAATAGATTTTTATTCATATATTTTCGATACCACTAAAGGATATAAATTAAAACACAGTGTATTTTTGTCTTATAAAAGAATATTTAAAGTATTAATTAAAATCTGTTATATCAAGAATAAATTACTTTTCTTTTTTATGCGTGACGTTTTAGGGTTAGTGAACTTAAACAACCTAAATTCATTTTCTAGCTTCGGCTTGAATTCATTTTGCATGTGGTTATATTTATGTAAATCAAGTAACACCTAAAAAACAAATAGTTTCAATGTTATAATCTAGTCTAAAAAAGTAAACTGCATAAACTTTTATTTGAAATTACAGCCCTATTTGTTTCATTGTATATCACGTCACTGTCAAATCGCGTGTAATTAGTTTTATTGAATGAATTGTCATTCACGCTTCTTAATTTCACAACAAACTTGAAATAATTAATCAATACGAATATTATATTAACTATTATATACATCTATATTATATTCAATATATACCTGAATTATTCAAGACGCTGTACTGCAATCATGAACAAAGAAAGAATTTTGTTTCTTATATTTTTTTACATCTACATCTTTCTTCTCTGTACTTTTTTATCTTATTTAATAAATACATAAAAAAGCATAGCGCAAATGTCAGTGTAAGAGTTATCATAAATTCCATGCAAGTGGTATTTTATCAACATGAAATGACATGATACAATATCCACCGCTCTCTATAACTTCGAGCAGAAAACAATATTTTTGAATATATTAAAAGCGTTTTTCAAATATTGATTTTTAATAAAGGCACGTATTTCTGTAAGAGTAACATATTTAGATATTACTTTATCAATAATTGAGATAATTTTGTCGATATAGATATATTTAATCTATTAGTTTGCTGTATACTCATCATCTTACCTTTATTACAAACCAATTTTGAATTTTCTTATTTTATCTTATTTAATTACTTTAGAAAAAAAATTAACTTTTTCTGTCTCTATAATAATGTCTTATAACGACAACATTCTGGAAATATTTAAGATATCACACTAATATAATTGTTGCATGATATATAGTTTGAAAACAGATTATAGATTCGAAAAAGTAAAAGTACAAAAATATCTACTTATAAATGAAAATACAATATATGACATGATTCTTTAATCGTTTTACATACAATCCACTAGTAATTCTACATGTAAAAATAAGTCAAAAAGAAAAATAACTTTTCTTCATTTTCGATGCTCCAGATCTATTGAAGATTTGTCAAATATTCTTAGATTTGATTAAGTTCGAATTGAACAGGAATAAATAATTCCGAGAATAATTAAAAATTTTTTAAAAGACGCTTCGTTTTTGAGAAAATTAAAAAATTCAGTAAATATATGTGCATCAATTCTTATTAAATCTTTACTTAAACAAATGCAAACTCTATTATTGAAAAGGTTTTAAGAAGAAAAATTTTATTCTCCATTTCTTATTCCTTTCTTTACACAGATAGAATATTAATTATTTATTCCTATTCAGTCTAAAACTAATCAAATTTAAATATATTTGGCAAATTTTCAAACTTGATTTTCTCGAAAACAAAATCTTAAATAAAAAAATACAGTTCTTTCTTTTAACAGGGATGAGCTTGAACTAATCTGATTTTGAAATTCTCGAAATTCGAATCCGAAATTTTGTAAAGTATCGAAATTTCCGAACTTAAACTTGTCTTGATCTCCTTTCAAGCAATATCAAAAGGATCTTGTTTCAAGAATTGAAATTGATGCTTTTACATAAATCTTTATTAATCATAGTTAAACAAAATACAAATAACGTAAAAATAACATAAGAATAACAAAAATATAATTGAGATTTTAGTTAAAGGACACTAACATTTGAACTCTTTTTGGATTTAATTTTGTTTCTTTATCGATTCTACTTTTTTTATTGACTTTTTTTCCGACTACTACCGGCAAAGTTGGACATTAATCAATTGAAATTTTTAATTTAATTGATTGATTTATGTTCACGATTAATAAAATTAATCGATGAAAAGTCCGTGATTGATGTAATCGATTAATAGTGTTAACCAATAACGTTGTTGATATTAATCAATCATCAATTATTAATTAGTACATCAAATTTGATTATAATTTCATTTAAATTTAAGGTGTACTATGAAATTGCAATAAATCGTCAACGCTTTAGAGTTAAGATATATTATGTAATCGAAATAAAACATTTCTGGTTTATATCATCAAAATATAGAGCGACTTATACATATAGATATATAGTTAGATAGCTGTAAGCCTAATTAAATTGTTTTAAACTCGTTCAAAATTTGTTAAATAAACAATAATAAAAAAACTGTGTTTCGTTACATTAGATAATAATATTATTTCACTGGCTTTGTCATCTCTTTATACATTATTGCAAGATTATTACATAGAAAATATTAATATTTTTGCTATAAAAAGAACTTCAGCAGTTAATTGTTATTTAATCGTTAGTAACAATTAACAATTAAAAATTAAAGTGGGAATTTGATTCTTAATCGCAATCAACGATTAAAAGTTTTATTATTTAATCGTTCATCGCAACTAACGAAAGTGGAGATTTAATTGTTATTTATGATTGACAATTAAAGTTCAAATGTAATCATTAATTGCGATTAAATTATTGAAAAAATTTAATCGTTAATCGTTGATTAATTTTTTGCTCAACTCTTGAGTGCCGGATGTACTGAAGAGAAGTCTTTCAAAGAAAGAATACAGTTGACGATGACTAGCATAATGAGAAGAAGCAATCGCAAACTCAATTCATACCGAGTATGTATTCACAATATTACAAGAATCAAACATTCTTCATTCATGTTACAAATGATTCGTTATTCATTGATTCCATACTTCTTCTTATTTCTCTTCGAAAGATTTCAAGGAAATTACGAAAAAGGCACAGTAGAACCTCGATATCCAAATGTCAGTAATCCGGTTGATATTCCAATAAATACTGAATCCAGCGGAATCAGTAACTTAAAGAAAAAAAATGCAATTTAGAAAGATTAGGAAAACAAAAATACTTAAAAAACATGTAATTATTATGTAATAAATTATAATTTTTCATATGTAATGTATTCATAATGTGAGTTATTCGATTATCTGAAAAATTCTATTATCCAATTGTTCTGAACAAAATTAGTTCGGATACATAATTGAGGTCCTACTGTACAAAGTTTTCAATTTTTAAAACTCAGAATATTCTTTGGTTTCGAAGGATTTTGACGTGTTATAGTTTAAAATACTATAAGATAGCATAATGAAATCATTTCACAAAACACAATAAAATCAAATCATAAATTTAGAATTTAAAAATAAAAATTTGTATATATAAAAAATTTGTATATATACAAAATGAAAAATCATAAGTATTTTGTTTACTTAATTTGAGCGTGCACGTAGCAACTTCTTTTGAAATAAGCGGTTAAATGATGATGTTATTAACTTTCACGATTTATTTGACGATTTATAATTAGACATTGACTCTTACTATATTTAAATATTACAGTGTTCGAGGAATTATTGCTTTGTACAGGTTTAGTTTTACAACTGACAATGAGACAACACAAATTTCTTCTTTGAAGTTAGAAGAAAATATTAATGGAAAAAGATGAAAAAATCAAGGAGAACTAAGTATATTTCCATAACTATATTTTATTCGCAAGAGTAAATATTTATATATTTACTATTTTTTTAAATGGAATCTTTATTATTTTTAATTTTTGAATGGAAATACATTTTGTACAATTCGAATCATCTTCTCTCATTCTTACCCCGAAAAAGTATTGAGATAACAAAATAAAAAATTGATTAATTTAAATAATATTTAAATTGATTAATTTTGTAAAACTTGTCATGAAAGATACACTATTCTTATGATCATGTCTTTCATGACAAGTACTACAAAAAAAAATTACAGTTCAAAAGTTTTTAAACTCATCAAATGAATGAAAGTATCTTTGAAAAATATCTCAAATAAGAGCTTACATTTATCATATTTCAAAACAACGCTGTTTAGAGAAAAGTTATATTCATAAAATATAAATTTCAATAATCTAAAATGTCCTTTTTTTCTATTTTATATCTTCTGTCGGAATATTTGTAACTTATAGAATCATATTGTTAACTCAACGACCAAAGTCTAATATAAGATTTCATTTTAGATTTCCAATCTTCAGTTACACGTCATCTTACAACTCAACTACAATATACAAAATGAAGATATGATTCATAATATATACATTTATAGCAATTAAATTTATAATTTTTTAAATATAAAAACATTTATTATAATCGGTAGAAACTTCATTTGACTTATGCGCATACTGTTTTGCATAATAAATTACATAATACATTAAATAATGACGAAATTTAATGTCATAAAAATATTTAGGACAATGATACTATATTCAAAAAATATTTCGCACTTCTTAGTTAATAATCGTTTGTTTTATTGAAATAAATTCAATAGAACAATAAATTGTCATTAATAAAAATGTAAATAATATAATAATATAATAATTATGAAAATATAAGTGAATTATAATAAATATATTTTTTTATTAGTAATAATAATTCCATATTCTATAATTCTTTTTTTTTATCATATTTTTATGTAAATTTGATGTTTAATAATCTTTTCTCCTAATATATTTACATTAATAGAATGGAATATATTTAAACAAAATATTAAATTATAAACTAGTGATTGCATTACTAAATATAACTAAATACTCTATACATTGTATATATTAATGTATAAACATTTTGTATTTACAATTAGTACAATTTTATGTAAGTAACAGTATCTCAAAGAAGGATGAATAATTTTATACAAATTAAATCTTTAATATTTTGTAGAAATACAACTAAATATTTTTTGTATGCTAAAACATATTTAAAATATAAAATTTATAATATAAATAATACAAAAATAAGAAAAGAATTTAAAGTGTGAATTTAAAGTGCAGTATAAATCAGAAATTCCTGAAAACCAGACAATCTTACTATTTCTTCAAAGAAATATCTTACATCATTTTTGCAAGAACAATAAAAAATGATTGAAAAGAATGCAAGGATACAAGATATGACGACAAGATATTTTATCAAAAAATTGCTCACAAATATGTTTTTCTATCAAGAAATATGACAGATTCAGTTCGCAAAAAGTTTATGTTTCAACGATTCGATGATTATATTTATTTAAGAAAGCGTTTTATTATTTACATTAATACAGCTAAAAACTATTCATTTCTATTGTTGTCCCAACCTGGAATCTCGCTCAATATAAATTTCACATTAATTTAAAAATTTTGAAGTCCAAGCTCATATCATAAACATATCTGAATGTATTTTTTCATGAGCTACATGATGGAAAAGGAAAAATACGCGTTCCCTACATAAAAAATGCCAATGAGCTTGAAGAAAACATTAAAAAATGATATTTTTTAAAAAATAATTCTATCCGATTCGTCTCTTTAATCAGTTAAGTTAGGTCAGTAACAGTTTCTGTATGTTATATAAAGTATATTTTATTGATATAAATTAACAAATATATCTTTGCACAACAAATATTTAAAGAAGTTTAAATATAATAGATAGTAAATTATCTATTTATTCATTGTAATAATTATTTAATAATAATTCATTAAGCAATTTAATACCTACTTATTGGTAATTAAAGCTAATTGTTATTTAGAGAATAAGTATAATTATATAAGAATAAGTAGTAGAATTTGTAAATATTTGAAAAGAAAGAAAAGTTATTTCAATACAATAATTGTAGAATAAGAAATATGAAATATAATCACATTTATTTATTTTAAAAATCTGAATTTTGTAAATTGATTTGTCTTTTTAAATTAGGTTTAATTAGGATTCCAAGTAAATAATTAAATGAATAAACAACTGAATAAAATGCACTAATAACTCTTCTTTTTATCTGTAAGTAAATTGAATATAAAACGATTGCTTTATCAATTAATAATACTGACATTATAAGGTAATTTGTGATTAATAAAGAAAATTTCTGCTTCATTTAATAGATAAAAGTTATCATGTATACTGTAATCTGAAACTTTTTTCTGTACGATTATTAAAAAATCTTTACTTGAAACTCATTTAAAGTTCAATCAAACAACACATAAGATTAACAAGTTATGTAACAGCAATTAATAAAATCGCATCACAGATACCAAATTCTGCTTTATAGGTTATCTAACATTTTTCCTTCTCATTGGAGAAAGTTCAATAAAAACAAATATTGTATGATATATTTATCAATCATATATCATGATATAACATACTGTCAAATACTGAAATTGGAAACATAAAATGAGCATTTCAAAGTTACAATAATTATTAGAAAACTAAAAATTATAATATCAAGAAGGTGAAACAATTCAAGTATGTGGAAGTATTTTATAAAATTGAAGCATTTTATATTTTAATGCAGTAAGACTTGTCATTTATTATTACTACGAAAATATTCTTGTTTTTACATTTGAAATTAAGTAGAATATTATTATTAAAATGGATTATTATTCCACACAATCAACTAAACTGCAATAAAAGAATAGAAAACTTAAAATATTTACTCTGAAGAAAGACTAAAAAATTCGACGTCATATATTAATGGGAATTAATTGACCGTTTAATTGCTTATTACAGCATATTTAATTATATTCATCTAAGAATGGAAATAGATAGCGTACTTTTTTTAATGATGTGTTTTATCAGCGTGTAATAACGCTCTCAGTAAAGAGAAAACATTAACAACAATATTTACGCGGCGACAGTTCAAGATAGATAACATAGATAACAAATTATAGCAAACTTAATTGGATCATGCACATTCCTTCTCTTTGTGCAATTTGAAATAGAAAATGAATTCCCAAGGAAGTGCTATCTATGAAATTAAATTAATAGACACGAAGAACTCCAGCCTGTATAGAAACGATGAGAACTGCGCACATATTTTATGCATGTGAACCACTTACAAAGAAAAAAAAAGGAAGTGCACAAGAAAGGAACGGATAAGGAGGAACAGAGAGAGGAGAGGAAGAAGCTCATCTGCTGAACTTATCCTCATGGTTAGGTACACCAAAGACATCAAGAGAGGATGTATATGTATATAGGAGGCATCAGTGAAAGGCACGAGTGTCATTGACACGCGTAACAAGTGAATTTGTAGACAAAAGATGCTTTGCATAGTTACAAATAATTATTTGGAAAACAAATATAATTCAACGACTTAAATGATCAGTAAATGTTGCATAACTTATATTTCACAACTATAATTAAGTATTTTGTAATGAATATTTAAATTAATTTTCACTAACATGTTCTTTTTCTTATATTTAATTCAAAACTCGGAAATGCGATGATTCAAAAGTTACATTTATAAGTTTACCCTCATATTTAGTACTATAGTATTATTATTAATATAGTATTACTATAGTATATAGTATAGTATATTATTATAGTAAAATATATTACTATATAGCGTTACTATATTAATATATTACTATATTACTATAATAGTACTATTAATAGTATAGTACTGTAGTATAAATTTGTTACTTTTAATATCATTATATATTTTTATTTTAACGTTAGCGGAGAATAATTATCATGAAATCCATTATATTATCCTAATTGTAATTTTATGTATAATAGTACGTATATTTTAAACTTTTATAATTTTATGAAAAAATATTGTACGTAGAATCTTCAATCTTTAGCAGATCTTGTTATGAATAAAATTGTCTTGCGTTCATAAAGACATTTGATTTCGCAAAATTTGCTAGAGAAAAAGTACTTTCATTTACGCCTTTTGAAGATATCTTTGGAAATATACAATATATTTTTCAAAAATATTTTTATATCATTTTGAAGGGTGTAAATAAAGATACTTTTCTTTTCGAGAATTTTGCATAACCAAACATTTTTATGAAAATACGAAAAAGTTTTTAATAATTTCACCGTTTTGGAAATTGAAATTTTCCTTTTATAAGAAATTTGTTGCACTATTGTTGCTTAAATTTTTAATTTAAAAGTTTAAAGTATTCGGTACAACATCCACTGTATGTAAAAGAATAGCGATTTTCATCAACTCAAAAATATAATATAAAAAAAGTGATACATCATTTCGCTTGCTTATGTTTCAATGAAGAATCACTATGAATCTGTATGACTGATCTGCATCATTTTATTATCAATTAATATAGAAATATATCCAATTTCCAAAATTAAAAACATAAGTTTATTAATTTTGAATTGATGTCAACAAGTAATTATAAAGTTGCATAACAAGTTCCTGACATATTCACAATCAGTCAAAAATAATATAGGGAACGATGTAGATTGAATCACAGGAAGCTACACAACAGCACAGTCAGAAAATGGTGGAAACACAAAAAATGAGTTTTAATGAAACATTGAAACTATCGAACAACGAGCTATAAGGAAAAGGTCGATTTTCAATTTTAATTTTCTAAGATATAAGCTCAGACGAAGTAATGTCCGAGCAACCAGGATGACGAAATGATGACCGGTTTTCTCGAGTAGAGGATATAATTTAAGAGTATGTATCATCTGTCTTTCTCTTTCCTCTTTCCTATTAACGAGAAGCCTCACAAAGTCGCATCTTGCTACCGATCGATCGCACCAACCAGAGACAAAGAATATTTTCTACGAGCCGTGAACTGATGCCGATCGATCCTCACCGATGCTCTTCAGATATTTTTGGAATTTTTACCGGATTTCGCTTACCAAATGTCAGGATCATCAGGAAGATCACGTTATATGATACCTGAAATATGCTTCATAAGTTTGAGAATCTTTTTCTTTCTGTAGCAACGTTTTTGATACTTTTCTATATATATAGAATAACAGGATTCCGTTTTCGTATTTGCGATGACAAAGTAATTTTGAACGACCTTTTTAAAGATGTCTTTGCATAGACTTTCTTTTTAATTAAACTATATAAATGGTATACAATTAAAAAAAAAAACATTATGTATTTAAAAGAACACTGTACTTTTCAAATGGCTACAGAATTGCTGTAAAGTGGGTATCCTACAATGAACGAGCTTACAACAAACGAACTGTTTTTCTCACTAAATGGAGAAGTACAATTTATAAATTTATAAATATGATTTGTGAATTGATGCGTGCGTGCAATATATAAGATTTAAATGTAATAAATTAAATTTTATGTTTTTAGTTTATTTCGCATTATATACTATCTATAAGTACATATATACAGTGGGGTGCAAAATTGAGTCAATAACAAAAATTTTCGAGAAAAATATTTTTCATTGTTAAATAAACTATAAAAACATGAAAATAAACTTGATTATCTGATTCTTTATAGTTTTAGGAAACTGAAGATATTTTTTAACTTTTAAGATTAGGTTTCTTCCTGGCTGAAAAAATTAAAAAACGTGGAATCAATTTTGCACCAGAATTTTTTCATAGTCAGATTTACAAGCTTTATGATACCTTAATATTTTGTCCATAAGCCATTTGCTTAGATAATAGCTCGGATACGTCTTGGCACACTTTCAAACAGTCTTGAGCAGAAATCAAGTGGCATTTGATTCCACTGTTTTATAACACGAGCATAGTTCCACTACTGAGCTAGGAGCAGATTTGTATGCGTCTAGAATTTTTTTTTCAATATACCCCATAGATTCTCGATGGGGTTTAGGTCGGGGCTTCGTGCAGACCAGTCTAAGATCGGAAATGCCTGAATAGTCAGCTAATTAGTTACGCTTTTCGCTGTATGTTTTGGGTCCGGATCATGTTGAAAAACAATTTCTTCTACAGCGAAAGGGATATCTTACATGCAATTTGGCAAATGTTCTTTTAAAATGCCTTTATACATATATTGATTCATAATCCCCGCAAGTTTGTGCAATGGGCCAACACTATCTTCCGTTATACACCCCCACAACATATGTATGCATATGCGTATGTATTAAGGTATGATAAAGCTTGTAAATCTGACTATGAAAAAATTCTGGTGCAAAATTGATTCCACGTTTTTTAATTTTTTCAGCCAGGAAGAAACCTAATCTTAAAAGTTAGAAAATAACTTCAGTTTCCTAAAACTATAAAGAATCACACAGTCAAGTTTATTTTCATGTTTTTATAGTTTATTTAACAATGAAAAATATTTTTCTCGAAAATTTTTATTATTGACTCAATTTTGCACCCCACTATATGTATTTTGACTTAAAAAAACATTTTATTAAATATTTACAAGTAGAATATAAAAAAAGTAAAGTATATAGTGTTTTGTAGGATGCTTTGACTTTCCAAATAAAATTTTACGATCTTATCATCACTATTCTAAAATGAAAGATACAAATTGTTTTCACGAAGTCAGTTTCGTACTACAACTAATTTTGATGAAACATTGTCAATACTTCAAACTGTTATAATTTCGAAAAGAAAAATCATATAACAACTTATTTAAAAGTTTCATTTTAAAGCGCAAGATTATTCTAATTTGAGTTTGTTCTTTTTCAAAGATATTTTAATATCATGTAATGAATAGAAAAATGTTCTTTTCATTTTAAAAAATTGTATAAATTCAAACGTCCTTAAAAAGAAAAAAATTTTTTATGACTAATTTTATTACGACTTTGAAGATCAAAGTTTCACCTTTATAATGGCACTTCAAAATTTGCTTTAAAATTTTTTTTCGTCATTTTATTCGACTCTAAACATTAAAATTGAACGATAAAAATTCAAGAAATCGTAATATTTCGTCCTAATGTTCAAAATTCAATAAAATGGCAAAAGAAGCAAATACAGTAATCGTATAGCAAATTTTGAGGAATCATTGTAAAAGGAAGATTTCGATTTTCGTTCTAGTTACGAAAAGAAATTTTTTGTTTTCACACACATTTGAATTTTTACAATTTCCGAAAATAAAAGTACTGTCACTTTCTTAGCCATTATATGATGTAAAAACATTTTTGAAAAAAACGAACTTAGGGCAGTTAAGTTAGGGCTAGTAGCTTCACGCTTTAAAATAAGATTAAATTATTATATGATTTGTTTTTACCAAATTATAACAATTTAAAATATTGGCAATTTTCCATCATTATTCATTTATACTCCTTATTGTACGTATTATTTAGCAGACAAGGATCTAGAACAATATTATATAAACTTATTAAAAAACATCAATATATATTTCATAAATAATAGGATCTTTGACCCGATGCAGACAATCGATTTGCGATAAATTTTCCGCTGCGAACTTGTATTTTAGAAGTACAAAATACACAGATTTACATGAAGCTCACACGGCATGCAGTTTTAGTATCAATTTAAGGCAAATTAGGTAGTAAACTTGCGTCCACTAAAATGAAAGTACGCAACACGTAATTACTGCTTGGCAGCAAACGAAACGTTGTCATTTGATATTAACGCAGTAAATTGTTTTACTACATAAATTCAGACAAGCGATTTATGGTAATTTGATCATAACACTTTCTGATATACACTTTTAAATACACACAAGTAAACGCAAAATGTGGCAGTAAAGTAACAGAAACAACTCGTGTGGATTACAAGGAAAATTCAACGACGAATTTATTGTAAATTGCTTGTCTGCATTGGGCCTTTCACTTGTTTAACATCAAGTCATAGTGACTAAATATTTTAATTCAAATCTTAGAAGATATATTAGCCGTGCAAAATAAATATGACAATTCCGTTTTAACGCTTAATTGCTTGTTCATTAAATGAGAGCCTTAAAATAGATACAAGTTGCTTAACTCTCCGGGCAAAAAGTTACCAATCCGGATCGCTTTTAACCCATATTAGAATTGTAAATACTAAACACCATTTGGCGAAAATTATATTATATAAGAAAGAAAAAAAAAGAATATTCCATGAATTTAAGATTTTTTGTTAATTTACAAGTAGAAAAAATAGAATTCTACGTGGGCCTGGCTTGGCGATTCGAGGATTAATATCTTCAAAAGTAGTTCAAAAAATTTCAAAATTAATTTCAAAGTTAATATAAACAATACAATACTTTTATAAATTAAGGCATAGATATGAAAAATCTACATAATCGAATTAAAATTTATGCAACAGAATGTTGAAATTTTTTCATACAATCAAGACAGAAAATTTTGTCGAATGATCTAATCTTTTAATTACCACATCACTATTCATAAAAATTATGTTTATCATAGCTGTTTTCTGTATCTCCGTATGATTTTATTAGAAACCAAAGCTTCATAAAATACAAAAATTTCACAATGAAACAAATTGAATTTTTCTAGATATAACACTAATATTACGCAGGAAGATTTCAAGAAAAAATCAACCATGTAATAATTACAAGAAGTAGAATAATTTTCAATATATTTGGAAAATAAATTTTATATATAAATTTCTTCCTTTCTTTTTTATGTTTATTACATTTATTATCACCTTCCTGGAAATAAATTCCATTATAGCGACAGAATTTTCTCTGAACGTTTCATATTAGAATTCTTGGTATGCGAAAATGAATGGCGAATGATTCACTTCCTACATTTTGTTGCTTTCAACATTAAAGAACCATACAGTTCTTCTATAATTTTGACCATATAACATAGAATGTTCTATTTTACACACATAAATAAAACTATCATAACCGATGGATATTGTTAAATATCAAATTTATAATTTCATAAAATAACAAATTAATACTAAACATGAAAAATACTTTGAAAAAAAATCTATACTGTAATCGATGTTTACGTTATAGTGGACAACGATAATTATACAAACTATATTGTAATTTATGAAAAGAACAAGTATTATTTTGACGAAATATAAATGACTCACGATGTTGGCAATACAAGAAATTAGTAAGCAAATAAAGCAAAAGAACAGGAAGAAGGTCTAAGGGTAATATTGAATCATCCTCGTACAAGATGTTCGCATACTTAACATCTTAAGCCTACTTGCAGTGACTAATATAAGTACATCATATTGAGTATAGTCGGTAAGTTAAGTAGATCATAAATCAACATTACATATTCAGCCAAATATTATAGTCTCTGAAATAATCGTGATTTAGAAATATTAGATTTGAACGAGGCCATTTTACGTATTTTCTGTTTCTCCAATGTAAATTAAAAATTAAACAAATAACAAAATTAATTGTAATTGTCAACTAAACAAAAATTCCAAAAATAAACTCGAAGCAAATAAAAATAAAAATTAAAATATATCTTATACGTTTATATCATCATAGAATACGAAATGAATGTTGAATGTAATATTAATCATAAAATTGAAATAAGTAGCGTAAATAACAATGTGTTTTCAGACACTTGAGCGATTTTTACCAAAATATGTATATAAGTAGAAACTTATGTTCTTATCGTAAATCCTTTTTGTTCCTTACTCTTTAACTTGCTACAAATTTTATATTTTGTCAATAGTTCTAGTGACAAACAAGAGTAATTGTTAAAGTTTGTAATATTTCTGCGCATGAAACAATTATTTACTAACAACACTAATTTTTTCCAATTTTTTTATATCAATTTATATACAGGGTGACTCATTTAAATCGACTCACTCGAATATCTTCAAAACTGTTGATAATACGAAGAAATATATCAAACGGAAGTTAAATGATTTCAGGGGGGACATTATTTGATATGAATAACTTGTTTCGTACGTGGAAACATAGAGGAAGATCAACTTGGTTTTTTAAAATGGAATCATATATTTTCTAATGCACTAGTTGAGTATCGCTCGATATTCTTTCTAAAAAAAAAAAAAAAATATTAGCCCATGTACAATGAAAAAATTATTAGTGTAAAGAATATTCTAAATATTCTAAGTTTTTTAAATTTATCGTATGAAAGACAACAAAGGAGTAATCTTTTTGTATTCATATTGTCCTTGTTTTTTCATACGTTAGATTTTTAAAATTAAAGTAAATGTTTGAAAAAAACGAACTTAGAGATATCAAAGTAAAGGCTTTACACTTTAAAATGAGATTATAAATGGATTGTTATTCGAAAGTTGTGATAGTTTAAAATGTCAACAATTTTTCATCTTTATTAGTTTAGTTATACTATTTTTTATACATACACTTATATATTCTTAGAAATCTTTCATATATACAAGTATATTTTTAAAAAATGTAAAGATATTACATTTGTAACTATACATACATGCATATTATTTAATTCTACTATTAGCTTCCAGATTAAAATAAATAAATATAATTTATTCGTGCATTCGTTATTTCACAAATTATATTACAAAATTTTATATGACTTTCTTGTCGCTCACAAATTTTTGAAAATATTATTGAAATAATTTAGTCTCATCATTTTATAATGATGATGCAATACTTTTGTATGTAACTATCATAATTAATTAAAATCTTGATATATTATAATCGTAGAATATATAAACTATAAAAATGCATTGATTATTATGATGGATAATTAAAAAAATTATTAAATATTGAGCAATTTGATAGAATAATAATTAGATTTAAAAAATAAGAAAATAAACATAGTAAAATAAATAGTAAGAAAAACTGATGAATGCGATTATTTATATTAGCAATATTAACAACAAAGTTTTTACAACAAAGTTCATGAAACGAATAAATTCATTTAAGTAAATAAGTAAGATTGTAATATATTGCAACCTTGAATCAATTAATTGTTAAATAACATTTTATTCGCATCTCTGTAATTTTTATAAATATTTTATTACTAATTAACATTCAGTTTCAATGGAAGCAAATTTGAATTATGAATAAAATAAATGTAATGAAATAAATGTAATTAAAATATACGTTTTATTTGATATTCATATTAACATATTACGTATGTTTCCATGCAGTTGTTGCTTCTCACATAAATCTTATTACATATCCACTGACAAAACAAAAAGGAAATAATAATTGGTAAAGAATAAAATACTTTTTAAAATACTAAATTTTCAATGATATTTTATACTTTTTATTCATAGAGTAAGATGAGAATTAATTGTATAAAAAAATTAATTCTGTGTTTAATTCTATATTTTTACAAATATATACAATTGCATTTTATAAAATTCAAAACTTCATAAACTTTCGAAATCTATAATACATACGTGACTGGATTCTTGTAATCACTTTATATTGAGATATTTAATTGATAAGATATTAGAATATTTACGATGAAAAATTTATCTATCATTATTTTTATATAATTAATTTATTTTTGCAATTAAGACTAATAGTACGTAAAGATTTTACATTTTGAATAATTTTTAATCTCCTGTTACAAAATGTAATGTAAAAATTTAAAATATCGAAAGTTAATTCTATTATTTCATGAATTACAACTTATGACAAATGTTACTAATAAACATTATGTTATGAACTACAACTTATAACAAATGTTACTAATAAAATTTTGAAAAAAAATATCCGTGTAAACAATCCTTTATTCAGATTTATCATTGAAACACTTTTCTAAAATACTTTTTTTATTACATTTCTAATATACAATTTTAGATAAATGAAAAAAACACAAAAAAAGTAAGTTTTGCAAATAACAGATAAATTACAGTGAATTACAGTGATTAATATTCGGATACTAAATATTGAAATTATTTTGTAAAAAGGAATAGCACAATAATAAACTTGGGCACAATAATAAACTTATTTTAAAGCTTTTTTCAAATGTTATTCATTTTATTCTAAAATGTTTTTATACCACATGTTTTCTTCTTGAAAATGTTATAAATTACTATAATATGTAAAACATTGGAAAATTTTTTTGCATATTTGAATCTACAATAAATTTGAAGATTGAAGCTTTTCTTTACAACGATTTCGAAAACTTGATTTCTTTTTCCTCATTTTATTGAACTTTGAATATTAAACTTAGATAACGAAAATTCAAAAAATTATAACATTTTCGTCGTTATATTTGTTTTCATCTGATATTCAAAGTTCAATAAATTGGCGAGAAAAAAATTATACAGTAAATTTTAAATAATCGTTGTAAAGAAGAGGCTTTAATCTTCAAATCCATTGTACATTCAATTATGAAAAAAATTTTTCAATGTTTTTATATACTACGATAATTTAAAATTTTCAAGAAAAAAAATGTCTTCACTTTGCTATCTGTTAACGTAAAAACATTTTAAAATAAAATGAACGATGCGTTTTAAAAGTACAAGTTTCAATCCTTAAAATAAGTCCAAGTTTATTATTGTACGATTTTTTTTTTACAAAATTTTAACAGTTTTAATATTTAGTGTCCGAGTATTGAAAGGATTTACTGTACATTTGAAATAAAGTTCGAAGTATTATGTGAAAGTTAGATATTAAATCTTCAAAAATCCGGAAATCTCACGTAAATTAAGAGTAAGGAAGAAACCAATAAATATTTGCCTTTCATTTAAGTAAAAAGTATAATTGAAAACATAATGATGAAAAATTGTTGGTACTTTGAACTTCGTAAAAGAAAATCATACAACAATCTACTTAGTTTCATCTTAAAATATAAAGCTTTTACAAAGACGTAAGTTCGTTTTCTTCAAAGATATTTTTATATTTAATGACCGGGAAAGTAAGGCTACTTTTCTCTCGAAAATCGTAAAAACGCGTGTAAAAATATAAAAAATTTTTTCATAAGTTAAGTCCATAATCTTGAAATCTGAAATTTCCTTGTTATAACGATCATTTAAAATTTATTGTACGATTTTTTTTAGCCATTTTATTGAACTTTTAACATTAAGGTTAATGACGAAATGCAAGGATTTCTCAAATTTTTGTCATTTAACTCTAACGTTCAAAGTTCAATAAAATGACAGAAAAAAAGTCGTATAAGTTTTAAGGGGGTATTCTAGTGTGAAGTGCATGTTTTTTTAACTTTGTTAGGGAATTTTTTGCAAAGAAACTATTATACCTTTTGCAGTCAAATTGACAAGGTTTATTTGTACGTATTTCAACGACGTTTTAAAATTTTTTGGAACAAAAAAAGTTAAAATTACTCTCAAACATAGTGGCTTTTAAAAAAGGTCGTCTCACGGTGTCCATGATTCTGGCTGTTCTGCTTGTCAGAAATAAAAAAACGTGAATGTTCCTTAATTAGTATGAGTTTGGCTATAGCAAGTACCAAAACAAAAGAAAAAAGTCGGTAATTAAAAAAGTGGCGATACTTTGAAGTTCAATTAGAGATTTTTGCATGTTTTTGTTAGACTTCGGAAGCCTAAAAAAATATAAAAAATAAAATTTTTTTATTGATTCTGGTAGAGGTCATAGTCACACGTGTACTAAATACGTACTTAAAATTTTGCGTCAATTGGTCAAGTAGATTTTGAGATATCATGGACATCATTCTGACAAACATAGTTTCCAGAAAAATGCCTTTAAAGTTTAGAATTGCGGTAACAACGACGTCGCGTCCTACAAACAACCATAACTTCGTTAATTTTAGGAGTCCACATGTAAGATTACAGTGATTTATTTTTGAAACTATTTCCTTTAAGAATAAGCAAAAAAAAAAAAAAATCGAATTTTTTCAAAAGTTCACACTAGAATAGGAAACTTCAATCTTCAAGACCGTGATGGATTTAGTTATATATAAATAAAATTTTTCAATGTTTTCACATACGAGCGAATTTTTACAAATTTTTTTTTCATTCGTTACGTAATGTTAAAATATTTTGAGAAAAAGAAGCGAATTCAGGGCAGTCAATATGAAAGGTTCACGCTTTAAAACGAGACCTGGTAGATTGTTAAATGATTCTTTTTTTACGTAGTTGTAACAGTTTAAAGTACGTACGATGTATCGTTTAAATTAATCGTGGTGCAAAACAGTGAATACGAGAATAATTCGTATCTGCCAAAACAGCGATGGTAACACAGTGAAATGTTTTTTTTAGAAAAACAAAACATCCTACAAAACTCTACATACTTTACTTTTTTTTTATTCTACGTGCAAATACTCGATAAAATATCATTCGTTTTAAAATTCTATATGCATGTTCGGCTTTGCTCTGAAACTGTACATGAGATTTTTACCTTGCCGAGAAGCTGTCCCTTGTAATAGGCATTTCCTTGAACCGGATCAACGATGTAATCTAATTCCTCCTCCGCGGAATTGTTCCAGGAAGACGTGGATGGTCCCGCCGTAATCACACTGGTAGTCCTTATCAAAGACAAGGCGGTATTACCAAAACGGCTTCCGCTGACCGAAGAAGTTATATTATTGGTACTGGTGGTGGTTGTGGTAACAGTCGCGATATTATTCGTCGACGAGGAAACGTTCTGCGCGTTGTTATTGTCACCTTTAGAGTATAACTGCACAGAGGAAGCGTAAATAAGCGTCGATGTACGCGTGCTCATACAAGTGGTCTCCTCCTCGTTTTTATTGTAAATGTTGACGACACCATTTTCCCTAGGTAGCTCAAGGAGGCAACTTGGGTGTGCAGAGTTTGTCGAAAGGTCTACGTCCAAGGGCAACGAGGATCCGCCGTATTTTCGGCTCTTTCGTCGAACGAGGCTCTGTAGGGACGCGGATACCTTGGAGAAGCTCTGACGTGGTCGATCGTTCACGGACTTGCTGCCAGCTGATTCGATCATCTTTTTTGAACGCTCAGACCCGGGAGCGGTTTTAGTCGTCTCGTTGCTTCCCTTCTGACATCGAGCAACGACCTCCGTCTCTGAGAAACGACAAGCTGCTGTTTCGGCATGCAACTCACCGGTATGCATCGTCTCCAAGAGAAGGCTTTTACTGCTCGTTTCGTATCCCCTCGGAGGCGATGAACTCCCGATTTCCATCTCGAGCGTGTTCGAAGATAACATCTCCAACTTGTTCTCGTATTCATTCAATGATACCTACAGCTTTTCAGCAACTATTGCTTTTCTTTGGGGATCAGTTGGGGATCAATTTAGTGCAACCTGAATAACGTAACCTTCCTTCTTTCTTTTTCTTCTTCTTCCTCCACTTCTTCTTTTCCTTCTGCTACTGCTGCTGCTGCCGCAACGCGTTTTTCCGTTAACTTATACACTATGATATCAGTACGTTCTGTCGTTCCGATCATGTTATATTCGATGTCATGTTATACTTGATTTTGGCATTTAACACGGACGACGCCTACTCCTTGACATCCATGATACATGTGCGCTCGGAGGTTGTTCGATAACGGCGTCGCGACATCAAACACGCTATGAAATTTATCTGTTATTATAAAAGCGAATCTTTCCACAACTCCTAAATGCGTTTTCGAGCGACATTCGAAAGCTCGTGTAACTATGTAACGTTGCTGTTAGGACAAAACGCACGCGTTTCCTCGCATCGACGGAGTAATAACGATTGCACAAACCAGCGACTGAACCAGTCGAATCGTCACTGTTCCGCGCACACCAACCGGACGACCCGACACCCTCAGTCTCTATCCCCGCCATCGCTTCCACCACTTGAGCTCTCCTCAGTGCCGTCGATAAAACCGACGTAACTTTGACATTTTCTTCCAGCATGCTGTAGTAATGTAATCTTTATAGATTCCTCTGCTTCGTCCGTACAATGCTTCCCAATGCTTTGCAAAATCTCTTCAATTTATTATGAACGGAACTTTTCAGTTTGCAACTTATTGTTAATAAGAAATATATATTTTTTAAATACATTATTCTTAGAAATAATAAATTTTTTAATGATAAATAAAAATAAAGTGTCGGGAAGTAATTTGAAGGAAAAGAGAAATTGTGAGAAAATTATTAAAAAAAAATTAACATTTGAATTGCTCATAAGTGGCTCAACTACATTACATTACAATAATGAAATATTGTATATGAAAATTTGCCTCCAAGCAAACAAATTTTTTCATAATGCTTCAAAATTATGTGTATAACAAATATAACATTTCAATAATATAGTAAGCTATGTACGTACTTTTTTTGCGTCGTTTATTCTGCTAGCTTTATGTATATTCTGAAAAAACGCTATAAGGATCCTATGCAGCGGAAAATCGTGAGAAAATGCATTGTTTCTTATGTCGTATAGAAAGGAAACGCGAATATCATGATACTGTTCCTTGTAGAATACTTGTAGAATATATATATATATATATATATGCACATACATATGTACATGCATTCTTATGATATTTTATATTATCATATAGTTTCCTATGTTTTCTCGAAATATTATACAGAAAAGTATTAAACATGCTGTTAATACATACATATTTTGAAAGCATCGCACTCTATGTACATACATTCAAAATGTTAAGAGTTCTTTAATGAGCAACTAATTATAATGCCAAGGATAAGATTCAACATAAAAATTTATAAATCGTAATAGGATATAATAGATAGAACGTTACGGCCCTGAATCTACTATTTACTTCGTTGTCCTCGTGTTCAATCTGCCTACTTCTTTCCACCTGTTCATTTCTGTTGTCTCTTCTCTATCTGTCTTCCTTACTATACCAGAAACTCTACTGCCGTCAAACGAAGAACACGCATCGTCTCATCATGCGTATTCGGTCATTCACACAAGGTATACCTGTTCCAACATTTGAGATGCGCTAAGTGCATATCTAAATATAGGAACGGTATAACAAGAAAGACTTGCTTATAGAATCTAAAGCAACTCGATAATTCAAAAATTGATTTCAAAGATAAAATACAATCAATATAATCAAACTTTGATAACGTTCTTTCAACGAAGCCATGTATACATACATTTAATTAATTTAATTATTTCTATGTAATATATGAAAACTCGGCGAAAGAAATATATCATATTTAATAATGTTATTTCTTACATTTTCTGTTTATTATATTTATTTTCCAATTTCTATTATTTTATCATATTATTCAGTTAAACCTTAATTGAAATTGGAAACACGTTTTAAAACTATAATTTTACTTCGAAAATTTAAATTTACATCTTATAATTTGAATATTTAAGTATGTAATTTTTTATTTATTATACATGGGCACAATTAATGCTAAAATGATATGTGATTAATAATTTTTTTTATTTATTCATAAAATTAAATAAAAAGAATTTAGTATATGAATAAATTTTTCAAATTTGAAACTACATATACATATGTAGAAATAAAGTAACATTATATAATTACTTTATTTAATAATTAAATATATTATAATTATTGTTAATCTTAAGATAGTTACAAATGTTTAGCTTAACGTACAGGAAATGCACAATATTGTATTCATACTAGTATTCGCGAGCAATTCACAACATCGAACACTGTTCGTTCATTATAAATTATCGGGCGGTATATCAAAGGACTTATTCACAACCAGGCTTGCTTGTATTCGATTCCAGTGTGAACACGATATTATTTTTTCCCATAATCAGTATACGAGTAATTCACGAATTTATCGCAAGTAATTTTAATAAATGTGAACATGGTATAACGTGATATACACATGGTACACACACATGTACACACATATGGTAAAAAAAAATATATATATCGTTCGTTACTATAGAGAAATAAAAAGAGAAATATTTTCTATATTATTAATTATCAAACATATACATATATAATTATGTTAAACAAAAAAAATAAATATTCATAGACAAATTTTTAAGAAAACCGGCAAGACAGAAACTGATTGATTTCATTAAAATTTCATCATCATTCATATCCGATAAATTAGAAGTAGTCCTTAAATACACAATTTGATCAATATTTATTTCCGCATATTTATTATTATAAATATCCATGTATAATATATGTAGGAATCTCGGCTGAGTCACCAATTTTAGGTATCCCGGACGAGATTCCAATTTATAATAATATTTTATTAAATGATGGTTGTTTGGAATTGAATAAATAATAAGATTGGTATTAATATTAAATAAGGAATAACGATATATGCTGACTTCTTAATTGTCACAACTCTCAATACACTCTGTTCTCTCTATACGTCTCGACTTCTCGACACTCGCTCTCACACTGCTCTCTCACTGCTCTTTCACTGCCCGGTACGCTCTCCGATTTCTCTATAAGTACTCTGCTTCTTCTGCACAAAATTCGTTAGTCGTAAACACATACACACGTACACGCAAACGAATGCATACCCTTAGCCTTAGACGTTAGGCTTGAAGGGCTGGCCATAAACAGTCTGAAGGCCTAACTTTCTTTTTTATTATTTACATTTTACGACTCGGGACATCTGCAGTCGAGCACCAGGGAAATTCCTGGGTCCTTTCCCAAAACTGCCAATCCCACACTCGGCCATCCTGCAGCGATATCTGCCCTCAGATATCCACGGTTTCTTTTTCGTCACCTGTTAATGCTTCTTCACAGTCCCGTACCCAAGATTTCATATACTCTGCTGCTGTCGACGTTTGTCGTGGTCCCTCATGCTCGCCTACCTTCTCGACAAGGTATCTGTCGAGTGACCTGGTAGGGTCCTAAGTATTTGGGTGCAAGTTTCAAACCTGGCCCTACTTGTGTTCGTTTTATAGCCACCAAGTCTCCTTCTCGATAATACGGCGCTTCCTTGCGATTTTTGTTGTAATTTCGTCGATTTTCCTGCTGCACCTTTCGTGTAACCTCGTACTTCTTGACGGGCACTACATTGTCCTGTTTCTTTTTTCAGGTCAAGGTTTCCGTTCTATTGTTCGAAAACTGTTCTTCTTTCGTCTGCTCACTGTCTTCGCTGCCTACTGATTTTAATAAATTATTGTTCTCGCACTGCTCTTTAATCGGTCTCAATGCTCTGGACTCACACACACTTATTGCCATACATACTGGGATTTCATTCGTTGCCTTATCAATATTCGCTTGTACAAATTTTTCCTGTGCCGGATCTACTCGATTACAACGCTCGCGCTTTGAGACTTTTACATCCTTACCGTCTAACAAAATTCGCGCTTCCGCTAGCAAATCGGATCCAATCAGAAGGTTGTATTCAAAACATGCATTAGGTGTTACGTGGATTAATAACTTGAAAATATCGTCATCGAGTTTTATTTCTGTGCGAAAACTGCCTAACGTGGTGAATATCTCCGACCCGACACCCTTGTATTTAATCTTTGATCCGGTTAACGGTGGAAATCCTAATTTTTCGTACTGCTCGACTCTTATTACATTTATATCGCTGCCTGTATCTAACAATGCTACTATATTTTTCTCTGCAATGATCACTGGTTTGTAGATTTTATTGTCCGGTACGTTCGCAACACTACACACATTTATCTGTTTTGGTTTCTCTTCACAATTCGCGGCTCTGTGTCCAAACTTCCTGCATTTAAAGCATCTAGGGCCTTCCTTCCTCGATGGACAGTTCGCGGCTACATGGTCCAGTCCGCCACAATTGTAGCATCGAAACTCGTTCCTCGGCACCTCTCTCCTCTGCTCTTTCTTCATTGGTTCCTCCATCTTCCTCGGCCGAAAGTTGGAAGGCGTCGTGTTCGATATTAGTCGTCCTCGCAGCGTGATCCTTTCAAACGATTCTAATAGGTCCTTCTTCGTCCTTATCCTTTGAGTTCTCGCGAGGTCTCGCAGAACAGGATCTGGTATCCCCTCGATGATGTACTCAATCATCTCAATGTCACTGATCGGCACTCGGTTGCCTAAGATGACCTTTTCGTGTAAGTACTCGCTGAACGGTTCCTCTCTCTTCCATACACGTTCCTCAAACTTCCGTCTCGCCACAAGTACGTTCTCTGGGTGGTAAAACATTTCCCTTAAGTTGTCTAACAGTTCGTCCAGAGGCATAGAAACATATTCGGGTCTGGAATGCAGCCATTTTAATGCATTGCCTTTCAATCGCCACCCGATTAACATTTTCGCCACATCATCAGACAACTTGTAGGTATTTTTCAACTCTGTTATTCGCCGCTCCCACGTCTCGAAAGTGTTTGCACTCCCGTCAAAATTGCTTAGCAATTCGGCGATGGCACTGATATTCACAGGTGATACTCTCTGCACTATTTCACGCTCTTGATCTCGAACGCTCAACCGTTGCATTTCTCGCAATAACTCGATCTGTTGTCGCGCTAGATCAAGCTCGCGCTCTGCCAGAACTTTTTCTCTCTCCGATAACTCTAGTTGCCGACGCATATACTCGATCTCGCTCTCAGATTCTTCTTCGCGAACTTCCCTGCTTCTCATCCATTCACCGGATGGATCCGCTTCATTCAATTGCGTAGTTAACTCCGATTTCGTACCTGAAAACGGCAGTCCTCTCTTTCAATTTTTCTCTCAACTCCGCTAACGAAAACTCGTGGGTGGGTTTCGTTACTGGATTCATCGTTACACTTTTAACTGCACTGTTCTGCAATGACGCGATTTTCTTCTTTAACTCAGTGTTTCGTCGCACTGATGTGACTCTGTGTCAGTAAAATCCCGTGGCTGAGCCCCCAATTTGTAGGAATCTCGGCTGAGTCACCAATTTTAGGTATCCCGGACGAAATTCCAATTTATAATAATATTTTATTAAATGATGGTTGTTTGGAATTGAATAAATAATAAGATTGGTATTAATATTAAATAAGGAATAACGATATATGTTGACTTCTTAATTCTCACAACTCTCAATACACTCTGTTCTCTCTATACGTCTCAACTTCTCGATACGTCTCGACTTCTCGACACTCGCTCTCACACTGCTCTCTCACTGCTCTTTCACTGCCCGGTACGCTCTCCGATTTCTCTATAAGTATTCTGCTTCTTCTGCACAAAATTCGTTAGTCGTAAACACATACACACGTACACGCAAACGAATGCATACCCTTAGCCTTAGACGTTAGGCTTGAAGGGCTGGCCATAAACAGTCTCAAGGCCTAACTTTCTTTTTTATTATTTACATTTTACGACTCGGGACATCTGCAGTCGAGCACCAGGGAAATTCCTGGGTCCTTTCCCAAAACTGCCAATCCCACATATAGAATTTCATACAATCGAATATGTTTAATAATACACAAAATATTTTCCTTTTAATTTCTATATTGTACAAATAGTTTTGTCTCTCACTGCATCTATTTATGTATATAAATATATAAACATAATTATCAAATCAAATATAGCAGTTAAATTACAAAATCCGTACGGTTTATTTAATAATACATCTATAAAATATTTATTTAATTTTTCTAAATATTTAAAAACATAAAAAATTAATTTTAATTCTACACTTTTGCAATGAAATAACATTTAATAAGAATTTTTTAAAATTTGTATTTATATCATACTTAGTGTTCGGTCTTACTGAACACAGGGAGATAAAAACTGTAACATGAAAGACAAATTCATCGAGCCAGGGATAGTAACTTTCTAATTTATAATTTTCTCTACGGTAGGGACTTTCCGCGATTGTACTTCACGTCTTCCGTTACCTTCTATTTTATTATTGTAGTCATACTTGACTACCAATTCCAAGGTTCGGTAAGTTTCTTTATCACAATAGTCCTCATCATAAACGAACACAAAACACAGGTAAATTCACGCCAAGAGGTAGGGATATGTCCAACTGGGCTTAGCTATACAGTCATACGGGCATAACAACGCATGAAGGACCCATCCCTGAGCAGTAAACCCATAGAGTAAGCAAATATGACCTTACGGAACCGACCTCATCTAACTACACATCTGGGTCCAATTAGCTGCCTGCCCAATCTCGTGATCGGGAAAAACACAATAGAATTTCCCACTAAGACTACCAACAAGGCAGTTCAAGTAGTTTTTGGCAATCCAGTAAAGTGACTAGAAGTTTCAGGAGCACAACATATCAATCCGTGACGATTCACGGTTCTACAATCTTCATCGCTCGAATCTTTAGTGAAACCAGCTGACAGAATTCAGATCGGCTACATCATTGTATCATTTAACTAATCAAAAGTAAAATCTTCAGCTCATGACCGCAGATATGTACACACGTAAGTAATTACCAATAAGACGATGTACCAGTTTTTACAATTTTATAATTCCTCATGGAATTTTTGAGTAAAGCAATTTTTACATTGCTTCCTTGACCTAATTTATTGTAATCATAAGAATTTCATATTACATAAACTGACCGACAATTGAAAATGTCATATATACTTCCATCTTCTACTTTTTTATTTTAATTTCTCATTCCTTTAATTTTAACTTTGAAAAGTATTCAGAAGAATGTCAAACCTTCTAAAAATTTAAATGATGTTGCAAAATTCAACATTACATATAGTTATATATATACTGATGTAATTATTAAAATATCTTAATAATAAATTTTATTTTTACTATTTCTTATTATGTTAATTATACATAAAACGAAAAAATATACATAAAACGAAAATTTTAATCGTATTAATCAATTATTTCTTTCTATTGGATAAATAAAATATATTGTGTGGAAATAAAACAAATTAAATATTTATTAACAATTAACACTATTAAAATCTACTATCTTACTATTAATATCTTGTAGAATTGTTGCAAATTAAATGGCAAAATTTGTAATAAGTTTCATTATTTCTAGCTTTTTTTAAAATAATAATCAAGTTTCAATTCAGCAGAGTCGATATATTTTAACCATGTTAAAACAATTTTATAATTACTATAATTAAAGTTTGTCTTTAGTCTATCATAGTTGATAATTTTATGGTCCGTTTTATGGTCCAGTTTACATTTGTATTTTCTAATCTAATTTCTAATTAAATAACAGATTGTTTGTTCTCTTAATATAACTCTTCGAGAATTTTCTTTCGAAAACTTCTAAATTCTCTAGAGAAATTCACTAGAATTAATGATCATTTATGGTTGATTTATAATTGATAGATTATCTCATTTTTAAAATATTGAGTATGTTAAATTTGCCAAGTCTCAAGTTTTAAATCGTTTAATAAATTTTATTCAACAACATTTTCAATCTCTAAACTGAATTATTCTATGCGTTTATGAAATCAACATGACATTTTATATCATTTCTAATACATTTACTGATTAAATTTTATTGTTGAATAAATTTATAATAATGGTATTTTAAACATCTTAATTTTTTTTATATATATTTATCTCAACACATTTCATTGGTTAAATAATTCTGACAGTCAAAAATTAATATATGAGAAATACATAAATTTATACATGAGAAAGTGATTCTAGTCTTGAACTCTGTATGAAAATACATGTTTCAATTATATAATTAAAAATTTCAAAATTTAGAATATAACATATTTGTGATTAATAAAATAATTCCAGTATACGCAAAATAATGATTTTAAAGATAGAACTAGTTTCATTAATAATAATAATTAATTGGTTAATTAAAAGTTAAATAGAATTTAAATTAAAATGAAAATTATTCGTTGTTAATTTATACTGACATTAAAAATACTGAATTTTCATTTTTAATCTTATATCAAGGAGTTTTTTTATATTGGAGAATGCTTTATATCAGAATTTTATAAAAACGCATTCTTAAATGTCAATAAATGTCACTATTCACTAATACCATTGCTAATACAGCGTGCATTGATGTAGGTATATCACAGCGCGATCTATCGTTTTGATATGTACTATTATCAAAGAAAGGTTCGAACTGACGGAAATGTTGCTGATTCATAATCTGTGTGAAAGAACAACGAAGAAACGTGTTAAGTTTCAGAAATTAGAGTTATCACTATCATTAACATTAAACTATCGTTAAAAGACACTACTTATTACTTGAAAATAATGACTGCAAATTCTCAAGTTGAATGTCCAATAAATAAAGCTGTGTAGTTTGTTTTTGTATGATGTAACCTATTTCTTAAGTACACATTCATCAAGAAAGAGATAAGGCTGACATGCGTTTTTATTGGTTCGAAGTTCGCGTGCTTTCCTTATCACGTTGTGATTTGTATTTCTTCTGACCGTACTTCCTTGTTTCGTTGTCAGTATCGGCGTAATGTTTGAATTATACCAACATAATTTACGTAATATCTACTACGTCTCATTACGACAGTTAGTGATTCCATCGAGTTACCTTTTGAAATTTAGGTAACTTTCCCCATTACAATTACAAAGATGCTTGAAAGAAGAAGCCATAATAACGCAACTTCTGCATTTGGAGAACATCAAATTCGAAAAGATGAATTCGTTTTTGAAAACGGTCAATTCAATGACAAACAAGAGGGTTGTATTAATCAGAGAATCGTTGCAAAGGCAGTTAAACATCAGCGTGATGGAAATGCAAAGTGCACCGGGAGTGGAGGAAAACAATGCAGTTGGCAACTGCGACGAAAGTATGACTTTATGTTCTGTTTTGGAAGCTGTGTTCCTACATGGCTTAAAAGACAGCCTCTTGAATCGAGTAACAGAAGTTCTGAGTGGCCCAGATTTCAACGCAGTACCTCAGCCGAGTTTTTGGGGTCCACTATTGGTATTTTCTCATCGACAAATCATAGATCAGATACAAACGTTAAGTCAACTTACTACAGAAGTTGGATATTGCAGAGCTTGGATACGATTAGCTCTGAACGAAGGTCTTTTAGCTAGCTACTTTTGCTCCATTAAAAGAGATAATTCAGCTTTAAAACCATATTATAATCGGTCTGCATTTATTAGAGATACAGACCTTGTGGAAGTTGCACAGAGGCTAATTGAAAGTTTAGACAACATATGTTTTAAACTTGCATGCAATAGTAGCTTATTAAATTCTTGGTCGAATACTCCTCTCTTATTGGCTGGTATATGGTCACCTCCAATGAAATCTTGTCCTATATTTAGTGCAGTAGATATTGCAAAAACAATAACAACAGAATTAACTGATGGTGACAATTTCGATGAAGTTGAAACTGCTAGTTCTATTGGTAGTTTAGGTTCATTTAATTCATCGCAGTCTGCTCTTAATAATATAGCTTATATCACAGAGGATGAAGCTTTAAAAATTATATTAGCTAATAAGAAACCAGATAACATTGATATAAATAATTCGACTAATAATTCAAAAGAAACTGCATCTTTAAAAGAGGAAGGACAAGATTTACAGGTAGAAGAAAAAATAGAAGACAGAAATTCAAGTAATAACAGTCCAAAGTCTGACCCAGAAATTAATATGTGCAATAATGTTAAGAATTCAACATCTGAAAATATTGTAGATAATCATGAAACTTCACAAGATATTGTTACAACTACAGTAGGAAATTCATTGATTGGAAGATTGGGATGGTCTACATCATTTGAAGACTGTGAGTCTTCATTAACTTCATCTGTAATGTCTCATGATACTGGAACAAATACACCTCGTACTCCTGGTGATGGACCTACATATGATGCTATTATTCAAAGTTATAATGTTGGAAATAAATCAATTCCAGATTTACAAGAATTTTTAAAAAAATATCCGAGAAAACAATCTAATGATGGAATCAAAGTTCAATCAGAAAATAAGGTAAGGCAATAATAACTCATTTGCAGTTCATTTTATTTTAATTCTAAAAATTTTAGATAGTATATAATACATGTGTAATATAAAGTATAATATATATTTTTTATTTTTGTAGGCTGCAATAAACTTTGACGAACAATTAGGAAAGCTTCCCAGAGAAAAAGGTTTAGATGTACAAAATTACAGTTGCTTTGAATGTGGTCATGCAATTGGTATGACTTTTTCAAAAGCACATGTTTGCTCCTTCTCTTGTAATTATTACTGTTCAAACTGTATGTCACAAAATGTATATCTTATTCCATCACGAGTAATTTATAATTGGGATTTGAAATATTACTCTGTTTGTAATAAGGCTGCAGCATATTTACAGGATTGCCCTAAATTACTAGATCTTAAAGTTTTAAACCCACGAATTTACATGGCTGTAGATAGTATGGCTCAATTACAATCATTAAGAATTCAATTAAATTTATTGAGAGCTTATTTATTTACGTGTCGTGAGCCTATAATCGAATCCTTACAGAAAAAGGTTACACCTAGAGATTATTTATATGAACATGTTCACCAATATTCTGTTTCTGACCTTTATGATATATCTAATGGAATTCTTGCACAACATCTACAGAAAGTGGTAGAATTTGCAAGAAATCATGTTATAAATTGTTGGCTTTGTAGTCAGAAAGGTTTTATATGTGAAATTTGTAATAGTCCGAAAGTTATTTATCCTTTTGATATGGAATCTACATACAGAGTAAGTAAAAATTTTTATAATAAAATTAACAAAAAATTTAGTTTAACAATTTATTAGATATTATATGATTTTAGTGTGGAGCCTGTAATGCGGTATTTCATGCAGAGTGTTTAAATGCTAATAAACCGTGCCCAAAATGTGAACGAAAACGCAAACGAATGGATCTCCCGCTTTTAGATGTGGGTTGTACAGAATTGTCATTGAATGATGCACCAACGTTCTCAGTGGACATAAATTAATAAATAGAGTTTTTAATAAATCACATACTTTTATTTTTTATTTATAAAGTATTTATAATATTCTTCTTTATAAATTAATTATTGACAGAATAAATTTTTATTAAAATTTATTTTTATAAAGTTTAATAACTAATTATTTTGATAAGCATATGGCTATTCGGTTTAAGTGTGTATACGTTATATTATCTTTTCAACTTGCGAATTCAAAATGCGAAAAAAAAAATGGAAATTATTCAATTGCGTAACAAAAAGTTTATGGAATATATATTTTTTATCTAATTATTATTTACAAAGATTTAAATATCAATGTGAATATTTTTCATTACTATTATCTCAATAGATATTTTCATGAGAAATTTACTAGTATGTCTAGGGAATAAATTCAAATAATAATTTGTCGCATATCTTAATGAAAAATGATAAAATGTCATGATTAACGTTTTTTCTTATAATATTTAAGGCAACAAATAATAACTATATCGTTACGTTTTTATTTATTGAAATAATTGCAAATCTTAAAATAGTGCTGTTACAATAGTTTTATTTTAGATATGTATAGTGTTACATAATGTATAGAAAGACATAATTATTCTATAACTAATAATGGTTAGTTAGTTAAATATGTAATTCCTATTTAATAGAAATTTGAGCTATTTATTAATAATATTAAAGAAAAAATTGTGTTTTTTAACATGATTTATTTTATTGCGGAATTTTACCAAATTTCTATAAAGATGTATAATTTAATATATCTTATAAATTATACAAAATAGATTGTTCTAAGACTTAAATTATATTCATTTTAATAATCAAATGCATATATAATTCAATTCAATTCTTTTTCGCTTCAAATGTTAAGAAAAAGATGTTAACCGAACATATTACATATTAATTTTTCACAAAATTATATTTAGCAAATTGTCTTTGCATCTAATTGTTATACTTATTGAATTTATTTTAAAATATCTAAAAAAATAGTAATGAAAATATATAAAAGTGTAAATATTAGAGAAACAATTTGTCTCTGTATATACACTTCAACCGAATATGATATATTATATTTTTAACATTATACTAATATAAATATGTACTTGTTATTTTTATTTATTATTTCTATATAATTTCTTACTATATACTTATAATAACTAAAATAGAATAAGCTGTATATTTAATATCAAGTCTTTATTTCTACACTTCAAATATGTTAAAAATGTACTAAAAGCTTTAATTTTTAAAAATGGATTTTTAAATGTATGTAAGAATTACATGTATTTATGTAATATATATTTTGTAAAAATTTTATGTACAAAAGGTAATAAAATATATCAGTCATTTATTAAATTATTTTATATTTATTATATTTAATACTGTTATTATATGTATTATTATTACATTTGTTGTTATACATGATGTAACAATTCATTGTGTTTTATATTTAGAGTATATACACACTCTAAATGCGTACTCATAAAACTTTTTAGTTTTAATGTTTTTGAACATTAATAAAATTTCATGATATGAAACACTTAATAATTAATAAATTATATACATTTTTGTATGTATATAACTAACATATGCAATTTAATGAAATTTTGTCACCATGTTATTGAAAAAAGTGAAATGCATATACATATATCAAGTACCTTGTAGACTAGAAATATTTTGTCCCTAAAAAAAAAAAATATATATATATATATATATATATATATATATATATAATCAAAATAAATCATACTTTTAAAAAGTTATAGAAAAACAAATATTAAGAAATATTTCAAATATTTCAATTTGTTATTTTTATATGTGTTTAGTATATTTAATTATTTTATCAAAATTAATCAATTTGTTGAAGCATATAATTCATTTTATTTATACAAACATCTTACATATTTTCATTACCAATTCTAGAAATACTGAAAATATAAAATATTACGTTATATCTTCTAAATACTACTACTTCTAAAAATATGTGATACAAAGTATATACAAATCGCTTTTATTTATTATATTTATAAAATTATAAAAAATATATATTTAAAACAACACTACATGAATTTTACTAAATATAAATTTATAACAAATCTCTCTAATCTAATTTTATCATAAGACACATTAAATTCTTTGATTCTAATCATTCAATCAGTTTACTAGAGACTAATATTTCATAGTTTAAAAAATTTGTAACAACTATAATATCTACATATTTTAGTCTGTACAATAAAAACTTTCCCAGGTACCTATTTGAAAAATAAGATTATGATTTTGTAATATAATGATGAGCAGTATCTAATTTGAAGAACGAATATTAATTAAGTTCTTATATGGCAATTGTTTTAAAATTTGAATTCAGTTTATTATATTGTTAAACATAATGTTACTAAAAAATATTATGTGCATGTAATGATTAATACATAATTTATTTTTTAATAATATTAATATAGCGAGAATATAGGAAAAAATTACTGGCAAAATCGTAAATTTTTAAAATTTTTATTTGTTATCTTCTTTTAGCAATAAGTATTGAATTAAATCATTTAAAAAGAGTGTAATAAGAAATGAATATATATATATATATAATTTCCTTACAATACATGCACATAAATTTATAAAATCTTTAAATATAAAATTTAAAACTTGTTTTAACGTTACTTGTTTTGTGTAACTATTTTGTACTATTTTTCAACATTAATTGAAATATTAATCATCTATCTTATACGTAGTACTTTTGTATGGCAACATCACAACTTTGATGTATGTTATTACTTTATGTATACACTGATAATTTTTGTTTTATATCTAATCAATGTAATGTTTTAGGAAAATATGCAGATGGTAAAATTGGTTTATCAGACAAACCTGCCCTTCTTAACCCACCTTGTAGTGTAATACTTGTACTTTTTGTCTTCGTACCATTTAATGGTACAGATGAATTGTTATTTTCTACAATGGCTGGCATTGAAGAAGAACCTGCAACATTTCCAGGCAATTTGTTCAAAGAATTGATACGTTCCATAGGTGTACTAGTACTTGAAACACCACTTTTAGTAAATGTTGATATGCCTATTGTATTATCAGTAATACCAACACCCATTGAGCGTGCTGTCATACGTGTAGTTTGATTAATATTTGGATTTTGTATAATGGGATTTCTTAGTGGTAATCCAGATAACGCATTTGATTGTACTGTATTAGGTGCAGGCGTACGTGTTTCATATTTATTACTAATTAATTTATTCGTTCGAGGTAATGTTAACTGAATTGAAGATGGTACAGTAATTGTTGCTGCTGCAGTAGTATTTTGTAATGGAGATTGACTGTCTGCCAATCGTCGATTTAACCAACTAATTACTGTAAGAATATAAAAAAGTAGTATTTGTAACACAATAATAAAGTTTATTTAAAAGAAAGAAAAAGTAAATAAACAGAATAGAGTGAATGAAAGAAAAATTATTAATCTATGTATTTAGTTGTTACATATATAAAAATTTTATAGTAAAATATATCAAAAATATTAAATTACCATTATCATTATTTTTTATTATTTTTTCTTTCTCTTCTAACTGACTTTGTTGAGTTTTGAGTTGTTCCTTCAAATTTTCAATCTCTGTGTTTGCATCTTTTGCTTCTTTCATTAAATTTTCCATTTTGACTTCTAATTGCCCAACTTCTTTTTGTTTAGTATCTAATAATCTTTCTTGTTCAAGTGCTATACTAGTTCTTAATTTTAATTTAGACTTAGTTGAAGCAAGTTCGTTTTGTAATTTTGTTAATATGTCATGAGCTTTGACTAAATCGTCGCTTACATTTCGTAAAGAATTTTGTTTACGTTGTAATTGACTTTCTTTCTCAGTTAAAAGATCTTCAAGATGTTGTTTTTGTTCTTTAACAGTTTTTAACATCTCAGTATGTTTGGTAATAAGTACACCTTTATCTTTTAATTCTTGTTCAAGTACAGCAACTTTTGTTTTTAAACTGTTTACTGATTTATCTTTCTCATGATAGTCTGTATCTAGTTTAGAATTTTGCTTTTTTAGTAGATTCAAATCTCTTTGAGTGACATTAAGTTCTTTTTCAAGATTTTGTAACTGTTTAAATTGTTCCATATTAGTTGCTTCAAGAAGAGATAATTTATCTTTATATGTTAAATTTTGTGTACGTAATTCTGCAAGTTCAGTATGAAGCTGTTTTATAATTTCTGTATGTCTACGTTCTATTTCTATTTTTTGTTTTTCACTTTGACATTGCCATTCTAACTGTGCTTTGGCAAATCTATAAGAATTTCAGAAATACTTAATAAATATTTGATATACATAGATACATAGATAGACACAGTATATTTTGAAATTAAACTTACATTATGAACTCCACGATGCTTTTATGCCAGTAGTAAGATGTAAAATTGAAGATGTACTAACATGTAAAATTTGATAATGACAACAATACTTATAAAGTAATTCTTGCAATAATCGATGACATGAACACCACAAAAGTATACCACATATTTATAATAAATATACTAAATTTTAATACTTTGTAAATGTTGTTGCATTCTATTCATCAAATTTTAATTGTATTTTTCTAAATACTGCTGAATAATAAAATTTTAGAATTTTAGAATTTTTGAATTTTCTTTTAATTCTTCCTTTCAGTTTGTAGCACAGTTAGATATCCTTTGCCAATTTCTGCCCATGCTCAATAGAATTGAGATCTGGATTTTAGGGAAATGTTTCCAAAATATGTAATAGATTATATATCATTTTTATAAATAGTATGCTTAAGATCATTGTTCTGTTGGAAATAAAAATTGTCTAACGTGCCTAATTTTTCCACATTTTGTTTTAAATTTTTCTTATATTCTTATTTCTCATATGTGAATTTCATTGTAAGATAATCTAATGGTAAATAAATTTTTTAACTTTTTTAATATTTTAATATTTCAAATTTATAGCTTTCCAATAATTTTTAGATTTCATTATATAACTTGCCTTCATTATGCTATTTAATTATTAATCTCTATCAGAGACTCTTGTTTCTGTTTTCTATAAACATATTATTAATGAGTTTTCTAATTTTGTCAATATTCATAATACTGATTATAATAAATGTGTCATATCAACTAATTATGTCAATGTTTATATTTTGTCATATTGATATTTATGTAACACATAAATTTCACATTGCAATATTTATAAAACAAACTTTATATTCTTCTACTTTTGTGGTCTTAATGTTTTGAAAAGATAAATTTATAAATACTTTTTTCAAAAGATAATTTATAAATACTGTTGATATTTCCATCTGCTATTCAAACTTTACATCTATAATTATTACACTTGTATCTTATTACTGAAATAGAAGCAATGTAGAATTTGTAATGTACTATAATGTAATATACATTTTTTTAGAGCATTTAATTTGAAAGTGTACGGGTATTTCTATGATTTATGTATATATATATATATATATATATATATATATATATATATATATATATATATATATATATATACTTATAGAAAGCTTATAATTTTATATATATATATTTATAAAAAAGTTATACATACCTATCTTTTTCAAGACTTATTTGCTCTGATGAAAATATTTGCATTTGACTCTTTTCAGTCATATACTTTTGTTCCAATTGATCTAATTCTGCTGTTTTTGTTTCTACTTTATTTAACAAATCACTCAGTCTTGTTTCAAGTGCAAGCGCATCTTTATTTTGTTGTAAAATATTTTCTTTCAATTGTTTAATTTTCATGGCCATATGTGTCTTCAAATCTGAGTCACTTGCAGGTGATATATTTAAACTTAAATGACATAAATGTTTAAAGTTATTTGTTTCAACCAATTTTAATATCCATTCTCCACCTTCTTCTGCTAACAATAACAAAAATTTTGGTGGCGATTTTGATAAATTTCCATAAGGTATTTGACATTGTTCTAACAAATATATTAATTGAGTTGCAAAATTATCAAAATCTACTAATAGCCCTTGCTGAGACTTTAAAATTTTAAAATCTTCTTCCGTAATGAACAAGGAATAAAGAAAACATGGGTCGTCATCATCTGCTAACAAAACACACAAACTCTGAAATGTAAATATATGATACATTATTATACGCTTCTATAAATTATCTAAAAATTTATTTAAAATTCTTTAATATACATCAGTAGGTAAACAAAAAGAAGAAAAATATAGAAATACGAAAAATTTCGCTAATATGAAAAATTATCTGTAGAAACATTAATAGATCAACATTAATATATCAACAAATTATTAGGTTAATGCAAACATTGCAAAATACGTTACCTTGCGACACACAGGACTAATACCCGCATGACTTTCCACATTAACCCTTAGCTCGCGTTGACGTTCTTCTTTATTTTGTGGTTTCATATAAACTCTTTGCACTTTACTATATAATACTTCTACATTGTTCAGCTGCAAGCCAGAATCACCAGTCACTGCACCGCCTATCGAATTATTTAAATAATTCATCATTTGACCATAAGTTCAACAAACATCTAGTAATCTTGGATCACCCGATATTTTTAATGATAAAGACAGTATTTTTATTTTCATTTCATTTGTTAATTTTTCATAAATTATGAAAGGTTTACATGAAAGTTTTTAAATTCTATAATACATATCAAGCCGAAGAACGCGTATTTTAGGTGCTGCCATCTTAGAGTTACGCGTTATTACGAACATTCCCCTCCTCCTTCGTCCTGTTTCGTCAGGATGACAAATTTTTAAATAAATTTTTTTCCATTCATTACTTGTAAATATATTATTTGATTTATTCACTTAATTTAATTTTATTTTAGTGTTTTTTTAAAAATATTCTACTGTCGTCATTCACAATTACTACAAAGTTTATATGCTATAATAACAAGAATATAAAAAAACACAGAAGAATGTAAAATTACATATACAATTGCTGAGATAATAATAAATATTTAAAAATAAGTTTTTGAAATTTTCTCTTAATATTTATTTAGAAATATGAGTTAATATATTTTCAAATTAAACATACATGAGTTAATATATTTTCAGATTAAATATATGTATTGTTGATTTAATACATAATCATTATAATATATTTTTATAATACGAAAATTAAAATAAAAGTACAAGTGTGCAGTTGGAAGCAATTTTTATTTTCTTCAAACAAAGATATGTTACTAATATATATTACTAATATTTTTAAATTATATTATATTATATTATATTATATTATAATATATTTAAATTTTTATTTTGCATTAGTATTTCTTAATTTATTGTAAATCAAGATAATTTTATTTAATGTGATTTATTTAACATATATTGTATATATGTATATAAGTCATGTTGTTGTAAAAATATTTAGCAATTTTCATCCCTTATTTGTGTTAAAAGTAATGTAACTTATTTTTTCCCTGCATTTACATTATAAATAATACCCATTGTAATACAATTAAGAAGTAGCCATTTGAATTTAATTCAAGTAATGGAACAATGGCGACGGTATATAATCATAAGCACATTTTATTGTGTATACATTGTCGCTTTTGTGCAATTGAAAATAATAATTTTTTATTTCACAGTTATACTTTATATTTCTCAAGAAGACGATACTATTTAGGGGTAAAATATATTAGGGGTCAAACCTATTAATAAAATGATATTTTTTTCTGTATTTTCAACATTTCTAACGGAGTTTATTTTACTTTCCCGCGTTATTACGGAAATTTCGAAGCTGATTGGTCGATCCTCTGAAGACTGACCAATAGTAACAAAGATCAAGGATGTGACGTATCGTTTAAAACACTCTATATGTGAGTTGTAACCGCGGTCGCCATGCCATGCGGTTGTTTCGTGATTGATAATTTTGTTCCTGGATATGTCGTTGAAAAAGTGTTTGAGTAATCGTTGTCGTTGCGTGAAACGGGAAAATTTACGGGACGATAGTGTTGAGAAAGTGAGTGTATAATTACTATGAATCGACAAGTGACGTTCTGTTGAAAATTAAAACCACCGAATTGGCACTCTGTCAGTTAAAGGTTGGATACAATAGTTACCAGTTTGAATTCGACGATGTATTCAACACATAAACCGAAAGAGGTAAGCTTTTATTTCTGATAGAATATAACGTGTAAGTTATCTCTGTAATTTTATTTTAATAAATATTAAGTACAAAATTATTTTCTCGTCTCTAAACTCTGGTGTCAAGAACACGTCGGTCGGTTTTGCTTACAGCGCTCCTTTTCATCCCTGATCAGTAACTGATTATCTTGTGGTGCCCTCTAACAAACGTACTTAAATCTCATGCAAGTTTTGAAATAGTCATTCGTATCGATAACTGTTATAAATAAATTGCAGATATTTATGCTACTTCGTATTTTTATGTGTACTGAAAAAATGAAATCTAAATAAAACTTCGTTTCGTTGTACGTACATAAATATTATGACGGGTATTTGACTTCAAATATTCTTTTGCATATTATGTGCATTGTACGTTCTTTATATATATTTGTATGTACGTATTTTTATATGTATATTTAAATCTTTTATGAATACGTAAAATACAAACATAGACAGAGTATATCTTTCATCTTGATCATGAAAGTTCGTATTTCATGCTGTAAGGTGGAAAATATTGATCGTGTAAAAAAGTTAAAAGTTTTGTTATTCTTTATTGAAAAGAATATGCCTGCTCGTGTTGTATTCCTACATACAATATACTTTCTACAATATATTATAAGATATACATGTGAATTGTGTACCAACCCAGTTTTATCGATGTGTATTACACAAATTTAAAAAAAAAGAAAAGGTTTAAAAAAAAAACATGCAATTACGTTTTTACACAATTTAATTTAATTTAGTAGTTCGGGGAAATTTCCATTTGAATTTAATTTTTTACGTACGTAAGTTATATAGTTTAATATATTTTTTGTTGCGTTTGCATTGCGCTTTTCGTTTGTTTTTCCTGAAATTTATTTTTATTTTAATCTTAATTTGTGAGAGAGTTATACAAAACCTATTGTATTCAAAATAAAGTGAAGACATTGAATTATCGAAAATTGTTCCTTAATATTACCTTCAATGTACATTCAATGTATAATATACATATTATGTTAATTTTAGCCTCTCGTTTCATGTTTGAAATTATTCTTTGACCTTACAAGAATGAAGTCTATATGTATTCACATTATAATGCCTTTCTATGTTTATAAAATAAAAAAATTTGTTCAAACAAATTAAAGATAAATAACAATTTGTTTAAGATATAGATTGAAAGTAATACATTATTTGTACTAGGTATTTTCATGCTTGAAATTCGTTTTTTACTTCATATGCACTGTATCTTTTGCACGGTTCTTTTGGAAATATATATGTATATCTATTACATGAAAATATTTTTACATTTTATTACATGAAAATGAGTTTAAATATAATCACATTAAAACAGCTTTCACTAATACATATTGTTTGTAACACTATTTCTATAAATATTTACTTTTACCAAGAGGAGTTAAATTATCCCTTTGCATTTGAATGCAGGTAACTGTGGAAATAAATGTTTGAAATAATAAAAAATGATTTGTAATAATAAAAAAATAAAACTTGTATAATGAAATAATAAAAACTGGTTGTAAAAAAATGTGCATTTTTTGTCATGCACTTTACATCTATAGCAATTTCAATGTTCTGCTCTTCATTTTCTTCACTTTTTATCTTTAGAATCTGTCAGGAACCTCATCTTCTTTTGTGACCTATGTAAATATTGAAAATATTTTCCTCTTCATTATCAGTCATCTCATATTCACTATTAAAATGATCATCATTACTTTCGAATAAGCTATCTTTATTTTCAAATTGTCTTCATTAATCTCAGAGCATTTTTCAGTTTATTTATTTCTTCCAATTATTTTCCATATTATTCATTTCTTCCAATAACTTCTTGTTTTTCGACATTACTATGATTTGAAATAATGAATAAACTAAAAAAAAATATATGTGTAACTAACTACCAACATTATAAGTTTCTTTCTTCCTACTTATCTAAAATGGTACTTTACAAGTACCAATTTTTTGATACAAACGGTACTATATTTGTAATTAAACTCACTGTGAAAAAAGTGAAACCAATTATTTTATCATTGCGATAAAATATCTACAATAAATTGCGAATTGCAATATGATGATATCCAATAAATCCAAATAAAATATCCAAGTAAAAATATGATATCAGAGAATTCCTTTTGGAATTGAAACAGGGGATTCCCAAATTTGCTTTAGAATTGAGACTTTGTTGCCTTGACATCTATTAAGTTGTTCCAAAAGTTATTAATGAATAATATAATATTTTATACATAATATTCTATGTTTTATATTATGTATTGAATTATATCACAATCCACTTCCTCTATCTCTTTGAAAGCTTTATAATGTCATCTTTCCAAAACTTCTAAGCTTTGCTAGTGAAATATTCGAAATGCATGTCATTTATTGAACCAAATCTTTTACTGTAGAAGCTTCATTTTTTTAAATGAAAGGAATAAATAGTAATCAGATGGGGTAACATCTGAAGAACATGAAGAACGGAATAAGACATCCTCTGATTATTATTTATTCCTTTTATTACAAAATTTTCTCCATGGTTCAATAAATAATATAATAATGCATTTCCAACAATATTTCGCTAACAAATCGTAGAAATTTTGGAAATGGCATTATGAGACTCCCGATAATAGATCAGGATGAATCAAATTCAATAATGTAATGTAAAACATAAAGTACTATGCACGCATTATTTATTAATGAAACGAAAGAAACTTTTGCTACCCAATAATACATGTGAAATGATCTTAGAATAGACAATGTTTTAAAATATTTAACGGGTCAGATGACTTTATGATAAAAATTGATATACTACATATGTAGATCCAAGAAGAAATGAAGCGAAATAGATATGGCGAAATTAATTTTATAATCATTACAGGAAAGTAAAATCAGTTGAGCAGAAGTAATTAAACATAGAAAATAATTTTAAGTCAAAATTTTAAAAAGAGTCATTTGATCAAAAATACCAATATTCTCCAAAATGGAGCAAAACCGATATAAATTTCTGAAGGACTTTTTTTCTTAGTTATCCCCTACGTGTTCCTGAAGTTTTGATAAATTTGGGACACCCTGTAGAATGCAGCAGTATTACATGGAATCAGGAATAAAATTCCTCTTTACGGCCAAATTATAAAGATCAATAAGTAGATTTTTGTAATTGATCGAAGACTACCTTTACAATAATTTTATAGTAATAACTCTAAAAAAACTCATATTTTGAGTTGTGTCATTTTTGTCGTAAGAGAGCAATATAATAGTATTAAAAATATTGTCACAGGCAAATATAATTATTTTTCCATCTTTGATTAAGAAATTTATATTTTGTAATGCATATAATATCATATTTTTTAAAATTTTGAAATTTTTTTTTTGTCTAAAATTTATATAAACGAGATAATAATGTATTTAACGGTAATTTAATAATTGCAAATATCATAAGTTAATGGCTTAGAAATTATATAAATCTAGTGTGACTAATTCTAAGTCCAAGTAAATTTAACATTATTTGTTGCTTATGATTGAGAATGATGAGTTTTTTATTGAAAAATTTCTCGTTGACTTATGATTCACTTTTCATTTGTTATTCCAAAAAGATTTGAAACTTTCCTTATAAAATTTTTAGATATCATTTAAGAGAATGTTAGATTTTCCAGTTAATAGTTCTGTCCTTTGTGACTGTGTCCATTTTTTCATTTCCTGAAAAGTCCTCATGTAAGGAAGTCATAGGCAAAAATAATTATTTTTTCATTTTCGATTAGTGAAGATTTAATATTTAATCCAGTGTAATTTGATTTATATTAAAAATATTTTTAATACATATTATGTTATTGCACATTTAGTATCATTTGCATCGTTATATATGATTTTGAAAGTTTATAAAATTGCTATTATTCCGGTTAATTTAATGCCGACACCATAATACAACAATACAACCATGCCTTGAGTAATTGATCGCAACCCGATCTTATTTTAGAGACGAACCTATTGGTATATGATTTTGTGATCTAACATCTCTAGTATTAGTATTGTATTGAATTTGAGCTCAAATTTGATATTTATTGAAATAAGATGGATCTAAGGAGGAATTTCGAAGAATATTTTCTGGGAAATTTGAGTTTTATATTTAGACTTAACAAGTTTTAATCTATGATAAAAGGGTATGGATAAATTCTAGCAGTCTTTAGAAATTCGTTTAAGAACAATATTAAGAAATTAGTTGAGAAAGACAGATTTTTGCATCTCGAAGCTTAAGATATGATAAGCTACTTTCTCTTAAAATAGAGATTCATGTATTTTTAAGAATTTATGCATTACATTTGAAATTGTTAGTTTTTAATTTTATACTTCTGTAGTATATTTTGAGTGCAGAGTTCTGAATAGTGAGAGAAAAAAAATAGAATATTGAATATTTTCAGAATTCTTATTTTTATATTATTTATTGAAAAAAAGAATAGCTTAACTTTGTATTAATATTATGCTTTATGTAGAAACATGTAATTGGTCTAATAGCGACATCTTTTAGAATAACTAGTCAATAATTATCACGTGATGTATTAATAGCTGTGTTTATTGGACACGTTCCTCATTCGTGTGATTTCTTAGCAAACTTCTTAGCTAGCTGTGTATATGTGTATGTAAATCGATCAGTGCGAATAATATACTTTGAATTGTGTTTGAATTAAAATATTTTCTTCTCTACCTTCTAAACCTTCTAATTGGAAACAACAGGTTATGAGCCCAGGGCAGTATTATAAAAGAAAACGACGGTTAAAAACCGGACACGTGGCGGAACAAATTTCAGTAAGTTCTTTCACGATTTTTTCTAAAAAAAATATTCGAGAAAACTATATTGAGAACAATTAATAATTAAAATTCTCAATATCAACGGGTGTCGCAATTAATTATAATATTCATTTATTTGCGAAAACCCAACTTCCTCGTTGTTATTTCGCATGCGAATGTTCAAACATGGCGACCGCACACACCACGATTCAAGATACGCCAACGATCATACTTGGTAGTATACCAAATATAGAGCCAAAATTAGACGGTGCATCAAATTACTCTTCATGGAATTTTGTAATGAAAGTGTCGCTAAGAGGACTAGACTTATGGGAGTGCATAAATAATTCCGATATAAATATTCTTGAGCCTGGAAAGGACCAGAAAACTATCATTTGTCTCAATGTGAAATCTCATTGTCAGATTCATTTTAAAAACGTAACTACTGCCAAAGAAGTATGGACAAAACTAAGCTTAGCTTACGAAGACAAAGATCTGCCAAGAATTTTAAATTTAATGAGGGCATTACTAAGAATTAATTTATCCGAATTTAATAATGCAAACGAATATATTTCTGAAGCTCTGTCTCTGAATTTCGCAAGAATTAAACGACATTGGAAATCCATAAGATAATTGACAAATTCCTAGCAGTACTCATAATCTTGGCTGGCTTACCCAAAGAATTTAAACCCATGGTGATGGCTCTAGATAGTTCAGAAATTACAACTGATCTAGTGAAAAACAAACAATTACTTCAGGAAGAAATAAATTCATATAATGACCATACTTCAGGAAGAAATAAATTCATATAATGTCAATAAGCTCATGTCAATAAGTTGGTTTTAAGTCAATGTATTCAGAGTTAATGTTTTTTTATTGACTGGTTGTTGTAAACAGTCTTTTTCATCAAACATGAAAATACGGTGTGCCATAGATGGTAAAAATGAAGTAAAAACTGCTTTAAAATTCTATTAACAATGAATTTTTGTTTTTTTATTTTATTACGTAATAGTCAACATTTGAAGCAGAGTAAATATAAAGAATTCCAATAGCAATTATTACAATTGTATTTTTTTTATCGCAAACTGCCGCCCAAATATCACACAATATTCTCATTTTTTTATTTTTAATGTTGTTTACTTTCAGCAATGGATGTAACAGAGATAAACAATTTTGACAACAAAGAGAGAGGGGGGGGGGAATGATATGTGGTAAGGCTAAAAGAATACGATAAAAATTAAGAGAAGCTTATAATGAATTAAATTGCAAAATGAAAGAAAAAACATCTAGGATTGAAAATATTACTCTACTTTTGAAAAATAAATGTGATATGTTATCCGAATATAAAATGAAATTAGAAACTATCATGCCAGACTATGAAATATTACAAAATCAAATTAAGGAAAGAAAAGAAAATATAGAACAATACAAAGAAGAAATAGAAAAATTGAAGATGGAAAAGAAGAAATAATGAAGAAGTCAAAGACAAATTAAATTTGGAAGAGTTAAAAAATGTTGGATTGAATAGGCAGTTAAATAAATTAAATAGTAAAAATATTGTTTTAATAGAAGAACTTGATAATTTAAAAGAGAAGTATGAACAGTTACAACAAACAAATGTTAAATTAGAAAAGAAGATTAGAAATAGTACAAGTAAAGTGGAAGTTGAAGCAGAGATGGAAGAAGTTAAAGGATGTAAACAAAAAATAATTTAGAAGGTGCAAATAATCGTATTGTAATTAAACTGCAAGAAAGCAAAAATAAAACTTCCAAAAAATTAGTTAATTTAAAAAGATGATATGTATTACTGCCTCAAGAAAATATTGAATTAAAGAAGATGTTATCGTTATGCAAATCCAAACAAAATACTTCATATTTATTAAAAGAAAAAAGCAAATATAATGTACTTCTTCAAGAAAAAAATAAAATCGCATTACAATTAGAAGGTAAAAAATTATTACTAACACAAAAAGACAAAGAGAATATGTAAGTCAAATAAAAAATTTGGTTATTGAGAAGCGAGAATTGGATAATCAAGTAATTGTCACGTGGTGTATTAGTTGCTCCGTTTATTGGACACGTTCCTCGTGTGATTTCTTAGCAAGCTGTGTATATATGTAAACCGATTAGTGCGAATAATATACTTTAAATTGTGTCCGAGTTAAAACATTTTCTTCTGTACCTTAAAAGTACAGAAAACCACTGGAGAAAATGTTTTATGGCATTTCATTTTTGGTCATCTAAGTTCCAAATTGATAATTTTAATTTTCCTACTTTTTATTTGAATAATTTTGAGAATATTTTCAATAAATATGTATTTGTTATAATACACTAATAATATTATAATAAGCTTTTTCCAGTGTTTATATACAGAATACCCAGTTTTGGTATAAGGGAAAAGACATAATTTTATATGCATAAATAAGCTGACAATTTTTTCACTTACGACTTAATTTTCGAAAAAATAAGTTTAAATATTTATCAAGTATACTTGAACTTGGTTAATTTTATGTTGAGAACAGGACAGGAGAAAGTTAATATATTCTTCATGTAAAAATATATAAAAAATAAAAAATTTTTGTTCAAATATAAAATTAGAAAATTTAAAAAATAGAAATAGAAGAATTTTGTGTAGAAATAAAAAATATGAAAAAATTTTTGTTTAAAATTTTTTTAAAAAAATAGACTGGGTATGTTTCATTAAAAATTATCTTAATATTTATTTGATAAATTTTCAAGTTGAATTTTCTGGGAAACAAAAATTTTATTCTATATTTCTATATTTCTTACTTCTATCGTACGTATTGTCGATTATCATGTCCAGTATTATTAGTCCAATTTAAGTACGTATATTTAAGAAATATTCAATTTTCTCAAAAACGAAACGTTATGTGAAGAAATTTTATTTTGTATTTTCTGTTTATTTTCTCATGTAGAACCATGTCTTTCTCAGTTGTACCATGAAAACTGAAACATTCTGTATAAAACAGTAATATATTCTTTATTTTCAACTTGTATCAATTTAAAGTCTTATTTCTTGAAGTTTAATCCACAATATATTAATTTACATATTTCACGGGATTTGTTTATTGTATATGAGGGAGATTGAAATAAGCATAGTGTTACAGTTAAATTTTGAACCAGAAAAATATAAAAAAGCATGCATATGTTTATTTTATCATAAGTATATAGTTTTATTTTTATATTATATAATTTTCAATATTCATTTTTCATGTATACTACATTACTAGATAATATAAAATGAAATAATATGTTTATGTATATAATGTGATATAAGAGATCCACCATGAGTCATCTAAGACTAGAAGCTGAAATATTCTTGAAACGATTAATTATATTTGAAAATATTTGAAACAAAAGTTGAATAGTTTCAAGAAGGTTAATTCATATAATTATTATGTTTTAGTATTAATGCACAGGAAGCATTTAAAGATCAAGTTTGTTTTTCTAAGTGAAATCGTATATTTTCTAATAGATTATTCGATTTATACCATTACAATATGAATTGAATGTGCAATGTTTTAACCTCACAGAACTGATTTAAATTTAATGTAATCGTATAGGATAGTAAGCTTCTGTAAGGTTTTTGATAAAAATATCCTATTGTTATAGGTGTACTTGCATAGTGTCTTGCATTTCAAACAATAAATAACTTTATCCTTGATAAATAACACGTAACTAGATGCAGAAGAAAAACTTTTAGTTGAAGAAAATTGTATTTTTTTTTTAAGCAAGATTTTTTTTTCTTAAGTTTAGTTATGTGTTTCTTTATCCTTCTACACCATGTTTGAAAGTCCGCTCTTGTAACTACCTGTCTTTCTCGGAATAGAGAAAGAGGTAACTAAAGACAGGTTTTAGCTGGCATGGCTTGTTTTGGAGTCGAGAAGTGTATCTGTTAGTGTCGACATAGTATAACGCCAAAAAATTTTTGTTCATTTACAGTCTTTACGGATTCCAAGTTTTAGTTCTTTTTTTTTTGTAACTAAATTTTTTTTGTAATTAAATAAAAATAAATGACTTTCGTTGACAACTAATTATATATAATTATTTGATAATTTTAACGAGTTTTACCGCATAACAGAACTATTACTATTTTCACATATAATAAAAGAAGTCATATTCTGTAAATAAATTTTATAAATGAAAATGCATGATGATGTAAATTTATAAAAACAATAGACTCTTGCGAATATTTCCATACGTACAGTTATTTACATGTGATGAAAATAATACAAATAGATGTTTAAGATCATTACTTTTGATTATTACTTTTAAACATATGTAAACGTTTGTATTGATAAAAATAAATGAAGAGAAGATTACGTAAGAAAAATAATGTTTAAGATATATTTATAAAAATTGTCGTTTCAATTTTTATTATTTTATTATTGTTTCTAAACACAATGTGATTTCTATAATTTTAATATATATAAATAAATTTTCGTTTAGCTTTCTGTACATAAGATTTAGTTAAAAAAAAAATTACGTACGTAGACATGTCTAATTTACAAAACCCGAAAATTTGAAAGTTTGTAATTTTAAATGCTATTTAAGTCGAATAGTAAAACTTATAATTTATTTTTTAATCGGAGCCTAAATTTAATTTGGAGCCTAAAATACAAAGATTGAACAATTATTCTTGTCGCAAGAAATGTCGAGTGTGATTTTCAAGAAAATCGAATCAAAAGTCAATATTTAATTATATTAATATTTAATAAATATTTAATTATATTAATTACGGTCATAAATTATATAAATACAAATTGATGCATGAAATTTAATGAACACGAAATAAATGGAAAGTTATAGGAAAATAATAATCAAATAAATTTTAAAAATAATATTTGTAATAATTTTATTTTTATTCTTTTCTTATTATCAATTTATGAATGTTGATAAATGTGGTTTTTAGATTTAGCTCATATTATAAAAAAGATGAAAAAAATATTTTAAATAAAATGTTCTGTTTTAAAGAAAACAGCATTCAATGTTATTATAGAATATTGACAATTTATAATCAATTATTTTTACTGAAGCTATTTAGTTGCTAAAAATGTAGACAAGCGTAGTTATTGATTAAAAGTTTAGCTCGGGTAATAATTGAATATACAATATAATTTCGAGAATCAACAGCTAAAGTGGAGTGCTTTGCTTAAAGAGATATGCTCATATCGCTGACGTCGCCTTAAGATCAGTCAGTGGTGCGGTATAAAGCTGAGGATTCGTGGGGAAAACGTATTTTGTTAGTCTGTACTGAATCAAGACATGGCAACAGAGCATCCGTATATACCATGAGTGTATACCATGTACATCTTTCATGTGAGAGGCCACGGCATTGTAAAATTGCCGATTGGCTTCGAGGACATCACGCTATCGACCTCTATTTCATATTGGCTTTTTTTTTCAATGTGGATTTGTCGAAACTGGCCACCGTGGTGGTATTGCTCCATCGATATTCTTGTTTCGATATGCTGAAGACATTATAGTAGAAAACAAACGTTCACGTTCGAACTTTTCTTTTTTACGGTGTAAATTATTGCTTTCGTTGAAAATCGTCACGAAGACGTATTATAAAATTGCGATTTATGTGATATTTTTTCGAGGTTGTTACGTCAGATATCGCCGCAATATACTCTCTTTTTTAAACAGAAATGTATGTTTAATTATTTATGTCAAAAGACACGCATTTCAATTCTGAGGCAATATCTGGAACACGCGCGGAATAACCGTAATACATGCACTTAATAATTTAATTTTGTATTTGCATATTTTTAAATTTATCTTCGCGACTCGGTGTGCATAGCATAGAAGAATAGCGAGCATAATACATACTACGTACAATAATAATATTTTACCCATATTTTCGATCTTATAGATTTTTGTTTTGTTGACTAAGTACAATTTATTTTGTATTTAATTATTATAAACTTATATAAAATAGCGAGTACATTCATTGTACTGTTAGTGTTCTGTCTCTATACATTTCATACATGACTCGATGAAATTACATACAGACATATATTTTTGAGCAGCTAGAGATAGAAAAATATTTCCCAGGCAGTAATTAAATGGTATTATACAGGGTGGCCCATTTAAATGAGGCCATTTAAATCTCTGCGAATTGATATTACAATGATGATACAAAATATTTTTTGTTTAACATGAATCCAAAAGGCAATAATTGGTAAGAATATTTTTTACAAGGTCATTTTTTTTCAAAGTGAAATTTTTTTTCGTTACTACTATGTATTTTTATTGTATTGTGTAGTGTATTGAATTAATTTCAATTACGAAGATCGATATGTGAAATTAGAATTATCGAATTTATTAATTTCAAAAACTATGTATATACTTGTAAATAATGTATATTTAAAATACAATTTCAAGAAAATATATACAATTAATCAATGATCGGTAAATTATTGGCAGGCATGTTATTTGAAAAATTAAAATTATTGGCAGGCATGTTATTAATTTTTTTCAATAAATTTCTGCACAAATTAAATATAAACTAATATTAGTTTATTCGTTTGTTTGAATTTTTTTTTATTGTAAAACCTTATGTTCATTAAATTTATCTTGTGCCAGATGATGAACACTAGGAAGTTTAGATGGTAGTTCTACGCAGCTGAAATTCTAATTATTTTCTGCCAAACTTTATTCCGCACGCACTATACTCAATAGCAGCAGATAATAATAATTGAAAAATTTGATCAGTAGATTAATTCGTTAGACAAGAGCATAATTTGAAAAAATTAAAATTACATTGATCAAATAGATAATGTTTGTATGAATCATTTTGATAAATCTATGAATATGCTTCTATTCTTCCATTTAATTAAAAATTTTTATAAAACATGGTGAGACTGATAATTATTAGCAACAAGTTGTTCAGGATTTTCACTTAGTAATATGTATTTATTGAAAAATTCGAGAACTTTTCTATTCTTGAAACATGAAATGTTCCAAAACATTGCAAATATGAATTTTTATTACGCTGTATAAAACAAATATTTCTTAAGAACTCCAAAAACTCCATAATATTTTGTTTATTTTTTATAATTTTTTGATGATTTTTTAATTGTTTCAATGTATGTACTTTTACTATTAGCAATATACATAAATGTTACTATTTTAACATTGCATTTGTTATGTATATTTATTTATTTTAGAAGATAAATAATTTAAATGATATGTTATTTGTTAGTACAAAAATATTGAGAAATAGCATTTCAGTCGAATTCTATTGCGATTTCTCTGATTTATAAAACTTGTCAATTATTGACGTAGTAGTAATAGTGAAAGTATTAAAATCATTATCTGATTATTTTAGAATTTCACTTTCTACACGTATCGATCTTCGAATGTAGATTACCTGTATAGTATTTACTATTTCTCTGTTGCACCATCTCAATTTAGTTGAAAGACAAGTCTATTTTCAATAATAGGAAATTTCTGTTAGATGTTCTAAATTTAAGGATTTACTAAGTCTAATCTAAAAATATTTTTCGATAGTATTGGCGGTAGCAGTGATTAATACTTTAGGAAAGATAATTTCAGATTAATAGTTCATATCAAGTAGTATTAAATAAGATTAATTTAATTATTGGAATACTTATTTCTGAGCACTTGATGCTGGAGGCAACACGGTAAGCGAATGCAACATATCTTCGTGGAAGAAGAAAATGCCGTAGGTCTGTGATTTCCGCTTGGCAACAACGCAGCCGGTTGCCTCGTGCTGCCTCGCTGGGTCGAGCCAATGGCGTAATCAGAAGAGGGGAACATACGGTCGCTCGATTCCCTTCTCGAGCATTCACAAAAAATGTCCGCAGCAGGATGAACGAGAACTTGTTTTCAGTAGTACACTTTTATTTTACTGAATAATACATTCATCAATACGTAAAATCTATTTACAAAACTACTAGGACTGATGTTATTAAATTACCAAACGATTTGAATAATTACGTATATTATTTATTATAATACAATTTATAAATATGTAACATCATAAAATATGTAGAATTATAATGCTGCGTAGAATTATAATATAACAAAATATTTACGAATTTATTAATATACTAATATATATATATCTAGATAGTCTCTATACGATAATATACTTAATTGAAATATTTTTAAATAATTAATACACAGCATTTTAAACATTTTACTTGATATTGTCCTTATATTATATTTAAGATTTTATTTATTCGTGTGTGAATCTAATTCTAAATAAAAAGTGTAAATTTAAAACAGTTTTTATAATTCTATCGAATTGTCGAACCATTTTTTTTCTAAATTTTTGCTTTAAATATCTATGTTTTCTACTTGTTAACATTGTTTCGTAATTTTCATTATTATTCATCAAGAACCGTAGATTGATCAGTTTCCATTATATATAATATATGTATGTATCTACTCCTTATACATATTTGCTTCATGGTAGTTACGCTACTGGGTCGAGTATCCTCCCCTTTCTTCTTGTCCCCTCTTTTGCTCATGGTATTAGTGGCTTTCACGCTTCTCTCTCACACAGTGGCTTTTGTCTCTTTTTCTTTTTCCAACTTTCATCTCTTTTCTCTTTCTCATTCTCCCTCCTCTGTCTCTTTTTACCCTCGTTTCTCTCTGTTCCTGTTTGGTGGCCATTTTTCTCTGCTCGACAGAAATTCGGCAACGTTGTAACGTATATAATGTACGCTTGTCCTACGCGCATACACAGAATATCAGAAAGTATCGATAGAGATTAGATTTCGTTTCGTAGTATCGAAGAATTAAATTGAACTATTTTATTAATTTGAAAACTCACTATGAATGGATAACAAAAGTTGGAATTTTTTTTATTTTATGGAGTACATAAGACAATTCAATAATATGGGTAAGAACTGCGCTGCTGTTTGTGTATTCAGATACAATGTTGATGTTACAATGTGATAGTATCACGTTATTATATGCTACGTTTTTGATGGTATTATTCACTATGAATTGAAACAATGTTGCTTTGCAGGAATACATAAATTAATAAATAATTAATAAAATTGAATAATTAATACATTGTATAAGGTGTAAAACAAAAGAAAGAAATAAAAGCATTATAGTTGCACAATTTTTTCACTGGTAGGATTTATAACAAGTTTGTACCGAATTTCTGACTAGTTTGTACCTGCACGATGTTTTTTAAAAAACATTCAGTGGGTTATTACGTTGCGTAACGGGCCTTAATCCTCGAGCGCTGGAGGCAGCGCAGGTCTGACTCGCCGCCTCACTATTTGCCTCCCTGGCTCTCCCTTCGCTCTGTGGTGCCCCACTCATCGTGAAAGACCCTCCGCTGCTTGCCTCTCTGCGCTTCAACGGAGCGTCCAACGAGTCGACGTTCCCTTCTGTCTGTAGTTTCCCCTTCAGCTGTGAACCCTGGTCCTTCTATACAATTTTCCCATGCCTTCCCACGCTGTGCTTCTCTACATGCATGTACATTTGTATACGTGCGCATTGTGCACTGCATATAAAACACTCGCCTATGTGTTCGTTGAAGTTGCTTTTTTTACCTTTACAAATTTTTTTACTATGTCTACTGTATTTTTATATTATACGCGGAGGATATATTATGTATATCGCAACATTATCTGAATTTGTGAAATCTGTAAAAAAAATAATTTATATATATGATATGATATGATATAATTATTATATATCATCATATAGTATGATGATAAGTTGTAAATAATTTCCAATTTGGTTCTAATTTTAAGAAAAAAGTAAGCGCGATTAATTTTGGTTCTATAATAATTGTGGTTTTATGCTATCGGATGACTGTGAATTACATGGTTACCTAAACAGTAGGTTTAACAAATAGTAGATTAGATTGCCTAGTCAGTGTACAGAAACCATAATATAAGATTCACAAGGATGCGTTACTTGCATTTTTTGTCTTCTACAAACTATGAATACTTGTAAAAATATAGAATTATTACCATTCAGTCGTCCATTCTCATACATCCAATAACAACTAATAACAGACGAAATATACTTGTGTCTTCTTTGGAACCCAACAATGCTACAAAGTACAGTGTACATTTCTTAGATATGAAAAATAACAAAATATTAAACATTAAATATTACACGTAAAACGAATTTTTTTATACTAACGTGAAATTTTATTCAGTATAAATTTAATTTCAACGGAATAGAAGAAAAAATTATTTACTACTTGATGATAAAATTAATGATACGTTTCAGTAATCCTTATGAGTAGTAATTTATTCGATATAAATAATTTAAATACAGCCGCAATTAAATTTACGTGTACCTATTTATTGTGCCTTTCTCGAAGAAACTACTTTCAAAGCCCTGTTTCTGTGATCAGATTAAAGAGCGGTGGTAAAATTCGCCGTCGATCTGATTGAAACGAGCTATTGAATAGATAGGAAGTAGATGTATACGAAGAACCGGTTCGTTTGCAACGTAGGCGTGTGATAAATCTGCGAACCTCCATTCGGTTTGGCTTTTCCTTGTTATTATTACCTTAGACAACAAAAGTGGATTCGTAGAAGCAGCGTTACCATGTCGGTTACACGAGAAATCATAGTATCATATAATATTATTTTATTATTAACTTCAGATGTTGTTAGGTAATTTAGTAATATATTTGAAATGCTACATTATGTGTAAGTACTTGTTTGTTTATTTGTCTTTCATGTATTAGCTATTATTTTTAGTATTTTAAATCGATTTTAAGATTGGATAAGTTGTACACTTTGCTTTTAGTATGTTTTTAATGAATACATGAAAATCTTTGTGAAAAGCTAAATTTCAGTCATTACTATTAATATTATTAAAATTTATTTAGTTGGCTGTCACATGTAAATGATTTTATATTTATTAATTGATTTATGATAAAATAAAATGATATGAAACCACTTTGACATGGAGATATGTTGTTAGATTCCAGCAGTCTATGATTAATCATTTTTTTCATTCTATGATTCTGGGAACACTACGTTTTTTCATATGAAGTTGTAAACTTTTAATGAATATTAGACGCCGTGAAAAGATATATTTGCACTTCTGTTTGGAATTCCGTTGAGTTATTCTTATTCTTAAGATATTCTTACATTTGTTAATTCTTCAATTTTAAATGATTCGTTTACTAATATAAATACATTCGCATTTGTAGGTATTTGCATTGCATGGAGTTAGATGGACTGTACTGAAAGTTTTATTGGCTAGCGCGAGTTTTTTAAAAATCATTTACAAAGATCATTTTATAACTCTGAATAACTTTTTCTACCTGAATCAGAGTTTAAAAGAACATTATAACTGTTAACATCTCTGAATATGAAAGATTTTGATAAATTGAGTGATTTAGTTCTGATTTATTTAGTTGGTAATTGGTAGGAATATATGTAGTACTACAGACTTATATGTTCGGATATACTTTTATCATTATTTGCATATTAAAAATAATTCATATTTCTTTAGCCATTAAGGTTATTAGTAAATAAAATAAATAAGTAATTGGAAAGTTATTTTATTAGAAGGTTATTAATAAATTAATATAGTTACTTCTCCACTAGCGATTTGAATGTTTTAAGTTTGTAATAAATGAACTATAACCGTCAATTTTAATTGTTTGATTTGTTTTAGTTCCTTGTAGACACATTTTGCTGTTACTAGCTGATAGTTGTTTATTAAGCAAGCTTTGTAGTTGAGATAAGCAAAGGATATGCGTGATGATTCTTTAATCTTGATTTCAATCAATTCATAGTCTGTCGAGAATAACGTGTAGAACAACACAGATGTGTGTGAAACGTAGCATTATTGAATATTTTCTAGAGATTTTATCGATTCTGTTTTGTATGTTCGTTTCTTTAGATTTCAACTAACATTTTAGTGTAAGAATATTATGAGAATAATCATGTGTTATTTTAGTAGAGTTTTTGACTCTAAATACATCTTTTAAAAACTTATTAACTGAACTAATTAATCGAACGGAAGTTTATCAGAACATCTGATCGTTAATTTTGTCCTGTTTTAATTATAGTGCTAATGTTTTTGATTATGTTATTAGAATGTTTATTAATTTTTCCCATTAAAATTATTGTAATATTCTTTGACATGGAAGAATTTGCATCCATTTGAGTTGAATTATTTTCAGATTTATTGATATCAATTGAAGTTTTCGTAAATGTAAAATATACATGTACAAACATGTATGTAAACCGTTATCGCTCGAACTTTTTTTTAAAAAATTTTACATACTTGTAGTCATAGATGTATATGAGAAATGGGTTGAGAAATGGGTTGATTTTCTTCGTTGTTAGACATTTGAAAGTTGAAATCGATGGATTCACCTTGGTAAGTGTTGTAATTATTCATAGGTCACATAAAATAAGTGAAAATTCGAAAACTTGAATATTCGAATAAAGAGAATTTTTACAGCAGTTTTATATTATACCTTCTAACGATCACAAATAAACATGATCAAGATGCCAGATCGAATACTCGCATGCAACTGATTTTTTCTTCTTTTTATAATATATAATATAGTTTATTCATTTATTTCTTTAAATGCCGCGTATACCAAACTCGGTACATGGTGAATCTCAGTTGCACGCCAAATGAAATTTCTGCTTTATGTTTTAATTTTTTCGTTATTTCTATGTATTTTTAATATGAATAAAGTTATTTTATCATACAGTGTATTTTCTGGTTTCAATATTTATATTGTATATATAATAATAAACAAATTTCAAACTCTCAAAAAGCAAAATAATATGTAATTTTATTTTACATACGTATTTTACATACAGTCGGGGACAAAATTATGTGGACAGGAGGTGGCATTAATTGTCAATGAATTTTAAACAAATTAAAACTAGCGTTATGTCCTTATATAATAAAATTTCATTTATTATATACCCTCATATAGCACATAGATTATTTAGTGAATAATTGAAATTTATATTTACATTTTGCCCGAACAAGCGATATTAAACATGAAACTCAATTATGGAAGAAAAAATAAGTGGAACAATAAAATTGGTTTCAGTCTTGGTTTCAGCAAGACAAGAAATGTAAACAAACACTGTGTAACACTTGCAAAAATTTAAACAATCTTCTCAGTATCAATTCTGTTTGTGTAAAATTAATATCGTTTGTAAAATAGTAGCGCAATGTCGAAAACGGAAGAAATTTCAAATCAGATTCGACGATTAGTTGTTTTTGTGCAGTAGGAAGGATTTATAAAAAGTATTTAACTCGAAAAACATAAGGCTAAAACATAATCGTGAACGAAAACGTATCGTATAAGACCGTCATATTGTTTGAAAGTGTCGACAAGACATAATCTGTGCGAGAAACATTGTGAGAAATTTTAGATTTAAATATTTCCACAAAAGTAATTATGCGAAGACTAAATGAAGCTGGATTAAAGTGCTGTAATGCTATATACATTAATAAAATTAATGTTAAAAAACGGTTGTCTTTTGGTAAAAAATGCCATTGTTATTTTGTAAAAATTTTTCACGCAGTAATTTATTTTAATTAAAAATTGATGAAATAAAAATTAGTCACATGTGAATAACATAGATTATCTGCATAGATTATTCGTAATAATAATCGACATTTAATAAAACAAGTAATTTCTAATTTATTGTAATTATTATATTTTTCTAAATAAACAAGTAATTTCTAATTTATTGTAATTATTATATTTTTTTAAAGTTAATTTATGAATTTCCTCTTATGGGAAGAAAATTGTTTAACTTGGTTATTTGTAATAAATTATAAGGTAATAATATTATTATTCTGGCTGACTATAATGATATGCATTAAAAATGAAAATTAATTTTAATTTTATATTTCGTAATAAAATTCCGGGCCAATATACATTTATAATCAGTTATTGTGATTAATTAGTTCATAAATGTTCATTGAGAAGAAAATTCAAAGTATTTATGTATTTACAGTGGATCCCATTAATATTCGGACATTTAAATATTTGAATACTGAATATGGAAACTATTATAATTTCATAAAAGAAAATCGTATATTATAATTTATAACATTTTCGTGAAAAAAAGTATCTTTACTTACTCACCTATTTTAAAAAAAATTTTAGAATAAAATGCACAAGACATTTTGAAAGTAGAGGCTTTAAGCTTTAAAAAATGTGCTCAAGATTATTATTATACGATTTCTTTTTACAAAATTGTAGCAGTTTTAATATTTAATATCCGAATGTTCCTAACAGGATGTTTCGGTACAACCAAGTAGGAAGTAATTCTACGTAAAAAAATGAATCAAAAAGAAAGAATAAAATTTTAATTAAAGCCTTCGTTTTCGAGAAACTCGAATTTAAAAATTTATCTAGTATACTTGAATTTAGCTAATTCTAGACGCGATAGAAGAAAATTATTGACAGATCTACGTGCGAAAATGTATTATATAACGAAAATAAAATACAATTTTTCTATAAGATGCTTCACTTTTGAGCAATCGATATTTGAAAATTTATCAAGTATACATGTACTAAGACAATTTTTAACGAAACATATTCTAAGCCTTTAAACAGAATTTTATTCTACGCGTTTTATTTATTTTTACGTATAGAATATCACTGTGCCAATTGTGCCTATCCAGTACGAAATTAATTAACACTAGAACTACCGACGACCAAAGCATAATAATTGTGGCAAAGAAATTAAAATGCAAGGTACAAGTAGAAATCAATAATACGATAAAGAACACAAACTTCTGTTTATATATTTTATTAAAAATCACTCGAGTATCTAAAAATATGCTGTTATAAATGGATAAAATTTCCATAGAAAATTATAAATTAATCATTTTGACCACTCTGGTAGTTCTAATGTTAAATTCAAATATATTTAATAATTTTTTAAATCCGATTTTCTCAGAAACGAAGGCCTTAGTGGAAAAATTCTTTTTTTTTTACGGAAAATTCATTTTCTACTTGATTTGTATCAGTTACGGAACACCCTGTATTATTTTTTATATTTTCTGGCATATTTACTTAATGCCTTCGTAACTCTTGATAATATTTTCTAATATCTGTCGATTTAATATTCCCGATGAGATACTTTGCGACTCGATATCAGTCTCTTAATGATTTTACTAAGATATTTTATCTATCTTATACCAATAGTTAAATATGTCCTTTTTATAATTGTCTTTTGTTGCTCATGGCACGTGTATTAATAATGTTATTTTGTATATCATTAATCTTTTGAATTTGATTTGTTTTCAATGTTGTTGCGCGTCCACTTGTATTTGTTTTAAGATAAATTAGGTAAATTAATGTGTAGCGGTAAAATTTGTTATTTTTTATTTATTTATCATTATTGTTATAATATAATTTATTTTTTATAATATTTTAAAGAGATAATTTTTAAAATAATTTCCAATTTTTTATAGAATTTGTATTGTTACTTCCAGAGTTCAAAGAGTTAAATTGCATATCACATGTTGTAAAAGCACTTATCGTATAGGAGTTTAATCTTGATTCGTTATTTAAAAGTGTTGCAGAAACGTTCAGTAAGAAATTAAAAAATACGATTACAAGTACAAGAAAATGATAGCAGTGATCATCAACGAAAAACAGAGATAGTAAATATGTATATAGTAATACTGCACTCTCTCATGATGAATTCCCATTATCAGAGAAAACCGAAAGGTAGGGAATGGAAGATTCCAACATCAAGAAAATTTCATGCCAAAAGTTCTAAATTATACGGATCCTCCATTTGGTTAAAACTTTTTTATCAATGAAAAACTTCTTCCAATTAATAGCAAAGTGCACAAATAAATATAAACGACAGGAAGATTTTCAATAGAGTATGTAAAATTAATGATCTTGGTGGACGGCTTTCTGAAATATCGATGTATAGAAATTATAACCACAAAGAAATTCATAAATATTCAGAAACATTTACATTTTACTGATGTAGATAATTAATATGATAATGATGAAAATTGTAAAATACAACCGTTTATTAACATGCTAATACAGCGGTTGTAAGTAGCATAAGAAGCATTCAGGAAAGTAATTATGTTGTAGTTGATGAAAGTTTGATATTGTGGAAAGATTGACTATTATCGAAATAGTTTATTCCACCTAAATGGAAGAAATTCGCGCTGGAAAGTTACGTTCTATGTGAATTCGATTGTGTTTATAACATAAAATTATATGCATGATATTATATATCGATTGGTTTAATTGTATTAAATTTATCGAATACACTGGCCCACAAAAGTATTTAAAACGTGATATACTTACAATGGAAATGGACACAGTATCTTTGGAATAGATATTTTTAAATGTCTATTAATTTCCATTAATTTTTAAATTTCTATTAATTTCAATAAAATCGAACAACATGCATCTGAAGTATATGACTTTATTTATTTTATTTATTTATTTTATATTGTATTTGCAATACAAATTCATCACAAAAATATTCACAATGATTACATCATGAAAATGTAATCATTATAAATATTTTTGAAATTTTCAGTAAGAAGTCGATTCATCTTTTGCTTTTATCACTTCTCAAAAATGATTTTCCATAATTTTGAAATAATATTTACATCAATAGATTACCATATTTCACGAATTTTTTACTTTAATTCGTCTTTCGACGTAATTTTTATAATTCTTAATCTTCTGTCCAAATTAATCTCATTCCAAAACTGTTTTGTGGGACGTGATTGAGGTCAGAACTTTGTGGTGGATGCGATAATGTATATGAAGTGTTGTAATATAATTTAACAATTTTAGTCAAAATGCTTTGAATCGTTGAAAGTAATCATTTTCTGGCAAATTTAGCTTATCTATCCTTTTCTTCAAATTTTCTTTCAAATATTTTCAAATATTTCACCTTATCTAAAATCCCATCAATAAAAATAAGATTTTCCATTCCATCTGCTGTCACGCAGTTCCATACCATCACCGATCCTCCACCATACTTTACTGTAGGTCGATTTTTTTTGTCCCCTATACAGTTTTATGGCCATCACTACCAAAAATATCAAATTTACATTCATCGGAGAGAAATACTGTACTCTAGAAACGTATTTTGAACGTAAGACTTTATTCTTTTTACCAATGAATAATTTTTTCCTTGGAACTCATGCCTTTAAACCGTGTTTTCTCAGTAATCTACGATATAATTCTGGATGTAGTTCTTTGTTAAACTGTGTTGCTACCATTAACGTTAGTTGTTATTTATAGTCCTTTTTTGAATATGACGAATCAATCTTTTCTTCTCTCTCTGTTCATTTGGTCGTCCAGTAGAGGTTTATTCGCAATATTTTCTTCATTTTTATTTATTCTAAGGACATAATAAATTGTATGTTTCTATTTATAAATTTCAAAATATTCCTTGCAAATTTTCCTTGTACCATTTTGTTATCGATTCTCTTTCTGCTCTTTTTATTTTCGGCTCTTTACGATTATTTTATGACCACTTGATTTCAGAAGAATATAATTATAACATAAATACTACGTTGTCTTTGCAGCAGACTAATTGCATATGAAGTGAGTAATCTTTATTTACGTTCTCCAGTCACTCGAATTCTAGTTAATATGAAAGATTCACATAGATTTTCAATACTTTTGTGACCTATGATTTTGTATTAGTTAATAATAAAATCATTCTCCTTTAGAATTCATTGCATCTCAGTTGTTTAATTGTGATGAAATTAATATACATAATCCTCATAAGTATCATACAGACAAAAATTTAAAAATATCTATTATCCTGAAGATTTTATGTCCATTTCCATTGTAAGTATATTACGTTTTAAATATTTTCGTGGGTCAGTGTATATTACACAAAGGAAGATTGATGTTTTTGGATAACTAGTAGTTATCTTTGACTTTATATGAAAAATTGTACAAAAAAAAAAAAAAATACGTGTAATACTGCTTGATTAAATAAAAAATTAATGCCTTACGACGAATAAGTGAACCATGTATGTAAATAACTCCAAAAAATTTAGAAAATAGTATTCTAATTATTGCATATTATATAGGGTGTATTAAACCAAATTTAAACAGCTAAATTACAAAGATTTAATTTATTGGCAAAAAAAAGAGAAAAATGTTATATAAAAATTTGCCAGCTTTTTACAGAGATATAAGCGGAATATTGTATCTATGAAAGCGATTTAACAATGTATTTTTCTGTATTATTTGATTATCTGATTTTTACGCACGAAAATAGTTTTACTGAAATTCACAATCAGTGAAATTTTCAGAAGAATTTCATAATTCTATTATTCATTGATAAGAGTATAAGGAAATAAAGTTTGAAACGAAGAATTAAAAATTATAAGAATTTATAACAACATGAAATTGTTACTACATAATAAAAATTATGTACCTAATTACACTAATGTAATAGTACATTCAATTTCTGTGTATTGTAATAGAAAGCGTATCATTACTTACATATATTATGCATACAATATTTGTTTATAATTTTTTTCTTTCGTTTGTTGAATTTTATATATATATATTTTTTTTTTTTGTTCTTTTTGCTTATAGATTAAGTTCTCGAGAACGTATAAAACATTCAATACAGTTTTGGACTACAACCACCACGCGTGGATTGCATGAATCAAATCCATAAAAAATGTTCTTCTTTCTATAATTCTCTCGTAATGTGGTAATGCTTTTACTAATTGTAAGAGAGTAAGTACTATCTGCAGATGAAACAGTATAAGATATGGTTCGTGATTTAATAGAAAAACACAGAATGTCGTATAAAAGTCGTTAAAAAATACGTACCAACCCATCTCGTCTGAAATCCTGACGTTTTCCTTGAAATATCGCGAACGCCAAAGAGAAAATAATTAACGAAACATTGCATAGTATGCAAAAAAGTAGAAAACGTATGACAAACGCGGTATTGTTATGTTGTTTTTATGCATAACATTATATCTCACTTATTTCACTTAGAAGAGATGATCCACAATTTAGAAATTCAGAAAATTATAAAATGTATTTTTTTTATGTTCTGTAGAAGAACATACATAGGCATGAAATTTTTTTTCCTATCGAAATTCATTCTGTAGGTGTGAAATCGAATTCTGAATGTTCGGCAATTTTTCGATTAACTCGCAAGCTATTTTTTCACGTGCGATATTTTAAGTAATTATGAAATTGCATAATACTCTGCTTCGACAATCGTATAATTTCTGAATCCTGTTACATAACGACGTATGTTACATAACGAATGTACATATGAGATAATTTTGTCTTTTATTATACAGTAGATGAACATACCAGATGAAAAAAGATAAGACAAAAGAAAAGGGTTATAGGATATAACTGATTTTTATTAAAACTTTTTTTAATATAATTACGAATTTTTCTTTTATTTTCTCAAGAAACACAGGAATTTAGTAAATAATTTTGAAAAATACATATGTGAATTTGAATATTATAAATTTCCGAATTGGAGATTATCTTTTGTTAGTTATACGAGAAGAATTAGTTGCAGATATTGGATAGAACTCCGTTCATATGAACTTCATTTGTTTAAAATAAATTTTAGTTAGTACCTGATTAAATGAACTTTTTTTATTTGAATTTCGAATTCTTATTATATGAATGAAAAATTAGTAGAGGGGAGAATAAATGGATAACATTTCAATTCTAATTATAATAAATTATTTGGTTCCCAATAAGTTTATATAAACAAACTTCTAGTATATTAAATGATGAAATTTCTGAAAAAGCTTTAAATGGTGCGATATATTTCGTTTAGGCTTATGAAGGGCTTAAATTATACATCTAATAATATTAGTATATTTGAAGCAGATATATGATTTTATAAGATATAGAAACAATATTTTTGGTAACAGATATGAACCTAGATATTTATAAGATATAGAAACAATATTCTTGTTAACTTCTTGTTTAAATAAAATATATTAAAATATTTATATGCAAAATATACATAAGAATTCCAATATAAAACCATTCCAGTATAAAACCATATAGATATATTTATTAAAATATTTGTATTTTCGTGATTAGTAAAATCAATTTATGTTCTATATCAAAACCAGTTTGTTTCAAATTAATATAAGATCATATATTAATAGAGCATTAATTTGTAGACTTACTTAATATTAATAATGAATTAGTACATTAATGTATTAATTTGTATTGTTAAATATTTCTACAATTATTTATTCAATTTTATAAATGTTTTATTTTATGAACATTTTTAGTTTTACGATGAATATGATGAATGATTAGCGAAAGTATGTATTTACTAAATTTTAGTGTCAGTTTAGATAAAAAAAGATCAAATAAATGATAGAATAGAATTAATAACAAATAAAATTCATTAAATGTATTGCTTCTTAGATTATTATTATCAGATGATTATTATTATTGCTAAATAATTACTAAATGACATTTAGTAAATGCCAATAATATTAATGAAATTCCTTTTGAGAGATGAAATTTTCTGGAAACAAATGTTACATTATTGTTATTGATTTCAATTTCATCAGAGTCGAAACTCGATACGGAACTAATAATAAGTAATTGAAAGAGTTGAACTCTGATACCTGCATGCTTGCGGAGTGAGCAATATTCTGTTTAGATTGTATTACATTGTAACTTGAAGTTACTGAAACATATTTGTGTAAGCATATCATTACTGCATATCTTTAATCATGGAATTGCAATCATTATTCATGGAATTAGAATTTGAGAAAACAGTATTTTACTTTTCAGCATTGATTGCGATCTACATGATTTTACATATCGTATTTACATTATCATATAAAATTGATATTGGTTAAAATGAATAATACGAAATTCATAATCACTGTTTTTTTTTCTTAACCAAATTGTGGAATGAAAATCTTTCATCGAAAATATTTTATAGATAATCCTTTTAAATAATTTATAATTCTTTTATCATATTATCAAACTTTCAAGTACATTATTTGACATGTAAAAATTGAAAAATATATACTGTGACTGAACGTTATTTCTGTAGCTATCAAGCTAAATGATATCCAGATTTATCTGTTGCTTTTCTTACTACAGCCCGCTTATCCTTCAATGAATTTATATTCAACAAAAAAAATAATACGAATGAAATACGAAGAAAGCTTATTTGATACGCGTAAGCTGCTGTCCGAATCGAAATTCTATGTGTAGAGTCACTGTACTGGAAATATATTGTTGCAAATAACGATAAAGATGTAAACTCAGGCTTCTACTTCTGCATAGAATAATTAAAAGATATTTACTGATAATCGATAAACGTGTTCAACTGTTTGTGAATAAACATAACGGATGAAGATACACTTGTCGCAGAAGAATTTCGTGGACTTATTGACTTAGGTATATCTATATTGCAATTTCTAAAATTGTTAGTTTATATGATTATAAAAATGAGAACAATAAATATGTTAATGGTTGGAAGAAAATTCTGAAAGCAATAATTATATAAGACTAAAATTATAGTTTTTATTAAAGATTTAACTAATCAATAAACTCGAATATTTTTAAGAATGAAATTTTTAATATTGGCATTTGCCAAAAGCATTTAATATTATTTTATGGCAATAATATTAATTCTCCTTAATATTTTAATGTTTATTGTAATATAGAATGAAAGTAAAAATTAAATATTCTAAGATCAGATATTCTAACTAATTCTATTACTTAATGATATTGAGTGAAAATATTAAAATTAATATTAATCTAGTTTTTAATAATTTTTAATATTAATTTGATTTGTAATTATATGTGAATGTTCTTTAAATACAGATAATACAAATCATAATTACATTGATATTAAATATATCAATATAATAATGTTCCACTAGCTCTTACATTAATATTATCTACAATATTTCGCCAAAAGTCAATTGTTCGGGAGAGTTTCCATCCTACAATGCTCACGGTCTGGGTGCACGCTCGCCGGAGAAAGTTTATGTATTTTGAATGGCCTGAGTCCCTAGCAGGCCCATGAACTTGCCATAAACTCTTGCCCTCTGGCTGAGCTTTCTTTTTCTGGTTTGAGCTCAGACGAAGCCCTCGACCGTGGATTGAAGTATGGAATCAGCTTTCCCGAACATGTGCGAAAATACTGGAAAAAAAGTCATCCGCCCTTTGTGCCCCACCTTGGGCCCGCGATTTCCAAAAGTCGATGGAAAGGGAATCGAGAGAGCTTCCCCGCTTTCCTTCGGCTTACGAGTCGAATTGGTCCGACGTCCAAGCCGCATAGTTCTCTCGCGATACTTACAATTAACACCGAGGGAAAAACTCTAATATACAAGCGCGCGTCAAAAATATACAGTCCACAACGCAAACCATTCTCAAACCTCGTACTACTCGACACGCGCGCGAACATTGATCTTCCGAGCCGAATACACGAACCGAATCGGTCACAACGAGGTGCAGCCGATTAGTGATCAGTGCTACAGAAGCAGTCATCAGGTTCCGTAGGTCAGCCACGAGGAAACGATCGCAGACAGGCCACGATCGAACATCGCAGAGAACATCGCCGGGGCAGCTACTCCAGGAAGGACGACTGTTCCATCAAGGTTTGGAGTCGTGGATTCTTCGCTAGTCATAAACCACCGAGTACAAGGCCAAAGCGTTCCCGTCATCTACTTCTATCTTCCTACGGTGAGTCGTTTCATTCATTGTTTGACTTGCGTTGGAGAGAAAAAATGGAACAGACCGGCAATTCCGATCTTCAGTAGCTCATAGTAGAGCGCGACCGCGTCAAAGCGAGCCTAACGCGATCCCAAACCTTCTATGACACGTGAGGAGAAATCGAATCGATCACCTCCCGTCAGGAGCAATTCGACAATTACCGTTCCTTGATAGGACGATTCAAGGCAATTCATGAACGCATAATCGCGATCGTTGCGGGCACCGCTGACGAAGAAACTCACAAACAGTGTTGGTTCGAGTTCGAAGAGGCATATTACTGGCTGATAGGCGCGATTCGGAACCGTATACAGAGCTTGCAAAACCCGGCAGCATTGAGCAGCGCGCGAAACGTGCGAATAATGCGTCACCCGCTACCTCCGAAACACCTCTCTCGACCAGGTTACCTACCATCGTCTTACCCCAGTTTCACGGATCGTTGGGGGAATGGGTCTATTTTCGGGACAGCTTCGAGTCCCTGATAAATAGGAACGAGTCATTAACCAATATCGATCGCTTCCACTACCTGAAATCAGCGGTGAGGGGCGAGCCCGCTCGAGCTCTCAAGACGCTCCCCGTGTCCGATAGTAATTACGACGCGGCCTGGGAATTGTTACGCAAGCGCTACGAAGACACCAACGAGCTCATTGACCACCATACGGGTGCGTTATTTGCCCTCAGAACTATCCGTAAGGAATCAACGGACGAGTTGAGGGAATTAGTCGATGATTTCAGCAACCACGTCCGACCCCTGAAATCGCTAGACGACAAGTGGGACACCTTGCTAAGTTTCATCGTGATCGGAAAGTTAGATATGCTGACCAAAGAAGAGTGGGAAAAACGCGTTTCCGAGTTGGAAGATTCTCTCTAGTCTGCTTGCCTTCCTGGAGCAACGATACAAGTTCTACGCCAAAACCGGTCGAACGAGCCAAGTCACCCCAGTGGCTTCTAACAGATTCGTCGCGCAACAGCAGCACAAGCCCGCCGCTGCGCTACACGTAAACGAAGATAACTGCCCACTTTGCTCTGCCAACCACCTATTGTCATGGTGCAAGAGCTTTAAGAAGCTAGCGATAGATAATCGTATCGAAAGGGTGAAGGAATTGCATGCGTGCTTCAGTTGCTTTCGATCGGGACATGGCGCCAAGACCTGCGACCGCGGTGGCTGCCACGTGTGCCGGGCAAAACACCACATCCTGCTGCATCCGGGAGTGACCTCGGAATTGGCGACGAACAGAGCAGCAGGGGACACGGAGGCAAGGCCGGTCGCCGATTCCAATACTGCCCAGAGCCTGACGTCCACGACCGGAGCGCGTGCTGCGATAGTCCAAATCACCGACGGCCAAGGCAAAATCCACGAAAACAGGGCTCTCCTCGATCAAGGCTCCCAGGTAAATATCATAAAGGAGGAATTCGTGAGGCGCCTCGGGCTGAAATGAGACGCGACGGGGGCGGTGATCTCGGGAATAGGCGGATTAAAGGATCGTACCAAGGGCAAAGTGCAAGTGAAGATATCCTCACGCTGCAGCTACCATCACCAATGTGACTTGCCGTGCTTTGTCATGCACAAATTGACCGCTAAAATCCCAAGCTTCAAGCTCGCCTCCAACGCTCTTTCCATTCTATCGCATCTAGTCCTCGCCGACTTACTACGTCTCGCGTGACGTTCACCTAATTATCGGCAACAGCTACCTTTGCGATCTGTGTGGTGCAACACCGGTTGGACGCGAAATTGCCTGTATTGTCGAAGACCCGACTGGGATGGGTACTTGGAGGGCGTATCCGAGCAGGTAATAAGCACCGGACGCACGCCTGCAATATCGCCACGAACGAATAGCTCGATCATCACCTGACGCCATTCTGGGACATTGAAGCGGTCCCGGTCAACGCAAAGTCTACAAAGCATCCCTGTGAGGAACTCTTCGCGCAGACGGCTTCATGGAACGCCTCCGGCCGATACAGCGTCGCCATCCTGTTCAACGACGGCCTGATGCCGGCGTCTTCGATCTCCACCGCGTCCTTGTCGCTGTCGTCGTTCGAGAGCAACAGCATCGTCATTACCAAGTGTTTCAGCTCGGCCAACAGTTTTGGCCCGTTCTCAACGATCATCAGCAATCTGAATTTGAACGGTATAAACGCGAGTCCGTACGACGAACAGAGCAGGAAAGAACTGAAGCAAAGTCGATCGACGACTTCAACACGGCCCAGATCCTGAAGCAATCTCGGCCAGCACCGGGTAGAATCTAACGACGCGAGATCTGAGCTCAGCCGCGGTCATAGAAGGTGTCGATTGGCACTTCGTCCCATTTCATGCTCCTCACTTCGGAAGGCTACGGGAACGCTCCGTCCGATCCGTGAAGCAGCACTTGCTATGGGTTGTCGGAGAAGCGCGGTTAACGTTCGACGAACTTTACACCGTTCCTACGCAAGTCGAATCATGGATGAGTTCACGACCACTGCGCCCAATGTCAGCCGATCCTGCCGATCTAAATTCCTTAATTCCTAGGCATTTCCTGATCAGACGCCCGCTCACCGCTCTCCCATATCTTGGCGTCACTGACGTCAAAATTAATCGCTTGAGTCGGTTTCAACTTCGTCAAGCCATACAGCAGCATCCCTGGAAGCGGTGGTAGCCCGATCACCTCCATCAACTTCAGCAGCGGCACAAATGGTGGGCCTCCACTTCAGAGCACTTTGGCGTGGGCACCATGGTGGTACTAAAGGAAGAAAATTTGCCCCCACTGCGATGGAGACTCGGCCGAATCATGGCCTTACACCCAGGGAAGGATGGCATCGCTAGGGTCCTATCCATCAGGACATCCGACGGGGTGGTGAAACGCCCTACCGCAGTGGATGCCTCCCGGTGGACGAACCAGGAGAATCCTCAGAAGACTAAAAGACTCTTACCGCATGTAAAGTGCGTACATGCTAAAGTTACATTCTTATGTAAATCGCGCAACTCTTTCATGCGTTATCTACTTATATTATAATCTGTTTATAGCATAATTTGTATCTAATTTCGAACGCGAGGCGCTCAAGGTGGGCGGTATGTTCGGGAGAGTTCCATCCTACAATGCCCACAGGTCTGGATGCATGCTCGTCGGAGAAAGTTCATGTATTTTGAATGGCCTGAGTCCCTAGCAGGCCCATAAACTATCGCCATTAACTTTTGTCCCTTTGGCTGAGCTTTGTCTTACATCAAACAAAGCTCTCGACCGTGGACTGAAATATGGAATCAGCTTTCCCGAACATGTGCGAAAATACTGGAAAAAAAGTCATCCGCCCTTTGTGCCCCACCTTGGGCCCACGATTTCCAAAAGTCGATGGAAAGGGAATCGAGAGAGCTTTCCCGCTTTCCTTCGGCTTACGAGTCCGACGTCCAAGCCGCATAGTCCTCTCGCGATACTTACAATTAACACCAAGAGAAAAATCTTAATATACAAGCGCGCGTCAAAGACATACAGTCCACACGCAAACCACTGTCAAACTTCGTACCGCTCGACACGCGCGCGAACACATTTAACTCTAAAATAATTATGTGATAAATGTTCCAAACAATTTTTTTACTATTCCTGAACTACATAGATATTTTTTCACAATACACATAGTGATACTTTAGGTATTACATATTATACTATATAGTATACCAGAAATTTAAATCTTGGGCATAAATGTACAGATTATTACATGCACTTAGCACGATAGCGTATATGCACTTTTATCACTTTTTAATTGTGTGCTTATCATGTGATTAATTGTATCTTTGTCTCTGTAACTATTTATACTTATTTTTGTGGAAGTATGTTTTAGTCAAACGGATTTGTTTGTCAGTTGATTCTTTTATCAGAATCGTTCTATTTTTTAAGTAATTAATTATTTCGTTCAAATGCTACCTCGATGATATTTGAAAATCAGTTCTTCGATTTAATGACATAGTAAATTCTTTAATATTGTACTAACTGTAGTTACAATTATAATTCCAATTATTTTTCCTTGTTTTAAACTTGATACCAAGTTAAATGTAACATTTTCATTACGTATGAAATTAGTAATTAAAAAATAGCACGAAATGCAGATTTAAAACTCAATTTGAAAGTGCGTGCACGAACAAAAATACATATGATATTTTCAAAGGAAAGACGATAAAAGAAGTTCGACCTCGCAGTTTGACCTCGTTTCACTACACTGTTTCTCATCCTCTGGCGCGGCCACGTTCTCTGTGTTTTTCTCGTTTCCTGTGCAAACAAGAAAAGAGAAAGAGTAAAATTCTGCCAGACGATTTTTCCCCTTTCCAAAGCATTGCGGGTTTCAAGCTTTTAAAGCGATGGAAACGGAAACCATTCAACAACAATCGAAGCCTGACTCGCACTCAAAACACCTATCGCATTAGTGGTTTCTCTGCTACTTGGATGGTTTTAATACTAGCAAAATATACGATAATAATGTAAATTAGTATGTTTAGACATATAATGCAATTAATCATTAGTTTTTTATCATCGTTATCACAAAATAACTGTATATATGTATTATGTGTGCTGATCTGCTTCGTTAAAGTTTCTGAGAATAGTATTTAAGTGGTATTTTTATATCATGGTATTTTCATACTACTCTTAAAGTGTATAAATTGAACATTTAATAATTTTATATATAATATTCAATATATGTGAAATTTAATGACTTTTGTTAATATTCTGTAATGATATCATATTACCCAAATTACGAAAAAAAATCAAATGTGATAAGTAATCAACAAATTTATTGTTATCTCTTTTCCATATCAATCTTAAAAAAATTAAATGGTCACCAGAAGTGGAAAAAGCCTATCTTACTTGCATCGAAGTAAATGAATCTATATCCTTGAAAGAAATTAGTACAATAATTATATAGACGAAAATTGTTATAAATTGCGTTTATAATTTGCATTTCATTTTGAATCAGATTTTGAAATTGCGTTTTGACTAATTAATATGATTATTGCATCCGTGGTATGGAGTAACTGAAATGCTGATTTACGGCTAATTAATATAGTATGATATTCTCTTTGCACGTGTTATATATGTTTTGTTTGTGATTTGATATATGCAAAGAATATTCTATTCCAAAATATGATACTTCACTTTAAATGCAGTTTCTCTCAGATTAATATAATAGGAAGTTTGCCAATTTTCAATTAATATTCAACTTATAATTAACGTTTAAAATTGAAGATTCTACTTGATATTCAAGAATTCAGTAAATATGAATAAATTTTATGAGTTGTTAGCTATGTATAAAATTTCTTATTTACATAAATAGATATATTTAAATATTATCGTTAAAATAATCACACACACATATATATATATATATATATATATATATATATATTACATATATTTTTTAAGAAATGCAAATTATAATTTTAGATTAGTTAAATTTCTCATTTTATTAATCTATTGTTACATATTTTACATTATAAATCATCATATACAGAAATTATTTTCTCAAGCTGTATAATTCAGGAGTACATGACAATAGTCACGTATGCTGTCTGTGTGCGCAGAAAAGTAACATATGTTCTGTTGTGTGCTTTAATATTTTAATATTCTTCCAAAAGTAAATATTAATTATTCTATTTATAATGAATATTTATATTATTATGTAAACCGCACTTAATTAATTTCGAATTTGAAATCTTATTTTTCAAATATTAATTTGAAAACTAGTTTTAATTGAACATATTTTATTTTGATATTCATATTAATATATATTATTTAAAGAGATCTGCTTCATTTCTTTAAAAGAACTTAAAAAGTAGGGCATAGTTTAGTACAATTTATTTGCGCATACTTAATACCTGATACTTTTAAAAAGTAATAAAAACTTGTATGCTATTTAAAATATCTTACGATATTCATTAAATTTTTTCTGAGGTATAGTTCGCATTCTAAAATGAATGTAATCGTGTTTAGTTCGTAAAACTGTAGAGAAAATTTGACTTGAATGGAAAAGAGTAAATTGAATGAATTTTCAGGATCGCTGATATACATATATCGGTAATCTTGGAGAGTGATCAGAACATAGGAAGGCAGGTAGTTGATGCGCATGTGCGTGTCACGTTCAAGCAGCACGGTTGTGTGCATTCGTGCGTGCGTCATATGGGCTTGTTGTTCGCCGTCGTCGTGCCATGTCTCCCCGCGAGAAGGGGGAGGAATAGAGCCCCAGCGACCAGCTGTCTCTACAGTCTAGTTTTATTTGTTCCCTTCGGCTTGTCCCTTCCTCGCGTCTCTCTCTCTCTCTCTCTCTCTCTCTCTCTCTCTCTCTCTCTCTCGTGTGTGTGTGTGTGTGTGTGTGTGTGTGTGTGTGTGTGTGTGTGTGTGTGTGTGTGTGTGTCTGTGTCTGTGTCTGTGTCTGTGTTCTGTGTCTGTGTCTGTGTCTGTGTCTGTGTCTGTGTCTGTGTGTGTGTGTGTGTCTGTGTGTGTGTGTGTGTCTGTGTCTGTGTCTGTGTCTGTGTCTGTGTCTGTGTCTGTGTCTGTGTCTGTCTGTCTGTGCCAGTTCATCCTTTTACCATGAATCGAGCGCAGCAGCGTTCAGGCGTTACAGAGATGCTCGTCCCACGTAATTCTTCCACTTGTTCAAAGGGCATGCTCTTAAAAAGCGTTCTATTTAGTACTATTAAAAATAGGAAGAGACTCATGCCTGTATTGCGACTGCTTACCAACCTAGTATAACTATCTTTGATGTTTAATTATATCTTGTTTATTTGTACAGAATTACATTAACATCGTACGTGATTTATGATTTGTGAAGTTGTAAGATCTCCTTAATGTTATAACATTGAAATTTCTATTCCACTGTCATTGCTATTAACAACCTCTTTCTGTTTAGTTTCTAAAAGAACAACAAAATCCGTGATAGGTTCAACTCGCTTTTGTGAACTAAATACATTCAGTTTACAGAATACGTTTGTCGGATCACATGGTTGTCCAAACAGAGTAGCCGCAAACAATAGATTAGATTATTTAATTAGAGTACAAAAACTGTGATAAGATTCACAAGGACGCATCTCTTGTCCTTTGCCTCTGCAAAATATATGTAAATGCTTGTAAAACCATTTAGAACCATTATCATTCAATTGCCTATTCTCATACATTCGATTAATAGCAACGATTAATAGCAGATGAAATAAACTTGTGTCTTGCTTGGATCTCAACAGATTTTTCTAGTTTATATACTGTCAGCTGAATGAATACATTTGTGTAATATGGGATTTATGTGATAATAAATTTACCATTGGACTATCATATACTAAGGATCCATAATAAGGATAATAGAATTTTATATACTAAAAGTGGATTTATTTATTAAAGATTTGTTTGTTGTTTAGACACTGAAAAATTATAAGTTGTTAAAATAAATTGTCAAAACTATAAATTGTCCATGAATCGTTCCTTCATATTTTATGTTAGCTTAGAAATTATAAAAATAATAAACTGCAAGTATTTGTTATTTAGTAGTACACTGGGTAAAATTCATGTTGCGCGCTAGTTTTAATATAAATACGTACAAATATCAAACTTAAAACAATGTCGAATCGATGTAACAGTGTCCTATTTTTTTACCCTTAGAATATGGTCATAGTCTTTGCCAAACACCTGGAGCATGTAATGCAATAAGCGATCCCTCGTTGTGATATCAGCTGTCGGTAGTTTCTTACTTTGAATAAGTGAACACATACTGTACTTAAAAAAATTCATTTTTGACAGTGACATCGGTAACATTTGCTTGGAATTAAACACTGAAAATACACACATTGTATATATTGAATATTCATTTTTAACGATTTAATTTTATTTATTTTGTGAAAGAACAATTTAATATTAGAATTTTTATTTAATATCAGGATTACATAGAGAAAAAGAAAAATTCATGTATATATGCGAATCAATTTTTTCTTTCTAGTTAATAAATATTTAATAATATTTAATAATATATTTAGTATTTGATACTGTCAGTGTACATGTATCTATATATATTTGCTATTTGCAAGGAAAGTTTGAAACAAACAAAGCCAAAAAGAACAATTATGTATTTAATTATATATATTCTTTGTATTTTCTATACATATATTTTTCTCTACATTTCATGAGTTTATATAATTACATCTTTGTAAACTGTGTTAATTACAACGTATGTATACACACAATAAAAATCCTAAAAATAAACTTTTACCTCATTCATAAAAAAATGTTTAAATTGTGATTAGTCATTCTCTTTAACTATATAAGATTGTAATATGTTCTATGTTTGTAATTCATAATCAATCATGTTTCTTTAATAAAAATCATAGTTAAATAGGTTGGAATAAATTGAGATTTTGATTAGATAAGTTAAAATAAATTAGACTGAAATAAACAAAAACATTTATAAAAAAATTTATATTTTATAATCTTTTCCGTTTTCTGTTATTTTATATGTTTTTTCTTTCATATATTTGAATCGGGTATATTTCATTATCTTGATATAACTTGAAGGCATTCTTCTGACAGAATTTTCAAACAGTTATTGTGCTCCAGTAATAAACAATATGCACTCTCTGTAAGGCAGAATTTAATTCCCTTTGTTTGAATTCATTCTTTATTAGAATTTTTTGTTTTATGTATTATCTTCCATTATTTTGCTTGTTAACAACAACTCTATGTTTTGTTGCTTCGTAATATGGTGATATTAAGAAGAGAAGAATTAAAATTTCATTTTGAAAATTGATTTCTTGTTTAAGCTTAAAAATAATTACATTAATTTATAATGCTTTTAATATAATTTGACGAAGGATTATTGTAATTATTTTTGTAAATTTAGAATATAATTCTATAAATATGTTTCATTATCATATTTCATCATAGAATTATGGAAAGTTCGAAAGTATTTAAAAAGAATATTTACAAAGAATTACTAAATTAAACATTTAATTTAAAAAACAATTTCATCGTTATCTTTTGATGAAACAGTTGTGGAAATGTGAGGAATGTTTTACTCATCCTACCGTTTTTAATTTTTTAGAATTATCTCTAATGATAATTATTTGCATTTTTTATTGATATATTATATATTTAACCTTGTAATAATTTTTCAGAATTTAGTGGAAACACAAAAAAGAAATGTAGAGCGTGTCTTCTCAAGTTTGTGAAACAAAAGAGTGCAACTAGTTGAATATATCTATGTATACACATTTTGTTTTGTAAATGGTTGCCATGCGTAATCTCTTTACAAACCAGTTACAATGCAATCGAATGGGCTGTACAGTATATTGCTAACTCGTGGAAATTCTACATTATGATTGAAGATACTTTGTCTACCTTGCTTAATATCTACTACTGTCTCTCTTTGTCTTTTTAAACATATATGTGTATCGCCAGGTTTGAAAGTCACTTATATACAAATGTGTAAATACACACCATCGTTTATAATTTTTTTTTCAGTTTGATTAATTTTTAACAAAAGTAAATTTTGTCAAAGTGTACAAATTATTGAGAAATGAATCATCAGATTGCGGACTTTTATGCATCTATGGGAAATAAAACGTGAAATTATGTAATATGTAATATGTACTATGTAATATGAAAAATATATAGATAAAATATTTAAAATATAATGCTTTTTATAATATTTTGTATGCGAGACAATGTTTTATCAAGATTTCATTTTTTAATTATAATAATTATAATAGTAATAATTATAATTTGATTTGAATTAGAATATGAAAATATGAATTTGCATAAAAATTTGCGGTTTATTGACTACTAATTCTTTATATATTTATTAAATGTATTTTTATATGTTGAGAATTCCTAATTAATTGTGCTAACACAACTCTTTCGATAATCACGAATTTCTTCAAACGTATTCAGTACATGAAATTATTGAAGACAAATTTTGCATGTAAATATTATAGAAATAAATTTAAAAATAAATGAAGCATCAGCGTGAAAATAATGTGATAGAGATAAATAATATCTTGATTTTTGTCAATAAGAAATTCATAGAGCATATTATTTTAGAAGAAAATTCATCAATTTTATTAATTACAAACATATCTTATGATGACAGTATACGGTATTATTTAAAGAACATTGGTGATTTTGAAATATTGAAAAATATTTTCCTTCAGAAAAAAATTGCTTACTTACTGTAGGATAAATAATGTTTAATATTTTAATATTTTTTTCTTTGTCATTAATATTTTTCTCATCTTCAATTTTTATTATTAAAAATAGAAAAGATTTTTTAAGTAATGAAATTAGCTTGTCCATTTTATGATCTGTTACAATAGAACTATCATACATATATACATACAAAGATCAGGAAGCAAATTTCCGTGGCCGCAGACCACATGTTATAGCAGCTGCAAAAGGTTGTTTGTTGTTTCAGAGATTCGATTCAATTCAAACCCTCGAGTGGAGACAAATCAAACAAGTATTTATGGCCTTTATTGCGTAATATTCAATCGATAATTATCAAAGAAACGCAATATCTGAAAATAGGGGTCTCTGTTACTCGATACAGACTTAATTACGTGTCGTAATATGTGTCGTTCAAATTCATTATACATAATTCAGAATTTTTATTCAGACTCATAAAAATTGTAAAAATTATACAATTTGTTTATTAAACTAAAGTAAGACGATTTAAAAATATTTCTCTTAGATATGATAATTTTTTGTTTTAATATATTGGAAATTGTTTGATTTAAATAGTTTAATATGAATTACTTAAATTAATTAGTTTCTCATAATTTTTTTATTGTATATGTAACGATAATAATAGATATTGCTTTTTGAAATTCACAGTAGTTATCACATAGTAGTGATGTCTTTTTTTGTAATGTAATGATTGATAGATTTCTGTAACAATCTTTTATCTCCATATTTTCTTTATTTTACAAATCATGTCAACTATAAGAATTATATCAGCTATATAAAGAGATGACGTAATCGTAATGTGAATTTCATAAATTTATTCGGTAATTTTCGAAATTAGATTCTACAGCGTGTCTTGTAAAGTATATAAATATGAAATAAAGTCTGATTTTTCAGAAAAAATAAAATATGAACAATAAAATTTTTTAAAATAAGACTTCATTTTTGAAAATCGATAGATTATTAGATTTACAATTTAAATATTATGAGTTTTTGAGGAAAAAGATAGTATATGTATGTTAATCTTTTATCTGAGAATATAATTGCGTTGATATTTATTTAAAGAGAAATTACTCGATGAGGCTGAGAAAGAGTCTTACATGAACAGCAAATTGATGATTAATAAAGTGCAATACTTTATACTAGGGGAAGGATCATATTGATAATAAATTAATAGAATGATACGCAAAATAGGAAGGAGAAGAGTTATAAATTAATCAACTGAATGTCAGATATTTAACACATATTTACTTGACATGCTTGAAGATCTTTACGAACTTTTTTTTTTGAAGTTTTATTTTTATAGACAGAAAGTTTCATAATTTTACACGACTTAGTTTTATATGAATGATTATGTAATATAATAATATATAGTTATATATGTCAGATAAGTCACTTAAGACTAGAAGCTGAAATATTTTCAAAACGATTACTTATATTTAAAATGTTTTAGACAAAAATTAAATAGTTCTGAGAGGGGCATTAATCATAATTATAATCCTAATATTGATATATAGAAAGCGTTTAAAAATCAAGTTTGTTTTTTTAAATGAAATCGTATATTTTTAATAACTAATCAATTCAGCTATTTATAATATTTATACGAATATTTTATTATATTAATAAAAGAATATTTATACCAAAGAAATATTAGTTTAGAAAATATTTTAATTAAAATAATAAGCTCGTAGAGTATCGAATTTGTCTGTAATAGCAACATTGGTAATAACACGAGAAAGTTTTATTAATCGTTTAGAAAATATTTCAAGTAATTCATTCGGCATATAATATAAAAAATATAGTATAAAAAAGTTAATAAGTATATCAAACGTACTTAAGAATTTTAGAAATTATCTGAAGAGTAAGCTAGGACACAAATAATCCTGCTGATCTAATATATTCTGGAAAATTTTACATTTTATTTTTGATTCTTTTCCTTTTTTTAATGGAAAATTACGATAGTACCACTATGAGTTGTCCTATATGATTTAATTTTCATTAAAAGTAGAAACACTAAGTGACACTCGACCAGACTCGTCGATAGAAATAGCGCGACAGATAGAGATAAATAATGATTAGTATTCAAGTTCTTTGTTCAAGACTGTAGGTATGGGTTTGGCGTTGTTCAGTTTAAATAGATTCATTAGGAATGTCAATGTCTTCAACTATCGAACTTCCGGCTTTTGTTGTCATATTAAGCATTAAAATTAATTTGAATGTAATAGTGTTATTAAATCATCGTTCCTCATGTATCCGCATTTTATGTAATCTTGCGCATTTTTACGTTATTATATGCTTAAACGCATTATTATGTTATTATATCCATGTTTATGAAGTAATATCATTATTATTAAAATATATTTCATTGAACAGGATGTTTTCTAGCACAATATATATTTGTTATTATTTTTAATTTTATTATTATTTTAAATACAGAATTATTTATATTATATTTATAATTACTTTTTAATTATTGCGATTATCTTTTCGTATTGTTATTAGTTATCAGATAATATACATATGGTATAAATAATGTTTGAATATATTATAATTTTTGTTTTTGTACAAAACATATATATACTGAAATTATATATGTATCCATTACTTATTGTTGTAGCAATATAGTACGAATTTATCTAAAACCTTGTATTCGAGTTCTTTAATAGCTACTCGTTATTTAATTAATGTTATTTTGAATGGAATAATGAAAGTTAAAATTATAGTTGAAATTTCGTCAGCCTAGGAAGATTCAGAATTGCTAATCAGCTTTCGCCTTGAATTTTCATTACTCGAAACCTCAACCCGAATAACAAGTTAAATTAGTGATATACATATATATCATATATATATGTAACATGCATACATTTGTACGTGTATATTTTAATATTCCCAATAAATTCAGAAAATTTAGTTAGAGCTTTTCAAACATTAGATTATTTTATATTTATTTTTTAATCTTCTGTACGAGTAATATATTGTTAAACATTTTTTAAAAAATGTTTTAATTTCATATTCTTTTTTTATTTCTCTATTCAAAAAATAAATAAATAAATAAATAAAATAAAAAAATATATATATAAGTGAATAGAATAAATGCTTCTTTAACGACATAAATTTACGTAATTTATTATATCTGTAATTATAATTTACGAATCACTTTCAAAAATTCTACATCTGATTCTTCAATACCGTTTTAAGATTATATTCTTTATTTCAGACGTATGGAATTTTGTAATTGGATATTAAAAAGCAATAATAATGATCCTAATTTCTATTTACTCTGAAAACAATAATACAATACCAAATCATCATAATACGCATACGTGGAGCACTGAAAATCCTCGAGTAAAAAAAGCTGTCAGTTTTCAAAATATTTAATTTCCATACCTCTTTGTAGATCATTTTCTTTTAATTGATTGAATCAGAGATTCAATGAGATTTGTTATTTTACAATTGTCACTACAATTCTCAATGAGATTTTCATTGTAGGAGATTTGTAATCTCTATATTTATTTAATTTTAGAATTCTATGTACTGAAGTAATTGAAATGCTACGGACTCTTCAGACAATATTTTCTTCATTTCTGTTGCCTTTATTCACTTAATCATATAAAAGATCGACGGATTCGTTTCAGCTACGGCTATTATAATCTATAAAAAAAATATAGGTACTAATTTAAAAAGATCTCCAATATTTATATTTCTTAAACAATATTGTAAATTTAAAAAATTTATTTTCATCAACATATTGCCCATGAAAAATAGTAAAACATTTTCCTCTTCCGTTTTTTTCTAAAGTTTACTATTTGCGAGAAAAATGATGGGAAGTAATTACGAAAACACCTTATATATATACATACGTATTATGTTGGCTAATAAGTCCGTGCGGTTTTTGCCTACAGATGGCTGTAGGCGTTGTGAAATGTAAATGACTGTATGTAAATGTAAGTTCAATCGTTTTAGAGATCGTTCACTTGACAGAGGACATTTTAAGTTTACTTTTTCAAAAAATTGTGTGCAAATTGGTCGTGTTTTTTTTATTGCAAATTAATTTAAAAATGAAAAATTAAAATGAACATTTTCGGCGTATTTGTTGGTTTATTTTTAAAAAAGGAAAAATACGACGCAAGCGCGCATAAAAAGATTTGTGAATATCATGTGCATGGTAGAGATGCTTTATCAGAGCGCGTGTACCAAAAGTTGTTTGCCAAATAATCGTTCTGGTGATTTCAACATTAAAGATACCACGTTCAGAAAGACCAATGGAGATGGACAGCGACAAAATAAAGGCATTAATCGATGTAAATCGTCACTACACTCGAGACATTGCAGAAATTTTAAATATATCAAAATCAAGCGTGGAAAATCATTTAAAGGCGTTTGGATACTACACCAACTTAAAGAAGTTCATCTGGTTAAATGCATAAATCATATGTGATTTACTTTTGAAACGTGAGGAAAACGATCTACCCATTCTTGATAACGTTTATCAATCACAAATATCTGTTATCATTTATTTTTTCATACAGTAGATAATATATCTTTGTAGGAATACCTTTCATAGTATGTACTTTTAACTATTCTAGTAAAAAGGTAAGTGTTAGGTCTGATAATACATTTTTTTGCATATTCTGTGACTTAAAATGATATTTTCTTCTTCAGTTCGTGATATTCCAATAAATACAAATGATCTTTTATATATTATTGTCTAATCTTATAATATATAAACAGTCAGTGTTGTTCAAGTATTCGCTGCCAACGCTTTTTCGTTTTTTTGATAAAAAATAACGTAGAGTGTGTATTGGTAGAGTCTACTTACTCTCAGCAAATATTTTCCAGTCTATGCATTTCACAAAGCTGGATAAATGCAGAAGGATCAGTACAGGGTGAAAGTAGAAATGAGGAGGGGCGCTCTAGTTTCTTCTACCCACGTTCCTGACCCACAAGAAATCCAATGGTGGTACCATTTCCTGTCGTACTCCGATTTATCTCTGCAGTATTTATTTCTTATTTCTCCTTTTGTAAAATGTGAACTATAACTTTTCAATGATTGAAATGATCAAAACAATTCGTTTCATATACATATATGTATTTATAATAGTAAATATATGTTGTGGGATACATAGATATAAGATCTATCAATTTTGGATAAAAATAAATATTTTGATGCATAATATAGGATACAAATATACACATATACAGAAGTTTTTAAGCATTATAATTGATTATTGAAAGTATTCTTAATTTTTTGTTTCAGGTAAATACGAGACATCGTCGATTGAGAAATACTTCATTGAAACATTTAATAGAAGCTAAGGGAATGTAAAGATACCAACAAATTATTTTTGCTTTTTACTTTGATTTTCGTGATTGCGTTTATTTCAATTTAGTAAAAATTGATACGAGCAGTGAAAACACTAGTAAAATTATTTTGAATCGAAAAATCGTGATATATAATTTATTGAAGCGGAAACTGTATTGTTAAAAAACAATCTTTGAAGATTTCAGTTTTATTACTATTTTTTATGTGATGTAAAATAAGCTCTTTTAAATTGCATAATTAGAAATAATGAATTTCATAATAGATATATATTTCGAGCTTATTTTCTAAAGTAGTTTTCGTTAAATATTATGGCCATTCGTAGGTTGGTCAAAAAAATAGAAAATACATAAGAAAACCTAACAGATATTTTAAACACTAGGATAGGAGAAATTAGCTTAAATTCATTAAAACCGGTAGCCGAACAACCACTTGCGAGAAAACATCAATACTGATGGTATGACGCTACAAGATCTTCATGTTAATATGTAATGTATAATATCCAAGTAGCCAATTTTCTTTGTAATAAATAATAAAAATTAATTTGTACTTCTATGAGATGTACTTCAATAAGATTGTAAAAGTCTTTTTATTATTAAATTTTATTTAAAAGCATAAATATTTTAAAAGTTTTAATTTCATATTTTGTATCATTTTCTGTTGCGTGTATTCTTATTTATTATTTTTAGTAATATAATTTACAATAATCAAACACAGTAAGTTGCTTTGGAAATCTTACATCTATAGTCTATAGCAGATGCGGCGAACTTCTTCCCCGCCGTGGGCAGCACTCACAATTAGTCTGCCGGTTCCTCCACCATGAAAATTAGCTTCCACTTTGTTTATTTTGTTCTGCCGCAACGGACTATACAAACTACTTTCCCCATTTGATGAAAGAATGGGGTTCATGCACGACTAGGAAATTTCAATGTACTGAGATCGATGTAGTGGAGGGGATAGCGCTAGCGATCAGAAAAGTAGGGAGAAGGGCCCGGACATATGGTCCCGCGGGCCGCCAGTTAGCCGGTTCTGGTCTATAGTGTCTTTCCTAATCAATTAACTATTATATTAATCGTTACTATTTAGCTGTTTCCTACATATTATCACCTTTTTTTTTAACATCATGTCAATAAGAAGTATATTAGAATGAGTGAAATCTTTAAGGAAATTGAAAGATAAAATTTTTAAATCGCTTATATTATTTTATAAGAAATAATGTAAAATATTTGAATTTATTTAAACGACATAAAGTTATATAAAAGAATAAATGTGCAATTACGATAAGTCATTTTATTCCTATAAATATAAATCTTTGGCAGAGAATTTTTCATTAAGCAAAATGTGTTTACAAAGGAATATGATATTAAACGATAATTGAATTCTCAACCATGTTGAACTATATTGAAACATCAAATGTCACTTCAATTTTTAAATAACATAAAACATATTATAAATATAAACATTGTATCTTGTTTGAAATAGATGAATATAGTGTGAAAAGTATTTCCAATGAATAAAGTGAAATATTTGAATTTTAAAAATATTAATAAAATATGAGTGACAAAGAAAATTCAGGAATTTTCGTACTGTCTGTATTTAAGGATATGTATTATAATAGATGTGGATTTTTCAGTGATTTCGTCCTTTTCTTTGTCATAGGATATGTAATGTCTAATGAATGAATGATCTTTCTAGTAAATTCGTTTTCATATTGCCGAGACAAGGTTTGATCTATAATCTATGCTTCAGGTCAGGGATTACAGGTTCATGCATCAGACTCCTTTCTACTCTTACCATTGTAAGGCATTGTTAACATCTTGATATTTGAAAAGTTTTCCATTATATCTCCAAGATTTTTTTCCATATGATAATATCACTATATATCACTACTCAATAAATTCTGTTGACTAAAAGATATCAATTGTTACTTTTTTCCCACTTTCTTAAATAAAAAAATTAAATAGATTTTGTAAAACATATCTTTATTATTCAGTAAAAAATACTTTTTATTATTCAGTGCATTACATGTCAATAACTTTTTTTAAACAAAATAAATTTTTTAAAATATTTTTTTAAATATTTACATAGTGTTGTTTTTTCTTTTTTTTAATAAAATACTATAATATATATATTCAGAATTACTTTAATGAAAGTTTCGATATCATGTCATCATGCATAGAGTAATACAAACATTTTATATTTTCTCCGATAGAGATTCCGCAGTGAAATTAAATCAAATTATAAATTTCAAAATCGAAAATTTTAAATTTTTATGGCTCTAATATTGTTATTATCTGATGATATTAGTTAAGGGTAAAATAAATATTTATTAATCCTTAGAGCTTCGTTTATTTGTTTGATACGTTTAGCAGGTCCAGCATTTGTCTACAAGAAAGCGCTTGTAGACAAGTGCCGGAAATGAAACTTTGTTTAAAAAAAAAAACAGCTGTTTATAATTTTTTTCTCTTTTTTCTTTATTTTATAAATATGTTTTATTTTAATTTAAATAAGATTTAATATTACATTTTAAAGTTCACTTTGTTGTGATATCTTTTAAAACATTCTCCAATGTGAATTCTTGGCTTATTTGGACAAGTATCACAGTATTCGCTTGTTTGACGTCTTCCACTTTTTTTTGCTCTTTTAGAACGGTCAGTGCAATCCCTTTTATCGTCTTTACTCGCTATATGAAGTTTTCTATCTAGTCTAGTTTCTGAGGAAGAAGGAGAAACTCTTGTTCATTTCATACGAAAATTTCCTACTAATTGATCGAGTAAGAGTTTCCTATACTTCAACTGCGACGATGGATTTTCATTTCTTTTGCATTTCGTAGTATTATAAATAATATATGAGTCAATTATACACATTTCCATCCCCGAAAAAATAATTTCCGCCACCATTTAAGGAATTTTCTTAAAAAACTATAAGATAACGCATACTGTTCATAAATTTTTTTGTCGTCTTTTCTGCATTATGCCAATTGCTCAATATTTTCTTGTCTTTCCCAGAAGCTAATAGCATAGTATTTTGTATTTTATAAGCAACAATTATATGATATTTTTTTCTGATAACTTTAGCATCTTTAGTATAGTAAGAATACCTTTTTCTTTTGTTTATTTTTATAACATATGCCAAAGGTGGCCTTTTGCAATTTCTTTAATTTCTCAACTAAAGTGATGCTGCTTATATAATACCTGTCAGTATGCATATGATATTCTTGTGCAGTAGGAATTTGATTTAATAATTGATGGTATAAACTGGATGGTAGTGTAATTTTAGTGGTAAATGATAAATCTGGCCTTACAAGATTTTCTGAGATAATACTTCCATAATATGGTATTATGCTATACATATCCTGTTTCCGAATCTGCTAAAGCGTATATTCGAATACTCAACTTCGTAGATTAATTAGGATTTTAAGTAATAAAATTTAAATTTTACTATAGATTCCACCAACACAGATATTTTCTTCAGGAATAAAATAATCCGAAAATTTTGTATTTATATATTTCAAAAAATTACTCACTCGTTGAATACGAGTTCTAATATCTCTATTTGGAGAATTGGGTGTTTTTTAAATGTAGCACACAGAATATTTGGTTAAATCTTTTTCTTGTAAATGTATTAGAATAAAAAGGAATTTTACTATTGGGCTTCGTCGACTAATATTCTTGTTTATGTGATAGACTCATTTTACCCATATTGATAATAACTCCGATGAAAGCCCGGAGTTCATCATTTACAACACATCAAATAGAATTATTTGTTATTGCTTTGATTTTAGAATTATATATGTTTTTAGTTATTTGTTTCTTCAATAATTGGTCCGTGAAAAACAATATGAAATAATGTAGTGGTTTAACAATATTTGAAGGAACTTCTGGCCATACACAAAAATTTGTTCTTTCTGGAATCTCTAAATTTTCTGTAACATCACACCATATTTCATTTACATCTTCTAATGAATCTTCGCTTTCACTTTCAACAACTCTCATTCTTCATATATTTCGTACTATGATTTCGCTACCACTACCGAAACTATCAGAATCAAAATCTCATTGGATGATAAAATATTTAAATTATCTTTTAATTGATAAATTGAAAAAGTCTTCACTTTTACTCAGCTCTAAATTTTCTAAAACAATTTTCTTTTTCCATGCTTTTATCGGTAAAAAAAAAGAATAAAAAAATAATCTATAATCCTCAATAATGCAAAAGCAGCACGTTTCAGGTATAGAAATAAATTATTAACGTCGAAAATAAAAAAAGCATCTTCAACTTAATCACGTTAATTACAAATGTCTTCGCAGCGTAGCCACCGAACTTATGATACAGATGATAGATGTGTCTCCATGATGGAGTCAACGGAGCGTTAAATAATTTTTTCCTTATATTTTTACATTATTTAGCTTATAGAAAATGTTGGTTCTATTTTCTGATTTTAAATATATTGTAAATGAAATAAACAAACTTGTTTAACAATACAAATTTATTTTGTCTCCGTGTTAAAACAAAAAATTAGTTTCACTTTATTATTACAATTGCGCAACTTGATTTGTTTAGTTACGAACATTAAGAAAAAAAAGAAAGGAAAATCAATCTGCAACATATAGTTGTGGAAATATCGAGGTAGAAATTACATTATTTCAAAGTATAATTTGAAAAGATTTCGCCGTCAAAGGTCTGCAAAAATAAGCTATCGATTTTTACCTGAATTTTTTACACGCTATGAGTTTTTCAGTGAGTAGCATTTAGGAACCGATGGTATTTTTCGTGGAATACAGCCGGTGCTGACAAAGAAAGACCGAACGTGCGTTTATGCAGGCTGTGTGTTCCGACAGATGTTTTTTGGAGGGTGGAAGCATCCTGCTTGGCCACCATCATTGCCACCACGGTGTATCCTTTTCGAAAGGCTTCCCTTGTTGCCAAATCTCTCTTGGCTCTTTCCTTTGTTCGTCGCTCGACCAAGAAAATATTGCGAATCCGTCAGAAACGAAATTTGTTAAACTATCTCTGTCTTCTTTTTTTCTTTTCAGTCATATCTCAATTATATCTTTCTTTCTGTATCTTTGTTCATAATGAACAATAATTTTTCTATTTTACTGCAAATTACGTGTCTACGTTTGCACGTGTAGTAAACATTGTGTATGATTCAACTATAATATTTTTAATTGTGAATATATTTTGCATCTTAGTTCAATAAAAAACTTAATTCAGTGTATTAATTCAATTTAATTCAAATATAATGAAAATATGTTTTAAACAAAACATAGTAGTATGTCACACAATACCGATTATCTAAAAATTGGTTTTTCAAGTATTGTTGATTCGTTTTTTTATGATACATTTTTAAAATAATTTTCAATTGATAGCATTGCGATACGAACTGAATTAATACAAATCCATTTAATTCTTTTTATATTTACTTTTATGCTAAGCCGGCATTCATTTAATATGTAGAGATATAGTTGGAAACAAAGTAAAAGATGAAATTATTTGCCAAATAAAAATTTGGAAACCTGAAGTTTATTTATATTATATATATATTTTTTTGTTTTATTATATACGTGAGAACCTAATGCATTATGTATGTTAGTATTCAAGATAAGAAGTTATATCTTATTTATTCAGATAAAATTTCAAAAACTTTTGACAGCCTTTTATAAAGCAGCAAATGCAACCAGTCACGATTTAATACGTATGAATGTACGAAAAAAATTATCCATAAGTAATCGAAGTGATGATACAATGTTTGTAAAAAAGATATTTAATTTTATGTAGGTCCTAGAGAACAGTTTGAAATTATACACAGTGCACAAAAAACAATAAAAAGATAGTACATCCGAAATCTTTGATGTTATCATAATTTTTACGTAATGAATTAGTCCATTTTACATATATACATGTATACTTTTATTATAAAATACAATGTATTAATATATAAGAGAAGTCCAAACAAAAAGTTTTAGAAATATAAAAAAATAATTTAATACCAGCGTCATAAAATAATAGCATATATTAAAAAAATTATTATAAATTTTGTATAATTCTGTATGTATATTTGTACAAGTCAGCATATACATATACATATATATTTAAAAAAAATGGGAAAATTATTTACTTTGATCACAAATTGTTATGGTTTAAGTGATGACTAAATTGGACACTAAAATTAATATTTAAATCTAATGTAACTTCATTCATAATGTTTAGTCAATTTAATAAATCAATATTTATCAGGTTGCGTAATCGTTTTAATTATTATTTACACTATTAATCACTCGGCTCATGACATGCTCATTGTATGAAAATGTAAAACAATCCAAATATAAACATGAAAATCTTTTGTTTGTTAATCAACATGCAGATAAAAGAAAGTTCTCTTTAAGATACAATGAATATTAATGATCTATTAAACTACCAAATTGGTGACAATAGTCTATTCTGAAATATATTTTATTCATTGCTTTTATTAAATATGATTCTGTTTTCTAAAAATGTTCTTATCACTTATCTTTTAAAGCTACTTTTGTCCGTATTCTATTTTAAGCTATATATTAAGATACAGTAAGTTCGTACGTAGTTTTCTTTTGCAATTAACTCTCGACTGGTTTTTTTTCACAATTAATCCCAGAAATTATATATTGTGTCGAAATGTTAGTAGAATAAATCTATGTACATATGTATATACTTGCGTGAGAAGGAAAGAAGGAAGGGGCACAAGAAACTGGAAATGCAGACATTGCGAGGAACTGACGACACGAGTTGGGAAATTGATATTCTTTCATCCGTCGTAGCTCGTCCTTCTTTTCCTTTAGTGTTTCCCCTTCCTCTTTGACAGATTCGAAGCAACACCAATGTATCTTGACAGCATTGCCGGAAGTGAAATTTGCTTCGACGCTCCTTTTGGCCGGCTGCTGCAAAGTGATTTTATTACATATCACTATAACTAGTTTTATTGTGTTCACTAACAAACACTCAGATCGTTTTGATTATATTTAATCCTTCTTTAGCTTATTTTATTATATATACAATTTTATATCGTATATAATTTCATGTATATTATAATACTTGTTTGTGAATAATGTCTTTTTCACTCTCATTGTGAACAAAAGGTCCATGACTTTAAAATTCAAAAGAAAAGAAAAATGGATGTATGAAAGAATAAATAAAATAAGATTTAATTGTTATTTAAATTGATCATATACACTTAAAACTCTTTTTTACTTGTATATTTTCTTCTGTTACAAATCAGGTCGTGCAATATCAAAATATGTGAATAGTTTTAAGTTTTACTGTGATACAAATTTGTAACATCGGAATTGATATCTAAATAAATAAATAACAATAATTTGTTAATTGAATGATAATAACTGAAATGTTTTATTGTAATTATTGTTATGTTATTTTATACATTGCTTTTTCTTATTTTGCGTGTATATATTTTATATCAAAATATAGTATAAATATTTATTTATGCCACTAAAAAGTGTAGTATTTCAAAAATAATATTATACGAAGAAACACGTGATACAAATAATAAATATATTTATTGGATGAATGTATTGTTTCATCTTACATATTAGAACATTACCAGTTAAACAAATAAATTATGTTTTTAAATTATAATTTTAAAGTAGAATTTTGAAGTAGGTATATATTTAGTTTATGTGATGAAAAAGTTTTAGGATAGATATATAATGTATATCAGTACATGCATATACGAATTATTACAAGGTTATAGATGTTACATAAGTTTAGGCTTGAACTGTTTTTCGACAATCGATTGTGATTGAATTCTCCAGTTCAACATTATTAAAACCTATTTGTATTAATTTATACAATAATCTTCAAAATTTATTTCGAATAATTAATTCCTTAACTGCGTATGATAAAATATTTCGTCATGCCAAGAAAACCATCTTATTTTTTTTATATATTATCGACATAAATACATAATTTATCGTTATGTACATTATATGACCTATTTATATATTATCGTCATCATATACAACGTATCCTATAGGCATGACGATAAATGTCAATGATCTGATAAAAATATATTTCAGTATCGATACGAAAGAGCTTAATTCTATTACATTATTATGAATATGACAATGTTATAATTATAATTATAATTATTCTCTCATATCTGATGTAAATACTCCATTAGCATAGTAGTATCATCATCAGGTACATATGTATACTTTTTTTTTATTGATAAAATTAATAAAAGTATAATGATAAAATTTATTCCATAATCAGTATATATAATGGTAAAGGAGCTTGTAGATTGATTTATTTCAAAATTCGCGACAGATGGTTAATAATCTTATAAAATATATATCTTAATGTGACTATTGCTAATTATTTTTATAATTCAAAATATATTATTTCAATCATGTTGTTTATGGGGGCACTCCTACATTTGCTATTAGCTAAAGTCATTTTTTAGTAATACTTTATCGTAACGCTTCTTTGATCTGAACTCCTCTATTTCTGAATTTACTAGGATCTTAACTACTTTATTAGAATCTTAACTAATCAAGGGCTTTTCACACGGCGATACTTATACACGTATACCGAATATTGAAAATACATATAGTCCTATGCAGAGTTGGGCATATTTTATTCGATCAACGAATAACGAATAACGAATAAATCTGTCAAATTTATTCGTAAATAACGAATAACGATTTTATTCGAACAAAGATTATTTGAACACAACTTTATTCATTATACGGAGTTCAGTGATGAGTAAATGTAGCCGTATACCGAATTGATTATTTCTTTTCACAAGAAACGGCTTCACGGCTTCTTCTCCACAGTCACAGTTGGGCATTATTCAAATAAGATTTTATTCGAAATATTATACAAATAAAATTTTATTCGAAGAATTTATTCGTAATGTTATTCGAATAAAATTTTATTCGAATAATGCCCAACTCTGGTCCTATGGAGCCTTTTACACGATTATTCAGAATCGCAAATCCTTTCTGTCTGGGATACTCGTGCAGCGAGACACGTATGATGGATACCGAAATGTGGTCTTATGAACGACGCTTTCACACAATGATTTTTGTGTGCGTTCAGTATCATGATATCGATTTCGTGTATTTTAAGGACCTCGCTCAAGCCACTGGAGATACTTTACAACTTTATGGTGTCGGCACCCAAGACGTTAAAATAAACAAATCGCGTCATTGACGCGAGAATGTAAGGCGTTACGATAAGGACTTGAAGATTATTGAAATAAAATATTTGAAAAATTATTTAAGCAATTTAATACAGCATTTCACATGGCTTGATTGTTACTTGGAAATAATTTTCTGTTAGTTTATTTGACCAAGAAATTATTTTATCATTTGACTATCAAAGAAAATAATTTTTTATTTTATTTTGTATTATTTGCTACTTTACTTCGACGAATTAATTTAAATTAAAAAATGATTTGCAAATCATTTATTTGATTCGGGCGTAAGATTAAATGTTATTTTTAAAATAAAAATAATAAATTAATGGAAATGATTCATTGTTCCAAATGTTATCTTCATTTCAAACATTAGAGTCCGTCAGTCGGCAACATCAAATTGATGTGATTGAGCTCACGCTCACTTCTCAAAAGTAATTCAGGAATTCGAGGTCTGTTTCGAAAGGACACCTAGGAACGGGGTAATCGATAGACGACCAAAAGAGATAGAACTGTATTTATATTACATTTTCAAACATGTATATCTGTATCGGCGACACAAATAACTTCTTTTATCAAACATATAGGATGTTTCCGAAATCGTGGTATTATACAATTGACCAGCAGGTGATTTTACATGAAACAATGAGTCGAAAAGAAAAGAATAAATTTTTTTGACTTCCGGTTCCGTTTTCAAGAAAATCGAGTTTAAAAATTTACTAATTCTAGACTAAATATTTGATTTTATCTAATTCTAGACGTAATAGAATAATTAATAGGAGAGCGTTTGTTATATTTAAAAATAAGTAAAAAGTGTAGAATAAAATTTTTTCACTTACAGTTTAATTTTCATCATTTCAATATGTTTTGTTGGAAGTTGTCTTGGTACACATGTACTTGATAAATTTTCAAACTTGATTTTCTCGAAAACGAAGCGTTTTATTCAAACGAAAATTTTATTCTACATTTCTTACTTATTTTTACACATAGAATAATCTCTTGTTAATTATTCTTTCTTGTCAATAATAAGCTAAATTCAAGCATACCCAAAAAAAAAATTTTCAAAGTATCGATTTTCTCGAAAACGATACGTCATATGGAAAAATTGTATTCTTTTTTTTCGACTTATTTTTAAATAATTCTGAGCAGTTCTAGCACAATTTCGGAAACACCCTGTATATCAACCTCCAAATTGGTCATAATATAATCGCAACTTAATTACATAAATAACCTATATAAATAAGTTTAATTGATAAAATTAATCATTTTTCAAGTTTAAGTAAGAATTGATAAGTAGATTACAGATTTTTGTGCATTTTAAAATATCGAAAATATAATATCTATTGATAATATTTAATATATGAAACACACTTCCGCATAGATTCTATTTTTGGGATTATTTTCACAAAAATTGAATTTGCATAAAAATTTGGAATCTAATAATTAGGAATATTTTTGTAATACAAGATATACCTATATTGACACTCTTTACTGGTTTAGATTTTGAGAATAGCCGAAGATAAATTAAATGAAAAATGTCCTTGCTTTTTGATTAGATTTACTGTTCGTTTTGGATAAAATTCCGAAAGGCCCTGGTAACGGTTTGACATGAAATTTTTAGGAAATAGAGAAGAGAGGGGTAAGACTCCAAATATAAAATTTTAACATTGAGTATTTATTATTCCGAGATATTGATAAAAAACTTTCATTATGATATAATAAATTCTGCATTTACAAATATTAATAATATAACAGTCCTTGCTGTGTAGTTGTTATCGGTGACTGTGAAATAACTGTCAACACAATAGCGGAGTCGACGTCAGTATTTATCCCATATAAAATTATTTATTGTCAATTTTCATTTTTTATTGTAACTTCGATGTTCAACAGATTTAGACAAAATAACGTATAGTGGAAAATTAAATGGTAAATCTTATTATTTATTTAAACACAAATATTGTGCTCAAAGTAAAGAAATATTAGTTTATCGTCAGTATATGAATCAGTTTGTTAAATTTTAGACAATGGCCGGGAAAATATATAGCACAAATACAACTCCACCTTCTATGTTTTTAAGGAGTAACGTGGAAAAATTAAAGAGAAAGAAATTGATGAAATGAAATTTGAACCACACTAATTGTAGACGGGACACCACTACAGATTACAGATAGGCTGATATGCATACACAGAATCCAATGCTATAAAACCGAAAGTTTTTATTAATATCTCCAACATTAATAAAAATTTTATATTTAAGATGATTACTCTTTCTCCTCTATTCTTCTGAAAGAAAATTTCATATCGATCTGCTACTAAAATTACTCTTCGGTTTTTAAATTGATTTTTTATTTATATTTTTTCATTTTTTTAATTATAGATTTACTTTTTTTTCCTAAACTCTAAACTTTTCTCTGTATTCCAAATATCTTTATTTATAAATGCATATTTTTCTACGGTTTTTTTGTAAAAAAATGATTTTAACATTAACTAGTTGCACGACTGTGATATATTCGCCTCCAGAGAAAGTGGAAGAATGTGAAACATTAATGATATAATACGAACAAAATGTAATTATTTTATTTTCAAATGATTCAATAAAAAGTAAAACTCATCCAAGATACAGAGATTGAATTATCGGACGATTATTTACTTTTTCTTCATACAAAAATGACTAAATTTAACATCAACAAATGTTAACTAATCAGCATACAGTGATAAAAAATTAAACAATAAATTTCATACACTTTGCACTGATCGAACTACATATGCATAATGCATAGATAATTTCATCTTTCATCATTATATACATCTTGTTTCTCCTATATACATACATATCATACATAGTGTCTCGTAAGTCATGGTACAAATTGAGCTAACAATAAGACGAGATTCTGTGATTCAAAATAATGACAAAATTGCGTTACATTCGTTTTTGAGAAAAATGTATTTGAAAATTAATCGAGTACACATGCAAATTAAATTAATAAATTTCATCCCGTGATTGTTTTTCTATTCGATACTGTCAGGTTTCGTTTAGTATCTGGATACTACATTGGTAATTATATTATGTTAATCAAACCATTACATGGTTTCCATCAAGTGATTGACATGATGCGATACGCTAACTTTTTTATCTAAGTTTTTACGTTTAGTATGTCCAAAGAACATGTTGATGGATAAGTTTCGATGGATATTTTATATATTTCTATTAATCTCTGGTGATTTATAATTAGACAATTATCAGTTCGGTATACGTGTATTCAACTGATTTTCAAATGCATTTTAATTTTGTCATTCTTAATTTTCGTCTTATTTTGTGCTGAACAGAATTGTTCTGATCTAATTTGTATCATGATTTCTGGGACATCCTGTTATATATATACATGCAATGAAATTGTTTTGTATTTTACTTCGTCCACTGTGTTTCATCGTTATATAACTGGATTTGACATTAGTTAATAGGTTAATGAATGAATATTTAGTGGTTACAGAATGCAATGGTGTAGTTGCAAAAATATACAACCGTGTTAGTCACATGTCCTATTAAATAAGTTATCATACGTTTCAATGAAAATTACTAATTTTACAATATCATTTATGCTAGTTCCAAAATAAATACTTTTAATAATTTTTACTATTATCCGTTTTATCGTAATTTTCAATTTGTTTTCTAGCAATGTTCAAGTGAAGTTTTATTGTAAAGTAATTTATTTATTTGTATAGAAATAATTTCGCAATATTTTTACTGTATGAATTTAAAATTGCATCTTCAATTGTCAAATATTCGGTTAATTGCATTAATTGTGGTATCGATTTGCGTGCGATTTACATCGAAGACAATTTTTTCTTAACGCGAGGAAACTGAAAAAACAAAGTACTTGACAAGTTATGCTTTTGCAAAGCGTTCTCTTTTCTTTCATGATGTTGTAAAATGTAAAAGGTGACTGTCTCGATAAAAATTCTTTCAGTGTATTTGTCTTGCGTCGATAATGTCGGAAATACAATTTATCTGGTCGATTTCCGATCGGTCTGATACGAAATGGAAGAAGATGGATGTACTACATATTTATATAATATATTCATAAATATTGTTTGATCGACTTATAATAATAACAACATTTATTGCATTTATATATATATATATATATATATGTATGTACGTATGTATGTTTTTCATTTTACATATTTTTAATTAGTCCTGTACTCATGCTACACAAGTTAGCTATGATAATTATGAAAAACAAAGTCATTGCAATTTGATTTATCCGTGATACGTCTTGTTAAAAAATAAACAAAAGTTTGAGTATTATTTTTAAATAATACAATAATTAAGTATTTATAATAATAATTATGATTATAATTAAGTATTTTGATAATTAACTTAAAAATTATTTTATAATTAAGTATTTTTAAATAATAGTTAGTTGAGTATTTTTAAATAATATAGAATAATTGTATAACAGTATAATTGTGATCATAAAGTTTCAATTTTCTTCGTATCATGCGTGAGAAAAATTTTATATACCTACGTTCACTTGTATTATTTCGATGCGAGCAAATGACAATTATTTTTCTATTTTCCCTCAATTATACAATTTAATAAAATCGATATTATTGAGGAAGAAACAAAATACGCGATCGAAGATGGTAATGCTATTTCTTCCTGTATACTTTCATTTATTACATAAATGTATCGGATAAAGGTACAAAGTTTACTTTGGATACTGTTTTTCCCATTAATTGAATGTTTTATTGTATTGTTTCAGTACTGGTTAGCGTTATATTATATTATATATGGTTTGACAAAATACATTTGCTTATATTTTGTATTTTTAGGCACTTTCATATGACTATGAAAATTAATCACGCATTATTTATAAAATGATATTTTTTCATACAGTGGAAAATTTTAATACATAAAACAATTATTTGTGTATTATGTGATCTGTTAGTTATATATTGTGTTATTTTTTATTATTATTTATATTATTAAATGATTATATAAAATTATATTTATATTAATAATTTCATATAATTATTTTGTTAGTTTTATTTTTTTAATGCGTCTCTATTAATGAAACTACTCGTTTAAAAGTTGTTAAAAAATTGCCATATACATACGTATATGAAAATGAAATACTACAATATTAATACAAAATATGAACAATATTTTGCTAATTATAAACTTGTTACATTTGATTTAACACGTACTCTCATTGTTTATTTTTTATAGACAGATTTTTTTGCAAATTATTTAGAAACGTTATACGTACTTATCTCGCATTATAAGATGAAATAGAAATTTATTATCTAAGAAGCACAAAAAGGTAACCTGCAGTGGTCTTTCTACGCAACATGATCTTACGAAATTTTTGTTTACTTACCGTGCTACTCACAGATTACAGTTATCACGATATGCGATAGCGATTATGTATTAAAGATATCTTGATAATTGTCTTTATGGCGTCGTTAATATTTTTTGCGTTCCTTTATTGATTAGTATTACGAATTGAAGTATTACGATTATTCTTCTTAAACAATAAAAAGTAAGTCTATCACATGTAGACCTATGTACGTAGTGTAACTCTTCTCACATTCTGATAAAAATTACGTTAATATTTTTTTTCAGTCATCATTAATTTCATTAATGCATTACAGTGCATTAATTATTCGATTTGAAGATTCTAAAATCTTTGATATCGTTCGAAGTGATATCGACATATTATTAATAAATATGCTCATGTTTGATTTTGTTTAGAGAAATCTTAATTGTCTTATTGTTAGAGAAATCCCATCATAACGCATAATATAAATATTTTTATTTTGCAGAAAAAATAACTCGACTTTAATGGTAATCAAATGAAATATTTATAAACATAATATAAACAAAATACACCATGCACAGTGCAAAAGGATAACGAAATCGAACTTTTGCTCAAGTACCTGTATTACTCGAAAATATTGTTCATAATATGATCGATGTATATGACTGAGCTTCGTTTATACGAAAAAATTTTGTTTCATTTATTTAATCCAAATTTTGATCAATATCCGATTAGACGAACCTTTGCTAATTCAATCCATTTATTTGAATCGAATTCCTATTGTGTAAACGGAGAAGGCAAGGTTAGTAAACGCAAGAGGTTCTATTAATACTTTGAATGCAAAATCCTGGGAGACGGTCTTATTATTCAAATAAGAACGATTTCTGCATTTGTTTGTCAACATATTGAATTAAATTAATAAAGTAGTAACATTTAAAGCGCCGGATCCGTTTTAAGACGTAATATGTGGACTGACGATAAACGCGTCTGGCCCGCTTAAATGCGTCTTCATATATTTGTGCAGAAAAAAATAATTTCTATTTTTTTTCTATATTCCTACAAAATTCGTAAATTATAATATTGCAGCAGGTTGGGTAAAGTTTCCAACAAAATAGCTGGCGCTTGAAGTTTTAAATTTGTAGATAAATAAATATATACATATATATTTCATTTATTCAATGAAATATATTTATAAATACAAATCTTTGGAATTTAAAATGTTAATGAAGTATCTGCCTCACAAATTTAGATAAATGGAAAATTATATCGTGGCCATCATAGCCGTGATTCGAAAGCTCTAGTTCGGTGGAGATTTATTAAAAAATTTTGCTATCAAATTCATCTTGAACTTAAGATCACCTTAAACTCAAGTTTCGTATTATTTCATCGTATTCTATATTCTATTTGTTACGGGAGATAAAAGTTTTCATGATGGCAAATGAAAAATGACATTGTAGTTACAATGAATCTTCAGAGAGCTATATTTATAATACCATTGCATTTAATAAATGAAATATGTAACATTCACATTTTATATAATCCACGATATAACAAGAAAATTTATATAATCAAATTAACAAGAAAAAGAAGAATTTAATAATACAAGGTGAATCTCATGACCTGACAACTTGAAATAAGTATTGAAATAAGTTGTAAGTTATTTGTTGTATGAAAAAATTGCATGGATTTTAAGAAGACATACGATAATATAATTATTTTATTGTTATTTTGATTTTTTATCAAGATATACCTTCAGTTTTTCAAATGGAATGGTTTATTTTTTGATTCATTAATCGATTCAGCTCGTCATTCTCTATAAAAGAGTATTAAACCATTTGTACTGGAAAACTATTAGTTCAGAAGATATTTTAATTAAAATATTACTTGTGTGATACTTGTTCAAAGTCGAATTTCTTTGCTCAGTTTCATGCTCTTTAGATGTCAGATGGTGTTTTGTGTCTCTGATTATCCCATTCACCAGATTTGAATTCATTAGATTTTTCTCTGTGGCCGACTCTAAAAATTAAAGTCTACGTTAATGTACCAACAACCTGCTCAAGACTTACCTCAATAATTGTCAAAGAATGTAAAAATATTATTTTTACCAAGCACACTTTGTAATAACTATTTTTTACTTTGAGCACACTTTGTAATAACTATTTTTTTAATTATATAATAATGAAATAAATATCTATTGTATTCTAATCAAAATAAATAATTAGTTTTAAAATCGTTACACAATCCTTGTTATTACTAATGTTGCTATTATAGATAAATTCGATACTCTACGAGGATTACTCCGAATTATTTTAATTAGAATATCTCTTGAGCTAATGGTTTTGCGGTACGAATAGTTTGATATTTTTTTTATGGAGAATGGCGAGCTGAATCGAATAATCTATTAAACAATGTACCATTTTATTTAAAAAAAGCAAACATGATCTTTGAACAATATCTTCTGTGTAACAATATTAAGAAATAATGATTAATACTCAGTTAATAATAATTCAACTTTTGTCTAAAACAATTTTGAATATAATTAATCGTTCCGAAAATATTTCAATTTCTAGTCTTAGGTGATAAGTCACTCTATTGTATAGTGGTTCACGAAAATATTCAAAAAACAACGTTTAGGTATATATTACGTACACTTTGAGACTCTCACGAGTATATATTAATAAACTTTGAAATCAATCTGATATCATACAAACGATATGATACGATAATGACACGATATTTATTGCAAACATATATTTAGTAAAAAAATTAGTACATAACATGAATAGCCATTTGAAGCATATAATTAATGTTGAATATAGCCCAACTCAATACTGTGGCTTATTGATAGAATGAATAATTGATTATTTATTAAATTTTGTAATATTTGTATTAAATGTCTTGTAATTCCTACATATACATACTTTCAGGTTTATTTAAAATTTCACCAATATAACCACAGTAGTCGAATTTTTGTATTACAGTGTTTATGAATTTTCACAATATTTATATATTATATAATATATCAACATGCGTTATGTTCCGTTTGTTTACGAATTCTACTCTTTCTGACTACAAAGAGTAGAATATTTCGATTCTGGTTCTGAAAAGTGATCACATGCTCTCATTTATAGTCACAAAGGGTAGCGTGTTATGTTTTTTCGCGATGGAAAATGGCACATTTTGATACTTTGCTGCGAACAATAATACAATATACCTTTGGCTACGAGAGATATCATGTTTTATAAATTGTCTAGGACTCTACTGCAAAAATAAAGCAATAAACCGTTTTTCAACCGTTATTTCAATAAATGAAATTTAATCAAGGATAAATATAAACCAATTCATTTAATTAACAGTATCATTATAAAATTAAATTGTTCTATTCTAGATACCATTGGCGATAAGTCTTCGTTCTTTTTTATAGCAATCGAATTTGTGTATCGTACGCATTTTACAATGTCCTGATTTGAAATATATCGTTTTAAAATTTTTATTTTGAAGCTTTGGATCACTTACTTTAATCATATTTTACTCCAACGGAATTAATATCTAGCTGCATACTTATCTCTCGAATGAAGCATTGAATTTTAACAAGAAATCAGTTAGTAATTTTAAATTTAAGTGCCTAAAGACAAACGTGTTTGTTCGAAACGTGCTACCTTTCATTGCAGCGTTCGTAATATGTTACTACTCGTGGCGAAATGTAAATTGTAACGAGTTTAACTATGGTAATCCGAAACATGTTGTTCGAAAAATGTGCTATTTTTCGTAACGCACGTCAATATGTGATATGTTAAAACAAATTTTTATAAATATTTTAATAATTTCGTGAGCAATCGTATACATATTTGCGAGGAAAGAAACAAAAAAGTTCTCATTTTTTCACTTACTTATTTACACATATTTATATTATATTATCTATTTTACCACTCATATCATCAGCTTATAATATCATCTACACGTATTTTAATGAAGACAGTATTCAAAATGCAAGGCTCTTGCGGCAATGCAAGCATTACATCAAACACTTGACTATTCTGATTGTAGCTAGATTGTTCTAATGATGTTCAAACTATGATTTGATCTCTCAGTTATTCTCCTGAGTTAATTGGCACCGATTAAACTTATTGAAAGAGTAAATGAGAAAATGAGAAAATGAAAACTTTTTTCTCTTTTTTTCACAATTTTCTCTAAAATGAAGCAAAAACGAACAAATATTTGAAGGATTTTTTTCCTTAGTTCTTATCGATTTTTTACATTCTCTCAAAGTTTTGACATTTAGATTTAATACATTCTGTATATGTATACTACTACCATGTTACATTTAAATGAGAGTTCATGTTGTCGAAATTCTTTCATTATTTTGTGATATTGTTTCTTAAGATAATATCACACAATAGGGTTGCTAAATTCATTCCAACAAACTTTACCACCCATAAATAAAAAAATATAAGATTTCATTTAAAAAACTTAGCTTGACATTACCAACGCAAAAAATATTTATGCCATATAACGTCCTAAGAATAATATTTTTTTTATAATATGAAGTTCTTGTAAGATATCCACTGTTCTCATTTAATATACATGTAACATTCTGTATATGTATGTATATGCATATTGACTTTTAAAGAACAGACTAGTTTTCCTATCAATTTTTATATTTGCAAATAAGGACTTTCATGTATTTGTCATAGTATTGAATTACGAAAAATAAGTGATCTGTCTGGAATCTATAAAAAGTTTATGATTAATCTCTCATCTTTGTGTTGGAATTATTACTTTATAATAAGAAAAAATTAATTTTTGATGATATATTCCGATGATGATAAGGCGTAATATACTGAGGTATATTACATTCACGACGCATAAACGTTAATTTGTAACAAATATGTGTTTTCGAATAGATTACACTTTGTAAAAAGGATTTTTCGTTGATATTTTTAGATGACAAGCAATAGGATGCATTATAGGATGCTTATTATCCTCGGGTCGAGTTCTTTCTGTCAAGCCATTAAATCTAAAAATCGGTATGAAAACAGTATAAAGCTTAAAAATAAGTTCCCCATCCTTTAAAGGTTGAATACTTCTCCAATAAAAATATATATACTTACCGAGAATTTTTTTATAGTTTCTATCATGACAAGATTTGGTTACAATTGTTTCATAGTATTTATAAATATTAACATATCTTTTTTCTTTGATCTTCCATTGTTCAAAGTTATCCGCATCAGTGAGTATTTTTATTTATTTTACTTATTTATTATTTGTATATATATATATATTTTTTTTTCTTTGTTTGAAATAAAATTACATTTTATTATTAATGAGTTATTATTTGTGTACATTTGTGACAATAATAGTGTGATATTCAGTGGAATTTTATTTTCATAATAGAATGTTGGATCTTCAATTTCATGTTTAATAATTAATAAACAAAGATACCAAAAAATGTAACAAATCAATACTTTAAAGTTACGAATACTTTGGAAAATAGTTTAAATTTTACATAAATATTTTGCAATAACATTTTAAATTTATATTGAAATTTTTCTTAACTATTATCTATTTTATATAAGAATATATTTTTATAATTTTAGGACAATTTTACGATATAGAGATATAGATCTATGGATAAATATATGGTAATGATATTATAATGATAAATGATATTATAATAGAAATTATATGTGTCTATATATCAAAAATTTCTAATTTTATCGTAATAAAAAGTACAACATCAGTTATGTGTATTTGTAATTAATTTCAATATTTTTCATACAGATAATTTTAATATTTTCGTTTGTTTAAAATTTTGAACAATTTTTTTCGTTTTGTTACCCACACAAAAGTATAGTATGTTCACAGTATATAGTATATAGAATATATTCGTAGTACATAGTATATAAAATCAATAATCGAAATATATTTGAATGAATAATCGATGTAATTAAATTGCAAATAAAACATTCTAGCACATTGATAACAAACATTGGAGAAAAGAAATATATCAAAGCTGCAGAAATTTACGAAGGGATACATAGTTGGAACATGTTTAAATAGTTGACGTCCTTCGTGAATTCCTTCATGTCTCGTGAGCACACGTATAGTTAGCACAAAGTCTTGCTGATTAATTCGTTCTCCAAGTTAACTGTGTAAAATACTCTTAATTATCCTTTTTAGAATATAAGTAGTATGTTTAGTAACACTGAAGGATCTTTTATTATTTTTCTCACATTTTTTGTTTCAGGTACAGTTCATTTTCAAGTTTAGCATGGTTAGTGGTAAATCTTCTATTTTTCTTAATATTTGCAAGCAAGATAATTCAACTTAATAATCGATCACTTTGAACATTGGGAATGTCTGTACTAGCTTTATCAGGTAAGTAATATAAATAGAGAAATTCTAGTTTTCTTGGCAAAAATAATTCTGAGAAACATATATATACATAATTACACAAAGTGAGTACAAATATACATAATTACACATAGTAATTCAGTTGGACTGTTTTGGAGTTGTTTCTATTATAGATCGCAAAAGAAATCGCAAAAGAAAATGTTGCATTGTTTAACGAATTGTATAATTGTTAGACATTCAGTACATGGAGGAAAATCGTTTGGTATAGTTCAATATATCTTGATCACTGTATCAAATTTAAACTTTCTTGAAAACTTTCTTGTAAAATTTTTAAAAAAATATAGTATATTCATCTTTTATTTGAATAGATAATAAGGAAGAACGAATTGAAAAAATTGTTCAAATATGAATGCTGAATAACTAATGGAAAAGCTAAGAAAACAAGTAAGAAGATATTTAGAATTTAAAATATGTAAAAATTAATATTTTGAAAAATATTGAGTTTTCCTAATTCATATTTCTTTTTTATTTTGAGTAATCAATTCGTACAGAAAAAATCATAGAGTTTTATCTAAGAAACAAGCATTTCTATAAAAAAAATTGCACTACGTGATAATAAAACTTATTAAATAATACAAAAATTTCTTCTACAATTTTTCTATCTTTAATAGGAACAAAATTATAATTTAATCCAGTTAGTAAACCCATTGCATAGAAATTTCGGTATAATTTTCATTTTATATAAGAATTCTTATAAATGTAGGTATATTTTGATTAATTTTATATCAATTTTATATCTTAATTAATCTTATATTCAATATTAATTTTATATACAGGACGAATATATCAACCGGAAACGAGGTTGAGGTTCTTTCTCCTAGTGAAAAAATAAGAATAAAGTATATCTTGAATAAAATTTTTTTATTCCACTATTTTATTTAATTTTCAACAAAAACCAAATTTAAGAATTTATCAAATATCCTAATACTTACGGTGAATTTTAAATTAGATAAAAGTGAATTGAATTAGATAATTGTGAAAATGTATATGTAATGAACGTGAAATAAATTTTTATTTCTGAGAAAATTAGATTCGAAAATTTATCGAGTACACATTTACTAAATATGTTCAAAGTTTATTTTTTTTCAGAATCAGACTTCGAAACGAAAAAAATTTTTCTTACGTTTCTTATATATTTTCTCACATATTTCTTACATATGTAGAACTATATTGTACATTCATTACTATTTAATCTAGAATTATCCGTATAAATATACTTGATAAATTTTCAATTCTGAAAATTAAATTTTGAACGATTTTGTTCTATATCTTATTTCTTTATAAAAAATTATCCCCTAATTTGATGACCTTAAATCATTATCCGCTATAGGTGAAATGGGTATAATAAATAATTTCGTGGAATATACACGCTATAATAATTTTACTGAAATTCTTTTATTATAAGAAGCCATTCATCGTGTATAATTTCATTACATATTTAAAGTTTGATAATCTGTTTCAACAGAATTTTAAACTTTTAAGGACGCTAAAATGAAAGATTCGATAAAAATTTTGACAAATATAATTAAATTTAAAATATCTAAATACATGGTAGTTTTTTTAGTACACTTCCTAACAAAGAAATATTAACGTTATTAATATTAACGATATTAATATTATATTCCAATGTTGTGACTATTATCTAAAATACTCACGTTACTAATAATGTTTTAAATCTTTATTTCTGTACCACACATATAAATATGTATAAGGAAAATCTAGAAATATTGAAAAAGAATTAATGGAAATGTATTTCATGCGGTCATAATAATTTTTAAATTATTACAAAACCTTTAATTCTTTTTTATAAAAAGATTGTATGTAGATTTTTTATTTCTCATATAAAAATAATTGCTGCCCCCTCCCCCCTTCCAACTACCTTTTTCTCTTTTTTAAGAATTTTATATATATTCTACAACGTGCAATAATATTGTATGTACATGATATTGAATGTTTGAACATTATTTTAGTCTTAACTATTTATCTTAAACTTTAATTTATTAAGATTTTATTAAGACATTTCTTTTAAAAATTTTTAGCTTGATGATATGATTAATAATAACATTAATAATTAATAACATAATGCTATTATTTCCATGGTATCATGTGATAATCATCCACATTACTTAATTAAATATTTTTCAGTTATATTTATTTAGGATTTTAAATTTGTAGAATGCCTCCAATGATGAAAATGGCATTAATTATGTTAATTAATTTAAATGATTATTTAAATAGAGACAGTTATTTGTGAAAACTCATTTCTCTCTTTTTTTTAAGTAAAATGTTTGAAATTTATTATTAAAAATAGAATGAAACGCATCTTACGTTACTTCAGACATTATAAATAATGATTCAAAATTTATTTCAACATTTTCAACGACATTTTATCAAAATCTGCATAATCTTTACATTTTCCTATAGAAGTCAATGAATAGATTTTCAGTGTATCATCAGTATCAGAGAAGTCGAATCGAATGAAAGATTTATGAGCGAAACAAACTGAATATTTGAATGTCAAGAGGAAACCAAGTAAATATTCGCGAACTTGTCTTTTACCATTCAGTCTTACCGATTTCAAATGCGAAATTTTCTCGGTGAAATAAAAGTTTCATTGGTTGCGGGCGTTAACGATACTGAGAACTTCGAAATTATTATCCCAATGAATCTTCATTCACGATCTTTGATTTATGCAGCATGCTGGAACAAGATTATACGTTCTCAAGGAAGAAGAGCATCACAATGCATCGTTCTCTGTTCGATTCGTTTCTCTGTTGATTGGAATATTAATCAGAAAAAGACACGTTTATTAAATTGGCACATAAATAAGTGCCAATTTAATTTCTCTAGGCTTTTCTGTTTTCCAAGCTTGAGAATTACATATTTTTCGAAATATATTTTCTACATATTCCATTTTCCGTATTCCTTTTTTCTCATATTAGGTATCCAGAAAATCATGTCATTTTTTCGTGCGAAATATATGAATTTATCGAAATATGAATCTTCACATTTTACAATATTCTTTCAACGATTTAATAACTTATAAGTGCTGACATTTCATTTCTCAGATCACTTTCATCGTTATTGAATCTCACACAGTGGATCTAAAAAGTATTGGCACACTTAGTTTTCTTGTAATATTTTTGTGAAAACAAATGATACATTAACAAAATCTGTTAATTCCGTAAATAATAGGATAACTGTCAATTTTCAGCTTTTTCTGATATATCGTATTATTGCGATGTATAATCATCATGTTATATTATATTAACTGCTCTTCTTATTTGTTTTTATTTGAAAAATAAAGTAAATTGTGTATAATGTGTATAATTGAATAATTCCAAAAATTTTTTATCTATTCTTTAAACTATAATTTACTAACATTTTACCATTACGGTAATGGCTTTTCTTGAATACAATGTGCTAATATAGTTAATATAATTTGGAAATTATGGTTACACTTTTATATTGAGAAATATCTCATACTATTATAAAAAAAAAAATACAAGTCAGCTGCATCGCTTTAGATGGACCAGTTTTTAAAGAAAGAGTTGATAGTAAATGTTTCTCTAGAGAATCATCATACCAACTGAATATAAAAAGAAATTTAATAATAAAGGATTATGGACAAATGAAGAATAACTGTTGGATGTTGTAGAGATAGTTCAAAGTGGCAAAATGGGCATATAGAGTTTTGGTATTCCAGTTCCTACATTAACCTTTTGCGCTGGAATGACGTGCCACGCACGTTGAGAATTTTTTGTCTCAAATTGTAACATTTTCTCAGTTTTAAGTATATTTAAATGTAATCCAGGCAAAACAAATGATAAGTTTAGTACTTCTTAATAATTTCTATCCAGTGATATCGTACCGACGAGTTCAAAAGAAAAAGAAAGCGACGAATTATTGTATACGGTTCGGTCATTCGTTATAGTCTGCAAACCAATTGTCAGCGCAAGGGGTTAAAGAAACGAATGAAAAATAATGTTTCTTCGAACAAAACTTAGAACCACCTTAATTACTAAGTAGAAATGATAGAAAATGGGGAAAAACTTAAAATTTGTATTAAAAAATTGCAAAAGTACAGTTATGCACTAATACGTGAGTGCGTAAGATCTATGGCATTTAATTTGGTTGAATATGATTAGTAATGAGAGGCATTTTTTTTTGGTATTTCAAATAGAATTTCAAAAGGATTTTGTAATTTTTCTAATAACATCTTGCTATTAAATGCAGATTAAGCACTGAAATTACAAGTGTGTCAATACTTCTTTTTGACTCTCTAATTTTTATATTTCTTATATTATTATTGTACAACTCGTTATTGGAAATTGCTACTGTGCAGATTACTTTCCTATGTAGTGAACTATTAATAGAAACAAATGTTACTAATGTATTATTTGTTTTCATAAAGATATCACCAAAAAACTGAGTGTGTCAATATTTTCTTGTTATCCAGAGAGAAGCGAAACTCAGAAACAAGTGAAAATCTATTAATGAGGATATAATCTCCTATTTCCAAGTTTCACTATCTTATCATGGAGGTTGGATGTTATTCTGAAGAAACAAAACTTTTTTCCTCTTTACCAATGTCCGTTTTTCTATCGTACCACAATAGACGTTAGTGGTAATATTTCCCTTTTCTAAAAACTCATTGTCAATTAGAAAAATGTGATCAACAAAGATCGACAAGAACTTTTCTGGATACACCTAATGTATTGGAAATATTTTCATGATATTCTGAAAGTTTATCTCGAAATGTTTAGTCATACATAAACGAAACGGAATATAAAACATAGAAATCGTAAGGACAATTTTGTTTTTATTGTGATTTCGTTTTCAAGAATTGAGTTTTTATTGCAATTTTTTGAATTGTGTTTTTATTGTGATTTCGTTTTCAAGAAAATTGACCTTGAATATACATATTTCTAACAGTTCTGACTTGATTTCTTTTCTATGAAAAAGCAAAATTGTTGTATAAAATTTATGATAAGTTGTCTTAGCTACTAATTACAAAATATAATCTTATAAAAAACTATAATACAAGAGGATAACGCGTTTGTATAAAAATAACTGTCTTTAAGGCCTTATTATTATATAAAAATTAATGCATAATTACATAACTATCGTAATGACATTTTCAACTTTTTAATTTACTTGTATCGCTAAACTTTTCTTTTATGAAGAGAACAATATCTTCATCCAATTTTTCTGGCGTTTAAATTCTTTTAGAAAACATAGAAAATACAGGAGTTAAAAAACACAGACATTGCATTGGCTTATTAAAAAATTAACTACTCATCTGAGTATTTCGTAATTGATAAATAAAAATTTGTCAATTGATTTTGAAGCTATTCTGATTAAGATTATTTCGATAAATTTCCAGTTTAGCGACTTTTCCCTATTTTGCTATCGTTTTTTAAATAAGAGATCTTATCACTAAACTAGAAATTTTATTTTAGTTTACAAGTGGACCATATTTTGTCTCAAATTTTGATCTTATCATTTGTATTGCTATTTGCATGCTGACTGTCATAGCATGCACGTTTGCTTCCAAGTTACACATGTTATCGGAGATAAATAAGCGGATTGGTTAACTCTACGAATTTGATTGATTTTGGAAAAACGGAACACTACTTGGTTACATGTGATGAATTTGGAAAGTGGAAGAAAGTTTATCTTTCGTTAAACAAATATCTTCAGATCAGTGCATAGCACGGATTAATGTGTTTGTCTAGGCGTAAAATCAAAATAAAGCAAGTTAAATTTCAAAAATATCTAAAATATCTTGAAAATATCTAGACTTAGAATTAAACTCTTATTACACAATTGCAAAAAACAGCTGATTGTCACACGAATCTTTTAAGAATTATATGATTCCTACTCACTAATTTTATGAATTTACTGCTTGACTCATTACTTGTGTAAAAATGAATCATACAGAATATACGTTTCGTGTAATTACTTGATTGCATTGTCCGACAATAGTAAATAGTAATTTCTGATAAATCTTTTTCTCGCTGAAATTATTTTCGAGAAATTGAATTTTGGATAAAAAGACTTTTCAACTATGAAACTGTTTTATATTTGAACTAAGCTAAAAGATATTCAATTTTCATTTGTAAGAAATAATTCTTCCAAATATAGTGATATGCATATACGTATACTTATCGAATCGGCTCATGGTATATATAACATTTTTCAAAATGATCTTCAAAGTCTAACAGTTGAGATTTGGAGTGCCCTGTACATGTATTTAAACAATATTAAAGTAATTGGAATTTTCTATTGACTTTATTTCAAAAAGTGTCTGGCATAAAATCTGATTCTAGCAGGTGATAGAATAGATGTTTTTCTCAGAAAGTATCAAGTTTTAAACCAAACATAACAATTTAACGAAACGCGATTCGCAATGATACGAAGCAAATATATTACGCTGAATTAATTTTTTACTAGGCCTTCATTTATGTATGCCAGCATTAAGCCTGGATATTTATAGTTAATTACTAGTTAGTAACGCATTATATTTTTGTCCTTCAGCACTAGAAGTTTATTTTTATTTTTTGTTTGCTCATACTTTGTCGTGGTATTTTAAAATCAATATTATTACGTGCCATATTTGACAAATAAATATTGCACTATTCATAATATTAACGTTACGTTTGCGATATAAACAGAATTGTTGTGTTGCAATGAATGTGATCCTCCGTTTTAAAACGATTTGAAATAAATCATATTTAAACATATATTTTTCATAAATAAAGCATTTATAATTTGTGCAATTAAATAGTTTGCTGAAAATCTTTCCGAAAGATAAGTCGAAATAAATAATTGCAATTTGGATTTAAAGCGTGCACTGAAATTTTCTGCAACAATTATTAAATATTTTAAATTTTCTTGCGTTGACGTCATCAAAGATTCTTTTGAACTTCGTCATATTAAATTCTTTCAAAAATATTTCCTTATTCGCAGAAAGATATCTCATTGTTAAAATATGAAAAAACTTTTTAGAATCCACTTTGGATTGACGCAAAAAATCTAATAAATATGTTGTATAATCTAATAAATATGGTGTATAATTACAAATTTATGATTAACAGTATATACGATTTTGATCTATAAATACAAATTACTTGTGAACTATCTGTTACGAAAAAGTAATTCAAATAAGAAATGTTTAAAAAATATATATATAGTTTCCTTGTAGGCAAATGCGTAGAAGTCATACATGTGCAAGACAGTATCACCTTTTTAAGTAGAACGATAAATTTTTTAATGCACTAATCGATACAAAAATATAAAATAGTATTAAACTATGTATGTCAAAAATTACATTAGTTTAGGGGATATTATAGAGGAAAGACACAGTATTCTTCATACTGCTTTCGTCTTTCATGCATAGATAAAAAAATAAAGTTAAAGTATCGCCTAAATTAATAGTTTTTCGACGTACGTTCATTAATACTATTTTTCTAGAGAATGTCGAGCTATGTCTATTAATGGATTAAAAAATACATCGTTCTACATAAAAGAATAGAGACGGGAGACTTCATATAATCAAGCGTTCGTCAACATTTTTCATGACAGATACATACAAATATCCTATAAATTTCAAATTACGAATAAACTTGTAGTAATTGATTTTTTGAAAAAGATAAAATATACAATATATATATATATATATATATATATATATATATATATATATATATATCGTAACTGAAATAAAGAAATGTGAATGAATTAGATATGAGCATAAGTTAAAATCCAACTGAAATTATATATGTTAAATTACTTGTGAAATATTAAACACATACGGTGTGAAATATTATACATAATTTCTTTTCGTAGCCATCCGAGATTTAAAGAGCAGACTGTGCGCGATATAATTGTATTTTTATTGGCCGTTTTGATAAAAGTGTATATATATATATATATATATATATATATATATATATATATATCTTTTACCGTGTCTTTGGTAAAAGATATCCTGACCTTATTCTCTCGGAATTGTTGGGCGAGGAAGTGAGAGCGTTCCCGCCTTCGACTTTTTTCCTAAATGCGTAATAACGAGCGGCTATGACGCCATGCCACGTCGCGCCATGCCGTGTTCTGTTGTTGCTAATAAACAATCGGGACGATGCCCACAAGACGAAGATACGGACCGAGTGCCAAATTTAAAAAACGCTCGGTTTGTTCGAAGGAACTTGCGCAGCGTGCGAATGGTCACGTATGTCAGATTACTCCAACACAAAACTTGGCCTTTTATTCGTTCTATAGAACACAACTATCTACTCGAGGAGTACTAACAAGGAGAGGTCACAGCAGTTGGGAAGTCAATTTTAATGAAATTTTGTGTATCGATTCTAAAGCAACTGTAATTTAACCATGTCCAGCTATTTGCGTCAATACTTAATATTTACAGAGATATTTAATGTTCTATTCCTTTATCAGAGGTATATAACTTCTTTTTTTAAAGTTTTAGTAAGCTATGCAGTTGCGAAGCTGGTGCTATAGTAGATTCGTACCCGGATGGTTTTAGGGTTCGAATCCTCGGAGAGGAGGAATATTTTTGTATTATCTCTGTTTTCTTTTTTTTTCTTTTATTTTTCCGTTTTTTTTAAATGTAGAATACTATGTTCTACATTTTTATAATGTAGAATTAAGCAAGTACCGTTTAATCAGTTATTTAAGGTTGTTACATATATGCCCCTATACACACATACACGCACGCGCGCGCATACACGCATATATATATTGTGCACCTCTCATTGCACAAAAAAGTTTTGTACGCAAAAGTTGCATGGTTTAAAGGGGTACACTATGTAGTGCATTTATGTTTTTTATAGATGGAGGCCTAAATAGGTCGAAATAGGTGGAGGTTTTTTGGAAATTTGAAGGTCAACTTTGTTTTTTTAAATGGAATACTATATCTTTTTATATCAAAATATGGAAGAATATCGAATTCTGAGTAAAAAAGTATCGACCTTTATTAGTCTTGAACCTAATAGCTAACGAGTAATTTCACTTTATTTCTTGAAAATTGTCGCAAGGGCGGCAGAGAAGGTTCATTGGCTCCAAGTGGCCGGAGCCTCCAGCAGACTTGAATCGTCATAAACGTGAAAAAAATTTTCAAGAGATAAAGTGAAATTACTCGTTAGCTATTCAGTTTAGGGCCAATAAAAGTCAATACTTTTTTATTGGGGAAGAATGAATTATAAATTACGAAATATTATTTGAATGTAACATTTCTTTAATAGTGAATTAAAGTTGGATATTTTTTAATTTTATAACACAAAATTGTATATACATATATATTTTTTTATTTTAAGGAAATTTTATTTTTTTCAAGGGATTTGTGGTTTTTTGAAAATTAAAATAGTTATTTCATTAATTATGAAAGTAGCTTAAGTCCATTTATAGCCATAAAAAACGTGTTATTTTCTAAACAATGTTTATCATACTAATTGGGTTGGTAACTTATATTTTTAGAAATACAAAAACATTATACTACCATGTTATCAGTTACCAATATTTTTAAATTTATTAAAACGTAGACTGTTAAATATCTTGATTTGAAAATAAATGGACTTGGGCCATTTTCAAAATAAACGGCTCATATATGTATATATATGTATATGTATATACATGTATCAAATGTAGGTAGAAATATAGGTATATATCTACTTTTAGGTTCCAACAAATTTTTAATATATGTTAGCATTATCAATTTATAGTAAAATATTTTCCATACTCTTTTATTGAACAACTCTGAAAATTTGGATTTTGCAAATAACAGAATTCAGTAAAAAATTAATTACTGATTAACGATTAAATTTTATCAATAACCTTTAGTCGCAGTTAATGGTTACATCTCAACTTTAATTGTCAATCATAAATAACAATTAAATTCCTATTTTAATCGTTAGTTAAGATGAACGATTAAACAGCTTTTAATCTTTAATTGTGATTAAGGACTAAATTTTTATTTTAATCGTTAATGGTTATTAACGAATTGTTATTAATTTCCTTTCAATTTTAATCGTCAATTAGATACTTCATTAACGATTAACTGCTGAAATTCTTTTTGTAGCGAAATCAGTGCTTTCTGTGTATGTCTTCTTGTTTGCGGCTAGACACCTTGCAATGATAGATATAAAAAGATGAAATAATATTAATTTTTCTGAGTGAAATAATATTAATACTTAATACAACGAAGTAGAGTGTTTTTTTATTATTGCTTGTTTGTTTAACAAGCAATAACTTTTGAAATAGTTCACTATAATTAGGCTTGCAGCTAAACACATTTATACACTTCTTGATAAGAATGTTTTATTTCGATTAAATATCTTAAAGCATCGACGCTTTATTCCAATTTCAAAGTATATATCTTTAATTTCAATGAAATTATAATCAAATTCGATGTAATAAGTAACAATTTATAATTGACGATTAACACATACATATTAATCGATTAAATCAGTCGCCGATTAATGTTCAACTATGTTTAATAGTATTCAAATAATTCCGTTATCCACTTTAAATGGGATTCAAGCATCCGCTGTGAACGAAATCTGAAACCATGAACAATAAGACATTAAGTATTATGTACTTTATATATCCATCAATTAATAATGAAGTACAACAGTTATAATAATAAAATTTGTATAGTACGACGGAATAACATGTAAGTATAAGCAGGCACAGAAGAGAAATATAGAATAAAATTTTTATTTTAATAAAGTCAATAAAATATTGTGTTATGGTACAAAGTACATTCAACGCATATTTGACGAAAGAATTGATACATTTTACTTAGTATTTTACCTACTATTTAGGTATCCATATTTCTATTTGCATACAGAAACGAAGATAATACTTTTAATAATTCTGTAATTGCTATAATAAAATATGGTTGTCAGAAGATTTTTTTTGTGCTTAAACCATTATATACAAACATTTAATTATTTAGGATTTGTTTAGGATACAAAAAAGTTCTTTATTTTCTGAGATACGCTCTTTTGAAGAATTTCTTAATTCATGAAATACATTACTTAAATTTGGTTAAAAATTCGTTTTCCATGAAATAGTCTTTAAATACGATTTATTAAAAATTACCTTGGCGTACATGTAATAAATTTTTGAATTGAATTCTCTGAAACGTTTTGTGCAAAAATTGTATTTTTTACTTATTTTCCTACGTTTACTTATTTATTCACTTCTGAAATATTCGAAGTCGATTTTCTCAAAAACGAAGCGTAATGTGAAAAATTACTTAACTTTATTTTTCGTGTAGACTCACTCTTCTCATGTATTATGAAAACTGAAACCCAGTATATAGTACATTAACGCTCGTAATACTCATAATAACATACATACTCTTCAATGGTAGAAACAAACATACATGAACATCTTCAATTAAATTTGTCAATTGTTCTTGATGAACAAGAGACAATTTGGAATCGACTATCGTGGAATATGCAAGATTGCAAATCAGCGACTTACAAGTGTTTCGTGATTTTAAAGAAATTATCTTTAATACCATCAACAACGCTTTATTTCAGTTGAAAAAATTATGATAACGATAAACTGTTAGCGAGATAAGAATGTAAAAATATGTGTTTTTATCAAAGAAATAAACAAGAAAGAAGAAAGAACGAAATGGAAACATCAAGTTTAATAATTTGTAGTTTCTCGATAATGGAAATGTATTTTTATTATTAAGAGCGCAACTGGAAATCCGTTTTATACAATACCATAACGTGCTCTGTAAATAACTTTCCCTTGTTGCACGTTGTGACTAGCGTTAGTTTCTAGAAGTGCTTCCCTCAGAATTTACTTCTGCCTCGGTGCAGTAAAGTTTAAGCACTTGAACGTGAAAAACAACGTGTTAACTGGGTGAATGCACGTGCTAAATCGTATCTCATACATCCTCGACTCTTTAGCATGGAAAGTTCGTGGAACTCTCCTTCAGGAGAATCCGGATGTTTAAACACTATATTTACAATCGTGCTAGACGTTTTTATTACGTCTGCCGTTGAGCAGTAATGGCGTTGGTGTATTTATCCGCCAAGTCATAATCTTTGGCTTTAACGGACATTTAAAGTTTTCTTTGAAGTTTTCTTTCATCGTAGTTGTCGACGTTTTTAGGCACAAAATTGCGTTGATCGGTCACCTGCAGTTTAACTATTGCTACATACAATCGCGATATGACCTACGATTCGCAGTAAACGTCAATTTTTGTACGTCAACAGCCAGCTTTGTTGGACCAAAGTGAATCACTCGGGTCAAAATTGAAAGCTTGTGATAAAGAGCAATATGTTTTTACAGAACATGCGTTTTTCACATGTGCGAAACGTAATCCATGGTATTAGCGTTTAAATATCAACGTATTTACATGAGGAATACCAATATAGAGTTCCAAGGCAAACAAACAAAATATGTGTAGTAAAGCATGTAGTAAAGCAAGTTCATCATTCATATTACTTCTGGAATTTATGTTATATTCAGCATTATATTATATTCACTTATTTTGGATATAAATATATTCACTTATATTGAATTATATTTACTTATTTTGAAACGTTCTTGTCAGTTAAATGAAATAAGAATGAAAGTTGAATATGTTGTTTATAGACAACCTTGTTTATTGGCATAAACGTTGCATTTGGACGTAATAGGCTCATAATAATACTAATTATTGCATAAATGAGTTATATAATTCATATGTTATACGAATTATTTGAGGTATAAATTTTCAACATTAAGAATCAATTAGGATTAAGAATCTATCAGGATTCATAGTTTCGTCCTATACATATTATTTTATTTTCTGTGATATTAAATTGTAAGATCGTTGCAAGAATTTAATATAATTCTTCGACAAATCATGACAATTTGAGTGTTTTTAGTATATTAGTGGTTTAAGTTTCAAACAAGTATTAGTGTAGCTGACATTGACTTCGTATTGAAGGAAAATTTCTTATCTATATTATTTGTCATTTGTATGTACATACATATATACAGAGTCCCTGCCTTTTTCGGCGTAACTTTGCCAGATTTTATAAATGAAAATAGAAAAAACATGTCGTATAATTATATACTCAAAAATTCTTCGTCAAGGAATTATAAGGAAAATTCGAAATAAGAGTTGACGATATTTATCTACGTTAGGTCCATTTCAAAATTAGATCCATTTTCATGAATAGAGGTTTGACATCTAACAAAATTAAATTTATTGCATTTCGAATTTCTAATTGATTTACCTTTGTTAAATATAAATAATATAAATTCTTCAAGTTTGCAAAATATATTGTTTTTTGTTAAGTAAAATATTCTTTACTGGGGTAAATATTACGGAAAAATGATAAACGATAAACTATTATATGTCAAATAAAATAAATATTACTTTTATTATATACATAACATGTGTACTATGTGACTGCATTATTACCGAAAATAATTTTAGAATTTCTGAATTAATATAATTTGTCACATTCACAGTATTAACGTAACTTTATTTTTGGCTTACCTTAAAAAAAATTTTTTAAATTTTGTTACAATGAATCAATCTATGAGTTATTTATTGATAAAAACACTTTACATTTGTAATGGGATAAATTAAAGAGTATAAGGATATACAATCATTATTGAGTCATAGAAAAACGTAGGTCGAAAGCATTATTCTTGTGTGAATAAACTTAAACTACAAATTAGAGAAATGAACGAAATTCGTTTTCTGTTTTTGCGGTCAATACCAGTCGATAAATTATTTCATATGCTACATGTATTTGATAATATGTAAAAGAAACAGAAACTTTTCAGAATAATTTAAAAAATTGATTTCTGTATCGTGTTTCTTAAGCTGTTTATTGCAAAACTTCTAAGAAAATTCGTAATTACATTAATATTCATATTCGAAGAATATAGAGAAAATTCAACGAATTTAATGTAATTAATTGTTGCTGAAAAGCTGCTGGTAAAAAGTTGCCTATTTTTGAATGCAATAGAAAATTATTGTATTTGTTCGAGATTTTTCAGAAAATATCATAATTGAATTTTGGCAAGTTGATCGGAAATCGTTCTTATAGACATGATATTATGTAGCTGTAACTAAGAATTGGTTCTGATGAAAACACTTATACATGTTCAACGTTAAATCAATGAAGAATTACCTCTGAAATGTAAAAATCCAATTAGAGAAGACTTATAATACTGGGTTCACACTGGATAGAACTGCTCGTGAGCAGTTCGTGAGCTGCTCGTTAACAAAAACTGTATCGCATTCACACTGCTGCACACTGCTGTTCGATTCAATGTAAAAGAATGAAATATTCCAAGTATAAAATCTCGATCTTATGTCATGAAATATTAGTAACATAATACAGTTTGTAATATTACCTGTAACTTTTATATAATATATCAATTTATTGTTATTAAATTGAAACATGAAATTAAATGTAAAATTTTTTTCAAACACCTGTCACAGGAGTAATATTTATTCAGTTTTATTTTCATAAGATCAGTTTAGTACTCTAATATTTCTGAAATTATTGAAAAATTTCAATGTAATAATGACAAATTTTTTAATCATTTATATATAATATTTATGAATTTCGAATTGAGTTTTAAAACGATATCGTTGTGAATTTTTGTATACTAGTTCTGGATACACTGAATTTTACATTAAAGTCAAATTTGTTTGTTCAACTTTGCCGAAAAAACATACAAAAATTAGGCGAAATCGTCATGTTCACTCTCAAAACTCTTAATAGGCAGCCACGGTTTTCGAGTTGTAGATCCACTTGAATGTTCGTCGAAGAGATAAGAATGTAATGAAATTCAGTATTTAGTGGTGGATAATTCAAATGAAGAATCAAGTCTATTAGAGTCAGACTTGGAGTGAAGCTTAGAATTACTATTTTTATAGATTATATTCATTCATATGAAAAATTATTTTGTAATATAAAAAGGACCCATTAACACAAACTAATAAATTTATGTAAATTAATATAGTAAAGTAATATAAAATAATAAATTTCTTCACAAAAATTTTCATAATGTAAAATAAATATTTTTACAAAAATTTTCATTTAGAAAGAAGTTGTTACTTTTTTTTTTTTTTAATATGTATCGAACATTGCGTGCTGTTGGTGAGCAGGTTGCGAGTAGCGACTAGTAGCAGTATCTTTTAAATTAAAAAGATAGATTAATACTTACTAAAATTACAATATAAATCATGAACGTATTATTTACTATCAAATGTTATGCATAGCTTCAATTTTACAAGTCAACAGAATCTAATCTAAATCTATACAGTAAAACACTATAATTTAACAGCATATGTACGGCGATCCTCCTGATCTTCGTATCTCGATTCGATCGACATGTTCCGGTTTGACGTGGGGGAATATATTAAACTTGAAAAACTAAAAAATTTAAACGAACTTTATCGGATAATGATGAAACAAGATTCCAGTCGATCGCTATCATTGTTTAATTGAATCAATGCCACATCGTTGCAAGAAAGTTATTGGTCAAAGGGAAAGAACAACGCATTATTAACCCCTTAACGCACAAATTTCCCTTTGGTTTATCGGTGAAAATTATTAAATTTTTTATCATGAAAAACAATGAAAATAAGGTATAATGTACTTTTTATAAAACATCCTGCGTAGTTACAACAACATATATCTTTTAGTTGTCTGTTATTCAAATGGCACATTGAAATGTTGAAAGCATTTATCATTTATTAATCTAAAATAAATTTATATCAATATTTTATTACACAATACCCAATGCATTGTATTATTTATGATAATTGAATATATGAAAAATAATTTTTGACAATCGAAATTTGTTTGATTCATAAATTACAGAATAATAAAATAAAATATTATTTAAAATAAATATTATTTTATATAATATAATATATGAGTTAACTACTACGTAACGATAAGAAATATGACTACGCAATTGAATATGCATGCTTTCAGAATTCGAAATTACTGTCTATAAATAATATTCGTCCAGATATTTCTCTTACGACGTTCATTGCCCTATAACTTTCAATTATAATTCTATGTTATGTTCGATTTGCTGAAAAATATGAACGTTTGTGCATCATTAGATGCGTACTATACCTAAAATATTTATTGTATAATATATGTAAAAAAAAAAAGGAAAATATTTCTTAATTGGCAATGAATTTGAAAATTAGCAGTTGGCAATTATTTATTTTTGTAATTTACTTCTAATTTTAATTTTTAATTCAACATTCTCCTATACTATTTAATTTTTTATTCACACATCTGTTACAACTCTCGGTAATAGTATTGTAATTTCCAGAATGCTATATAACTAAAAAATTACTATATCCATGTAAACTCATATTGCCATGGAAACCATTTATTGCCATTAATATATATACCGTTATACCGATGTCAAATGATTTATTTATAACAATTATTAAATTCTAGATTTCAAATTGAAATAAAAGATTGTCTTATAACAAATCTTGAAATCAAAATTGTCTTATAAATGATTAATTTGTTTTATATAAATTTATAAAATAGTATTTTTGGACAATTTTTTGTACAATTGCCATCGTTATATCAGGATACATATGAATTCATATTTTCAAATATAATCTAATGTATTGTCAGAAAAATTATTTGCTTCAAACAATTCTCGTTTATGTGAAGCACTTAAAATATAATTACAGCACATAAATTGATACATATGAACCTTGGTGGACTGCAAAAGACTTCAACAATTTTTTATTTCATTTTTTCGAAACATGTTTATAATAATCAGTTTTTAACTATTCAGTTACGTAATGTATATCTATCACTACCAAATAATATTTCCGATATTTCTGTAATATTTCTCCTTGTCATATCATTTCACAATTATTTTATTTTCTGAAATTTAGAATTGTTTAAGATTCTTTCATAATTATTTCGTTGTAATCTCAGATATGAATTACTTTGGATAAATAAAGTAAATATTTGCAGTGAATACATTGTAATTTCCATGTACTATTTATATTTTTCAATTATTGATCGTGATAATTCTTTTGTAATAAATAAATACGTTTGTCATACAACAACATTAATTTTCGTATTTTATCGATGTCGTTATATCTCATTGAAACGTCACGATTGATTAACGGGAATGTGAAATCTGAAATCCATACGTAGTGCAATGGCTACACGATGCAGCGTGAAGTGAAGAATTTTGTCGCGTCGTTCTCTGTAAACATTTTCACAACGACAATTATGCTAGTCCGGTGAGTTCGAACCGAGCGTACGATCGATATCGTTAAATAATTCCTGCCAACCCGTTTATCGTTGCATGTTGCGCTTCTAACAATCGACCGGATTGCCAACGTTCAACGCGGTTTTTTCTTCGTCGAAACAACTTCGGCCTCCTTCCGCCATGCAGGCGGAATCATTACAACAGCCACTAAAGAACAAGAGCGTGGGAAACGCAAGACCGTGTATTCAAGTATCAATGAAATTCGTATCTTCTCTATTCTTACACGTGCGTTTACACTTGAGTGAAATTTTATTTTCACAACTTGTACCTATAGATTATTTTATCTACAGCTGTTTCGAAGCTTCGTTGCTTTTCTTTTTTTTTTTTTATTCACGTCGTTTGATTTGAACATAGTATAGTATCAGCAAGTTAGTATAGTATCAGCATAGTATAGTATCAGCTTATTGCGTGGACATGCTTATTCGTTTCAATCTGAATTAAATTAGTTAAAAAATATTTATTAATGAGTTATTAATATTTCCAAATAATTCAATTATGTGTTTGTAATAATATCTTTTCTGTTTCACGTGTCATATATGTTACAACATATGTACAGTAACTTTCATTAATATTTGGACACTTACATGGTTGTACACCAAATATTTAAATTGTTATAATTTCGTAAAATAAAATCAATGAAACAAATCTGAGCTCGTTTTGAAGCTCGAAGCCTGAAGCCTTGAAGCTTGAAGTACCGTTCATTTTATTCCAAGATGTTTTTACATCATGTAACGGATGTGAAAGTGAAGACATTTTTTTTCTCGAAAATGCTACAAATTGTCGTAGTATGTAAAAATAATGAAAAACTTTTCTCAACATTGAAGCCTCTTCACAATGACTCTAAAATTTGACATGATTTTTTTTTCGCCAATTTATTGAACCTTGATTATCAAACGAAAATGAATATTACAATGAAAATGTTACGATTTCTTGAACTTTATCTATCTTGAATCGTTTACAACCTGTGCTTCAAGCTTTAAAATGTGTTCAAGCTAACTATTGTTTAATTTGATTTTATGAAATTATAACAGGTTAAATATAAAAAATATATAAATATATCTAGAGTATACCAGAATCTACAAAGAATATTCGAAATGTACAATAGTTATATTGCAGTTTCAATCGCAGTAAACATCTCTTCAATATTAACTTTATTCATTTTATCGCGGCCAAAGTCAATGTTTATTATTTTGCATCGCAGGATTTCAGTTAATCAATTTATTTCTATGTTGTATTTAACAAAAAAATAACTTATCGTCATTTCATATTTTTATTATAACTTTTTTGAAAACATTTATGAATCTGTGCACCTATTTATGAAGTTTTTAAAAGTATCTTTCCTCATATTGTTTTACTGCGACATCTCGTATTACTTCATTATCAGAGATTAATTTATTAAGATTGAAAAAGACAATCATTTTTAATTTTTCAGTTATGTATATTTATTTAAAATATATCTATTAAAGAAAAATAAAATTTTTAACCTCATGAAGAAATTATTTAACACATAATATAAGTGTTAAATATTTAATATTTATATATTTAACTATGAGTATTATGAATGCAATATCGTGATCTCTTCCGACGCTAGGAAATAATTCCAAATTTTCCTGTATACAAAAACTGACAACGTAATGTTATATAAAACGCGTCTTTTTATTGTTACATTCGGACAGAGGGAATCTTTTTGTTTAAAAATAAACTAATTGCAGATTGATTTTGCGGGAACATGGGTTACATAAAATAGACACGTGACGCAAATGAGAGACAAGAAGGGTTCGTAATAGGTCATGGGCTTACGTGGGGTGTAAATGGCGAATTATTAATAATAAAAATTGATTGCTTCGAACGACGCGACGGCTCGTTTCAGCAGATCTTCAAGGTTCGCGCGATCGAATCGTTGAAACGTTGACCGATTATTTACCAACAGATTTGAGTAAAGAACTTACGAATCATCACAAACGGTAAATTAATATTTCGTTAAAAAAAAAAAGACGAGATTTATTAAGAAAGATAACGTCCATTGAGAAAGACAGTCTTAAATATTATGTTTATGCTTTTTTTTATACGCAACCTACACAGTTAGTCAAGTTGTTTATGTTCCAAGAAAAAAATATTTTCACAGATCAAGAGTAAAATTAACCCGATTTGTTTTCATTCTTGAGATCAAATGAATCACAGTATTTTCATTTTATTTTTAGAATGACGTTTTATTTTGATCCATCCATAAAAACAAATACTTCACTGCATGTTTTCCACTACATAGGATGTTTTAGGATATACGTTTCTTTTTTCTGAATGATACATGATTATTCAACCAAACAGTACATACAAAATGTAAGCAACAAATACTTGTTACGAATTCTCTTTCATGAAACTAAGTCGTAAGAAATAACATTAGTTAGTAAACAATAATAGTTTTCTGTAGTAAATAATGAAAACTTTGTGTTATTAGCACATTTCACTATCGAAAGATAATACATAGTGGAAATAAGTGATGCCATTAAAGCTTTGTTGCTTTAAAGTTCGATTTAAATTATTATTTCAGAGTTTAAATATTTGAATTGTGCGACACACACCTAAATATTATTATGTTATTAATCTAACCTAACATTTCAAAACTTTTATGCAAATCCCATAAATTTGGATATATTCAAACGATTTATTATAATAAAACGATAATAAATAAACTGTGGAATTTTATGCATTTAAAATTTTTATGCACTTATGGACAATTTGAAGATACTAAAATGCATAGAATGCACATAATACACGAAAATAAAAAATAAAATATTCAATATACATAATAAGTAAATTAAATCTCTAGAACCTACTTCTTTAATTATCTTTACAAAGATATAAATTTGCAAAGCTAGATGAAACAATAGAAGCAATTTCCATTCCAAGATAACTGTCATTCAATTATCATTCAACTGTCTGTCAATTATTGCTTTGGCATCTGACATTTGAACCTAAACATCTTATTTATTACATCTAAAAATGTTTGGAAAGATTTGATTACTACAAAGTCTTTTAATTCCTGACTATATTAAATTACGTTTTATAATATTTGTTATTATCCGTTACATTTACATACATGATAACTAATTTACAATTTAAAAAAAGAAAACGACAGAAACAAAATAGATACGAAATAAAAGTTTTTCGTTAAAATTTTTACTTTCTGAAAGATTGAATTGGAGAATTTAATTTGAAGACACTGATCAGAAATTAAGGCTGATTAGATTAGATGTACTATGTAATATGGTACTACGTGAAATAACAATCTTTGGAACAATTACATTTGACAACAATTTCACATTTTAAACATAAACAGGTGCTTGAAATAAACGGATAAATTAAATTTGATAACTTAAATTTTGTCGATAAGTTATGATGCAAAATCATTAGATTAATATAGTAGTAGAGTGTCATTTAAAGTAAAAGAAATAATTTTAGAAAATCGTACGAAGCTGTACGAACCATTTTTGGGAAAAAAATTCAAGAACTTGCAAAAAATTTCGAAAGTTTTGTATAAAAACTGTCAGGCAATGAAAATTGCTTTTATTAAAGAGATTGATTTTAAATATAAAATTTAATATATATTTTATTGTGTTTTCAGTAATTCAAAGACAAACATGTAGGATAATTGCATCGTTGATTATGCAATGTTAGAATAAATAGTATTTAGAGATATCTACAACATGAATAAGAACAAGTAATTTAAACTTAGAAAGATTTAAACTGATTTAAACTATTAACAAATCAGCAAAAGAGTCAAATCAATAACAGAATAATACAATAATTAAAGATCTTATCAAACATGGTATATTTTCTTTTTATTTCTATATTATTGTTAGAATATTATTGTTTTAATATAAATTGTACTATGATCCGTTCCCTATTTAACAAAAAATAATTTCTTTAATAATATAAATCTTTTAACTTCCTACGATTTAGATAAAACTGATTTACTATTTATTTTATAAAGAATCATTTTTTTATCAAATACTGCTTACGTTTGTTCCATTTATGTTTATCTTCTATTTTTCCAGATTTCCTTCAAATTGTATAATATTTTATAATTTATCAAACATTCGCGTTCATAATTGACCACGTCAGACACATACTACATTTAAATAGAAGTATTCTACATTGAAATATTTCAATAAAATATATTTTATTAATGGAATGATTTATATTACCTCGTTAAGAATAAATCAAAGCGTCAATAAAAAATATAAACGTGCTTTTTTTGTTGCATGATGTAGTATTTAATGTTATATAGCAAACAAAATGACAGGAAATTTATTATCAACGTTGTTTATCTTGATAATAGAAGCTCATTCTTTTGGACGTTTCCGGTTGATAACTCACAGAGATTCAACTTTTTACCCGTGCGTTCATTTCAAGAAAACTCAGCCGACTCTCTATGACCTTCTCTTAATTGGACACATTCCAGGAAATTTTATGAGAACAGAAATTGATTTTCTGTCTCCGACTGACTGAACTGAAAAAGTAGTTACCACAGAGATCATTTCCTCTCTGTGTTCCTGGTTGATGCTGTGCGTCTCTCTCTCTCTCTCTCTCTCTCTCTCTCTCTCGTTGGAAATGATTTTTCGAGTAAGCTGCACTTCAGCCAGGACAAACGTCCTCCCTTCGTTTGATAAACTGTAAATTTCAAATGTTCCTTAAGAAAGAAAACTCTGCCGAAAAAATTTCGCGAGTAGTAAAACAAGAAATCGATTTGATCTCAAAAATCAACGACAGGTAACACTTGTTCAATTAATTTTACCACATCTCGAAAATTCGAGAATCTCTGATTATATATATACACACTCGAATAATTAACAAACTAATAATCGTTTCTTGAACAATTGAAATAATGAACGTTATATCGTAATTCCAGAGTTCGATGAAAATTCAGTTTGAATAGAATCGTGTTTTCATAAGCATTGCATTTTTAAGCGTATAATAACTATATATCAAAGATGTATCATTATATCATAATGTCGTTGTTTGATAATAAAAGGAACGTATTAATTGCGATAATTAAATATAATGTAAAATACTCCTTTAATTTTCTCAAATATAATTTCCTTGTACAGCATGTCTCATTTTAATCCATTCACACAATTATCTTTGCAACTATTCATTATTCGAATAACCACCTGATTTGTCTAGGTGGAAGCATTTCCGAGATTTCAAGGTCATATTAATTTTTTAAATGAAATCATATATTCTTTTATGCAGAAGAACTTTTTTTTTATAAAATTATTATTATTCTATTAAACTATGAATTATTAAAATTATTAATCTTTTTTTATAAAAAATATTTAAAAGATATTTTAACTTTAATTTTAAAATTATCGTATGAAAGACATGGAAGAAGAAGGATAGTATTTTTATATTTATACTGTCTTTGTCTTTCACGCAGATTTTACAAAATTAAAGTTAGAATATCTTCTAAACTAATAATTTTTCAACATACATAGGTTATTGTTCTAGGTATAGAGAAATAGAAGAAGTCGAGCTGTATTAATTAATGTATAAAAAAAATAAATAATTCCAGGTGAATGTGAACCTGAGATCTTAGAAACGTCGAAAACTTAGATAAATCTGGTAGTCATCGTAAGATTTTTTCCTCGAAACAGAACAAACTTTATTTTAAACATTATTTTCGAGTAATGAATAGTCTCGTAGATAATTGTATGGATAGAATAAAATATTATTAGATAATAATATAAAGTAAAATATTAAGAGATAAATTCGTGTATTCTAATGTCCTTTTCCAAGAAAATCGAATTTGAAAATTTATTTGATATGTATAAATAGATACTAATAAAATATATTTAGTAGGGAATTATTTCACATGCAAAGATAGGTTAAAGATATAGAATAAAATTTTTTTATTTAGTCTCATTTTCAGAAAAATATAGTTTAGGGTGGTTAAAAATTTGCTACAGATATTTGATCAATTTTCAAATTCGATTTGACGGCGAAATTGATCTTTAGCGGGCGAATGAGAATGAGAATGAGAATGGTAAACTCCAAATAAGATAAGATTTCAATTTGTGCTTAAAAAATAATTTCAATATAGTTTCATGTATCAAAAAATAAAGAAATACAAATGACATTGGTAGCCAGTTGAGATGAAATTCAGTAAATATCATAATAAGAAATGATGGATTTAAAATATAAAACCTTAGATCTATAAGTTCAGAAGATGTAAGAAATTATATAAGAGGCACGTCGACTCGATATTTAACTTAATGTTACTCTTTAAAACGAGTTGATCATCTTTTTTTTCTTTTGATTCATTCAGCACTTTTGATCTTTGAATTTGAGATATACAACAAATATTTTTCAGATATATATTACATTTTATTCATACTCATATATTTTTATGCTAATTGTGTCGAACACAGCATCTAATAGCAACGAAGATCTTATATATATTATATATATGCATACATACATACATACATACATACATACATACACACGTATATAAGAATTTATAATTTGCAAGCACATGAATTACCGAATCAGAGATTTCATATTCTAGAATTTCGTTTTTTCCTCAATATCAAGTTTTGGAATTCAAAAAAAAAAAAAAAATCTATTCAAATTTTTGTAGGAATTTATATTATACAAGGACATGAACAACTTTTAAATCTAAATTCACCGTTAACATAAAAATTGAGAATAGAAAAAAGTTTGGTAAAAGAGACAAAAATTTCGCGATCTACACATATACATACATATATATAGTACCTATACATATACGCAAATGTTTGCACGTGACAACGTCAAAAATAAACCTTAAATAAATCTGTTTGCTGTCTGTTTTTATTCTGGTTCTGAGGACAAAAACAGGTGAAATTCTCTGCTGACGTCAATGAATCGTGCTTTATAATTTTACGACTATTCTGCGAGAAAGTTTGTGGGAAATTCATTGGGACTGTTGATTTGGGTCAGAATGTTATTTTGTATCTTCTCTTTTTTCAATTTTTTTATTTTTTTTTTTATAGCATTGTTTTAACTGTACATGTTATTCTGTATTTTATTCGAATCCTTTTCACAAATTTGCATAGAAAAGTTTAGTATTATTTAGCAAAAATTGTAACTGTAATATATTTAGCAAAATTAAAATTAACCTTATCTTTAATAATAATATTAATAAGAAAAAATTTATTAAAAATTTTGAATTTGTATGAAAATATAATTAAAGTATTATTAATAATAATAATAAAAAGTATAAATATAATTCATGATAAAGATGAAATTGAATAATATAAAATTTTAATTATTTTTGTTGAATTTTTTATAGTATTTAAAAGTTAATAATTAATAAAATTATTGAAAATTCATAAATAATTCATTTTATTATAAAATTATCAACTATTATTTAAACATAAATATATTAGAAAAAAATTAAATTTTATTATTTTATTTATTAAATAATATATAAATATATATATATATTTAATTTTAAAAATTAAATTAACATTAATTCGTTGCACAATTTGCATTGCATTTGTTTTTTTTGCATTAATTGTTTTCATAATAATTGTACAACCACTTAAGGATATAATCTGAATTAATTCGTATTTGATTTTATGTATAATGATTATTACCCTAAGTTAACTCGGTCCTGTTGAACAAATTTATACGAAATCGACTGCGCGACCAAATCTTTCCTTTCTGTTTTTTTGATATACATAGTTGGATTTTAATTTGTTATAAGATAATGCTTTTTATACTAATTAAATTTTTTAAAATTCTGATCATGAAGAATAGATGATTTTCGCTAATACGTGATCACCAATATATACTTTTTCTATTGCAGCAACGAAACGAAACAAAACGGACGACTTTCCAAGAGTAGGCAAGAATAGCTCTGGGCAATCTATTTGACATTATTTCGATGTAAGTATATAGTAACGGTCCAGCTCGAGAGAAAGTCTCGAGATGAGAAGATCTATGTGCTCTGGTACGATAGTTTAACTCCCTCGGGAGACTTCTGTTTATTAGCGCCAACGCTCAGAAAGTTTCTTTGCTACAGAAATTGGAAAATCGTTTTCTGTCTCGTTATTGGCCCATCATGTATCTTAATATATTCTACCTGTTATGTTATATAGTCCGTTTCTTTCGAACAAGTTAACTCGATGGTTTCAAATAAATCTGTCTTTACATTTTCACAAGATAGAGAAAAGTTAAATTGAAATGTGAATCAGATTGGAGTAGATTCCGGATAGGAATATTTCATTTTAAATAAATAAAAACTAGAACAATTTCAAATAACTCTCGCCTTCTTTTTTCAATTAACTTATGAAATAACAATTAATTTATTAAAAATGATTTCTTGTAGTAAACGAATAATTAACATTAATTTGTTGTGACTTTAATAATAATACTGTGTGACAAATTTCAACTCTTTTTCATTTTTCTAACAATTAATGATTATTTCTGGTAGATCTCTGCACTCCTCAGTTTTCCTTCTTTCCTTACTTTCAGTTTCTGAAAGAAAAGAGAACTAAATTTTGATTCATTTTGAATCATCTCATTTTCAGTTTTAAATTCATTTCATTCAGTATCTCTGCTTTGTGTTGAATGATAAAAAGACAATTCAAAAATACAATCTCTCATAAATATAATGATATGTATTCAGTATAATTTCAATACAAAAGGCAAAATGATAATTCGGCGAATGGTGCAACGTCAATCGCCAATGGTTCTCCTGAAACAAATGTAAGGTATGTAAATATGTAGAATGTTCCAGATCTTAACTGTCACACTTTGTTAACGCGTTTGGGAGATTATCTTGAGCAATAATGTTATATACATTATATCGATTCATTTTCGTTTACATATAGAGAAAGAAAATTACTAATGATTGTCGAATTCGAGCATTATGTATTTTCGTATTCATTAAAAAATATGTAATTTTTTTTCGCAAAAGATTTACATGAAATCGAAAAAGTACATATTTAGATGGCAAACCTAATACACGTAATGAATTGATAACAAAACTTTTAAAAAATCATTAATAATATCATTCGCCAACAGGTGATCATTTTGTGTAAATCTGGACTAATATAAAAAATAGTGTGAAATATATATTATACTATTATAAGTACAATCGTTTCCGTAATAAGTACAAATTGGAACTATCACTTAAATAACTTAAATAACAAAATGGCAAAAAAATTTGAAACTTACTTGTTACGTTAATAAGGAATCCAAATTAATTTATTATACTTACTATAACTTTATTATATTTATTATACTTACTGTCACTTATTATAACTTATACATTAGTACTTCACAAAAAAAGAAGAAAAATAAAAATAGTTAAGAAAAATAGGTAATTTAGAAAAGAAAGAAAAATAGTTGTGAAAGTGTGAAAAATAGTTTGAGATAAATAATTATCATTAAAAGTTGAGTAACTTCAATGTATTTGATTATTTATTTACACTATTTTCGTTTTCATATCTTGGTGTATATAACGTATTTTGTTTAATATGTTCTCCCAAAGAGTTAATAGATAGAGTTAATGGACCTTTATGCGGGTATGAGATACTCTATTGTCCGGATAGAGTAAAGTTACCAAATTTAATATAATTTTATCTGATGTTTCGAGTAACAACAAAACAAGTTATAATTTATGTCCACTAGAGTCGTTTAAAATCGGAAAAAAAATATCCAAGGCTGGTAAAATTTGCTCAAAAATGTTTACTGTCTACCAGCTCTGAAAGAGTATTTCCTACAACTGGAAATATCGTTAGTGCAAGCATAGGTATTCAATTTGAAATAATTATTTCGTTGTTTTATTATTTCATCGCTAAAATAAAAATTACATTATAGACATTCGAATGATATGAGCAGAGATAATATATATATGTATATATATGAACTACATGAATTCGGATTTCTCATGAGATATCAAGGATATCCCGGTAATTTTTGTTTATCCGGATATCTCACAGGTAACTCATAAATAACAGCTTTACTCCTAAACGTGTTAGCAAAGTCTCACGGTTGAGATTTGGAATACTGGTGTATGTTGGATTCTGCGACGTGACGTGAAATCAGCGCCATTGAGAATCACTGGCAGCATCGCACGTTTCAATGAAGCATTTTACTTCGAAAGCAGATTGTTTATCTACTTTTGCTTGATAATATCCGAATGAAAGATATCTACTGCATTATCGCGCGCTGTCGAATTTCCCAGCAGACTCTTAGTTTTTGAAATAAACTATAATATATCCGACGAAGTTGAAAAAAATAAAATCGTGGTCTCTAAATCACTTTAATATCGAGATTTTTTATAAAATTATTTCCCATAAACGGAAATTATCTATTTTTTATCAATCAAGCATAAATATAAATCCTTTTTGTCGATAATTGAGACTGACGGAGAGAAATAAATTTCAGGTTCGTAATCAGTGCGCAAAAATTTGTTAGAAATGACTGTTTGACAGGCAGTATAATTTAACGAATCAAGTTAAACTTATTTTATTCACTAGTATTTCTATTCCCATTACTGTCGCATTATTTGCGTGCATAACTTCTACACACAATTTTTCCTTCTTGTAATAGAATTAAAATTATTGAACTTTCTTGAAACTATCTGATGAGTTGATTACATAGAAATCATAACAAACAAAAGAGCAAGATCGAAATAATTATATTGGTTGGCTTCGAATTTCTGACCTGATTGATTTATTCGTTTACTATCTACCTATTGCTTTGTACGTGTTAAAAAAATAATGTTTTTCTTATTCGAATCAAAATCATTCACTGTTCTTCAATGAACTTTCGATGTTATTTCTCCAAATTACTATCCTGTACAGCGTTTATCCTTTTGTTATTTTAATTATTCTACAATGATGCACATTTGAAAGATGGAAATAGTAAAGAGAAAGTAGGAATATAGCCAATTCTATTTGAATCATGCATATTCGTTTGAAATTCGTTTTAGAATAAAATCTAAATGTTCTAGTGCAAACTTTATAAAATATGGACATTGTTAGTTATATTCTAATTAGGTATTTGTTTCAGAATTATAGTTTTATGTTTAATCATGCAAACTGATTTTCAGTAGAGTTCACAATAAAATTATAATACGTGTAAATAACAAAGAAGGCCAAAGAAATTTTACAGTAATAGATAAAATTTTCAAAATTTTCATCTTCAAAAAGATTGTATAAAATTTAAAAAGTAAACATGTGTTATTGTAAAATATATTCTGTTAATATATTTAACTAAAAGAATATTAGATTATTATGAATACTTTGTTCTTAAATAGAAATATGAAAATTAAATTACTTAGGACTTTTGTAATAAATGTTTTATAAGTGATGGTTTTTTTTTTTTTGTATTTAATATAGAATTTTTATTTTGAAGTAAGAAACAGGCTTTACTGTAATAGTAATTGTAAATTTGAAAAATATATTTCATTTATATTATATTGTTTTTATTATTGTCTAGATCATAATTTAAAAAAAATTTAGTTCTGATTTAAATTATTATAATTAAATTAATGTATTGTATAAATAAATCAACAATTAATTTAATTATTATAATTTAATTTAAAATTATAATTAATAATTTTATAATTTTGAAACATTTTGCAATTTCTGGTAATCAAAGTTTTAAAACTTTGTAATAAGCTTAAAAACCAAGTACTACATATTTAATTTCGTATTACATATTTAATTTTTTGTTGGATTATTACTTTTCTTTTATTTTTTATGAAAACTAGAATTATTTATTATTATTTTCTGATTTTTGTCAGTCATGACCAAATTACTTACAGAATGTTGACGAAACATATAGATTTCTTTATTTTTAAAAATTTTTTACATGGCTGTTTTTTTCAGTGAAAATAATTATCTTGCATTTGATATTTTCGTTCTGTTAATAATTTCATCAAGATCAGTTAATAATAGTCGGGAAAAATCAATAAAACGTATACGTGATGAAGTGTCTAATGTAGAATTTCTACATTTAGTTCAAATTAAGAAAATCATGTATAGTAAATGATTCGGAAACCATTTGTTGAGAAGTTTGATCAAGTTAACAATCAAAATGTTCAATGGGCAAGTTGTAAGTAGATTATTTATTTATGAATTAAATTAAATATTAATATATTCTGTACCGATATAATATAGTTAAGTTGGTGCATATGAAGTATCGTTCCTCAGAGTTTGAATTGAACGGGTTAGTACTATCTAGTAAATTTTGTACTATCGTCAGTTATTAACAATATTTATTTTTAATAGTTATTAACAATAATGGGAATCTTATGGGAAAATGCATTTATGGGAAATTTGATGTTGAACTTTAAAGAATAATAAACGTATGATATACGAAAATATACAGATGAACCCAAAATATAATACTCATTGTAAAATTTAAAAGTGAAGATTTCGATCTATCACAATTATATTTATTAAAATACGCCGAATTTGCATAATACTCCGTAAATATCGGTCTACTAGTGTCTTTATTATAATAAAACGAACGAAAATTAAGATATATTAATTATGCTTTCAGAATTATTGGTTAAGGAAATTGAATATTATTTGATGTGTTTTATGGTATAAATTTTTATCGACATTTTTGTTATTTAATAAATACTAGCAGTTATTGTATACTTTTTAAATCACAAAAAAAAGAAGGTTAATAATATAATTTACATGTACATATGATAAATGTTGTACAGAAAATAAAACAGAATATAAATTAAATTTGTTACCTGCTTATTAATCTCTTGCACAGGAATGACGTGCCACACACGTCGAGAATTTTTTCTTCCAAAATTGTAATATTTTCTCAGTTTTAAGTGTATGTTTAAATCCAGGCAAAACAAATGATAAGTTTAGTATTTCTTAATAATTTCTATCCAGTGATATACCGAGTTCAAAAAGAAAGCGACGAATTATTGTATACGGTTTGATCACTCGTTATGGTTCGCAATCAGTTGTCAGCGCAAGTGGTTAAGGTAATATAAAATTAAAAAAAAAAATTATATACTTAATGAATTTCCTTCTTCCCAGTTTGATTTTATTGATATGTACATGTATTTGTTCGAAAATAGAACCGCTAAACTCAGTTAATGGTTTCACGGTACTTCTGATCACTTTTCTTCGTAAAGATGTTAAAACAGCACAACCGTTCACTTATTACCTTATCTGTCATATAATGCATAATTATTAATATTATTTTTGCTGTTCTTATCGCTTCTTAAAACTATAGAGCTATTGCAGAGCCTCGCAAAGTATGTATGTAGATATATGTATGTTCGTATATATATATATATATATATATATATATATATATATATATATATACTTGTCATTTGAAATTGCTCGCAATGAGGCTAGCGATCACGATCATAACGAGCTAGCGATCGTCTGTTTTTTGATAAGATTAAATGTGCCCCGCAGTTCGAATTCATTTTGAAACGCTATAATAACAGTAGCAATAGTTCTAAATCTCGAAGCCACGATTGCCTCGCAGTAATTGCTAATCTAACCCTGTCTGTCGCTTATTTGTTTTTGAAGTATTATATACTTGTTTCGTATATATTTTACTTTAAAAGAGCTATAGTATAGCTAAAACAGCCTGGCTGTAGTGTTTGTACATAATTTTAGAAAATCTTGGAAGGAAAAGCACATTTTACAATTAGCGACGGCAAGACGTCTGTGGCGGAGATTGAGCACCATTTGTGATCCACCGCAAGAGTCAGAAAGGAGGGGGGAAAAAAAGTAGAATGAAGTGGAGGGAGGTTTCACCTAACAGTTAGCCGGCCCTGATGCTGGACTTCTTCGACCGCTGATGTTCACACACATAGCCTGAGCCTGATTGTAAGTTGCACGCGCGCTTGCGCACGTCTCAGGCCTCATTTTCAATCGCGAGATCACATCGGTTGAGCTCAAAATCTTATTCTTTCTTAACCGCATTTTTGATTCTCCATTTAATTTTTTTTTATTTATTTTCATTGTTCGATCGGAGCAGCGAGCAATCGATTTTTTTGGCACGTAAAGTAATACGCAGAAAATTCACCTACTTACATGAAAGTATAGGTTTTTATGGATGGTTTATTTGTTGTTTTCCTTTAGGATAAGCTTATCGAATTCTATCAGTACTTTATTTTGATCTACATTGCTTCGTCAAGGTTTATCTCTCTCTTTAATCGTTGTTATTTTGCTTTGTGAAATCAATAGTTTCGTAGATGCGGCTGAAAACCAGTTTCTGCTATATAGTTTTAACAACAGAGGATTTTGTGTCATTAATGATACCATCATTGTTTTAAATTATCGTTCTCCTTTAAATATAAAATAAAAAATCTTTTGAAAGATAAATTCATTTGGAAAGATTTTTGAAAAAAAAAACGAACTGTACATCTTGATGGATATTACTTTCGTATATCATTTTTTAGCGTATACACGCAGTTTCAAAAAATACATTTTTAAAAAAGTATTTTTAAAATTCCAAATCAGTAAATCGATGTTTGTAAAAGATGTAATCGAATAATTATTTATTTGAAACTATCATTACTTCCTAGACATAGACATACAAGGTGAAACAACAATAATTATAAATATTTCTGTTATTTTTGGAGATATGAAAAAACTGTTAACGAAATTTCAATACAGGAGGAATAACTTTTAACTTGCTGGAAGAATTTGATAGATTCAAAATTACTTTTGATATCTAAATGAATCATGTATTTTTTCACGATTAATCTATACAGCCTGACATTCTCTATAGAAATGTATTAACCCATATATATCGGTAAATGACTAGTTTAGGAAATATTCTAACTTTAATTTTGCAAAATTTAGGAACGAGAAACAGTATTTATGTGTTCTTCATGAATACTGTCTTTCATACATAGATTTTATGAAATTAAAAATATCGACTAAATTAAACGAATAATTTTTCGACATATATATACAGGCTAATATTTTTTTAAAGAGAATGTCGAGCTGCGTCGATTAATGAATCAAACAGTTACCGATTTAAAAACTTGAAATCTAAAATCTCTCCACCTAAAAAAAAAAAATTATTATTTCTACGTTTTATATCCGGCTCCTGTATTGAATAACTTTTAGTAATAAGTATTACTTCAACTTGTTTATGTAAGTACATATATTTTTCAAAGTCTCCTATTGGTCGACGTATTTTTGCTTTCGCCTCTAATTTCTATTGGCAAATGCTTACCGATCCGCGATTCGAGTTGAGCACCAACGCAAGCGTCGAAAGAAAAGTAGGATGGATCTACAAAACAGTTAGATGGCCCTGATGTTAGTAAATCGTCAAAGCCTTCAACATCTCCTTTCGCCTTGGTATATATATATATGTATGTATATATGTATGTATATACTATATTCATTCCCTTATCTAATATTGTACACTCCCGTATCGAATTTTTATAGCTTCCTTTTTAGTTCTTTTTTATTATTCATATAAAAATCAATCTTAAGTTCGTATAGTCGTATTCGTTTATAATTTTTTATTAATTCAATATATATTTGTATAACTTTTTATTAATTTAATACATATCGTATTGAAATAAATATGGAATAAAATGTTCATCTAGCTAGATGTTATATCCAGTAGAATGGGAAGTGCTAATCAATAAAGATAAAGAGTTTGATGAGTTTGTACAAAAATTGATAATAATTATTAGAGTGTGATGAAACTTTTACTTTTATTTGTATTGTCTTGTGAATAATTTCTGCTACAACGTTAAAACTGAACTGAATGAAACTGTAATTTTCATTTCTTACAATATTATGTTGTAATCCATAATTTATCGAATTACTAACTTACTGTAAATATAACATTTTTTAACATTCGTATCAAATTCCTTAAAATTTAACTACTTTACTCAACTTTCCAAAATCACCACATATTTGTAATGTAATGTAATATCAGAACTATCGTTGTTCGATGTCTAAATACATATACAGACTCAAGGCTATAACGTATTAATGATGAAAAATAATTTAAATTGATAGAACTTCATAGAAAAAGGATCATATCACGATCTACTTGATCTCATTTCAAAGCGTAAAACCTCTATTTTAATAGACCTGAACTCGTTTTCTTCGAAGATAATTTTACATCATGTAGAGAGTGGGAAAATGGGGATATCTTTTTTCAAAAATTAAAATATTTATAAAAACATTAAAATAAATTTTTCATGACTAGATCTATCATAACTTCTAAGATTGAAATCTGCTTTTTATAACGACTTATTATAAAGTGCTATACGATTCTACGATTTACTCTTTTATTGTACTTTAAACATTAATGATGATGAAATGTTAAGATTTTTATCGTTTAATGCTAATGTTAAAAGTTCAATAAAATAGTGAAAAGAAATTATACAGTAAATTTTAAAGGATCTCTTTAAAGGAAAAACATTAATCTTCAAAATGATGGATCTAGTCACAAAAAAATTTTTTAATGTTTTTACAATTTTCAAGCAACAAGTACCCTTACCTTCCTATGATATAAAATCATTTTTAAAAATAATGGTTTCAGGACTATCGAAATAGGGACTTTACGCTATAAAGTGAGATTAAATGGACCGTTCTACGATTCTTTTTACAATTTAAATTAATAATTCTTTATCATTATTAATTCAATTATGCTCTGCACTCACCTAATCAATTTGTATCATTTCGAAAAGCTATCCATTCTGTTACTGTTTAATCTATTTAATTTATTTAATATTTGTGATAATATGAATGAAATAATAGCGAATAATGTGAACAAAATATTAGCATATTATTATATAAAATTCTAAAGAAATAAGAATTCTTATTTATAATAATCCGATTCCTTTACAACTATGATCATTTTTGCATGTTATATTACTATATAAAATTCTAAGGAATAAAACAGAAATGATTATAGTTGTAAAGGAATCGGATATTGCAAAGTTAGTCTGAATGGTGATGCACGTTAGAGTCAGGAAAGGAGTAGATTAGATTGTTTGGATGTGCCCGAGCGGTTCGAAAGATCGAGATTGTCTCGTTTTCTCCAGCTTATCGCTGCTACTTCACCTTCGTGCCTCTTGACATGTTTAGATGCACGCACAGATAGATCTTCTGAGACACAGCAACAAACTCGTGGGCATAATTATTGCTTGAATCTAACAGATTTTTATTTTAAAACTTTATTTTAAAACTCTCGAACGGACCACTGAAGTTACGTGAAAAGTTTTGGCTGTCTTTGTTTCTAAATAATATATATACACATGCACGCACGCACGCACACACACACATATGTATTTTCATACAAAATATCTCGCGAATTGTGGATAACCGACTGGGGAATGATTCTACATGCAAAAATGATTCCAAAAGAAAGAGTAAAATTTTTTGAGATTTAATTGTAAGAATTTATTTTCAAGAAATTTAAATTTGAAAACTTGATACATTTCCAAATTTAATTTTTTTAAAAACAAGACGATTTAAAAAAGATTGCATTCTACACGTTCGATTTATTTTTATTATTTATTCATTGTTGATCCTGATCAATCCACAATTCAAAATTTAATTATAATGGATTAATTTTTAAACCTTCTTGGAAATGAAGCCTAAAAGATAAAGTTTTATGTTTTTTCCTCGATTTATTTTTGCAGATAGAATCACCCTCCAGTTGGTTCTCTACATTTATCAGACACTCTACAATTTTCCTTGATATCAATTAATATTAATATTAATATTAATAATTTAAAATTAGTCTTAATAATTTAAAGAAATAGAGAAAATCTGAAAAATCATATTTTTCAATTTATGAAATAATATTTTATAAAATATTTTATTTCAATTTGATTTTTAAAATAAAAAAATTCGGCAATTTTTTCTATTTGGTAATAACGAATCGAAAAATATTTATTTTGTGGGATATAAAGTTGGAAACTGACATCTCCTAACCGAACGATAATATTTTACTACGGCGCGTGAAACTATTTTATTGTTATGTGTTGTCATTTTTACGAGGTTATTCGTTCTAAAGACACCCAAAAAGGAAGGAAAAGGCTATGAAAGAAACAAAAGGAGGAAAAAAAGAAATTACCAGAAGAAATAAGAATAAAGAGCTAGACTTGTAGCAACTGCGAGGAAATTGTCTTTCTTGGCAAGATGCTTTTCTTCGACAAACCTGTCGGCAGCTTGCCAGCGCAGCGTATGGAATCCCGTATGCGAAACGTTTGTCCCCTGACCAGGTAAGAAGGCGCACGCTTTTACGTGCGTTTTTATACCCGGAACGTTTCGTGTCTTTTTTTTTTTTTTTTACAATCGAGATGCCTGTTTTTACGGTGAAAATTCATTTCTATTTCAATATATAATGAGCAGCGCTTTTTGTATTAATATCAACTTTATGATACTTGATAGTATAATATAAATATTCAAAACTTTAATTTGTTCAGTTGTAGTATCGAGAAAGTTTGTCTTATGAATTACAATTGATTTCAATTGAATACAGTAATATTTATATGTTTGTAAGAAAATATTTATATAGAATATGTTGGAATAATATAAATATAAATATATTTATATTTATATTTATATTATTCCAACATATTCTATATAAATATTTTCTTACAAACATATAAATATTTTCTTACAAACATATAAGTAAACAAGGCATGATTTCTCACAAAAAAATAAAGGATATGGAATAAAATATTTTTATTTGAGACATCGTTTCCGAGAAAACCTTCAAACATTTATCAAATATACTTGAATTTAGCTAATTCTAGACATAGTAGAATAATTAACAGGACGTTATCTTATGTGCAAAAATAAGTAAAAGATGTAAAATAAAATTTTTTCGTTTAATGTTTTATTTTTGAGAAAATTGCCTTGGTATTTAATAAATTTTCAAACTCGATTATCTCTAACGAAGCATCTTATACAAAAATTTTATTCTAAATACTTATTTTCAAATGTAAAATAATCCTTTGTTAATTATTTTGTTCTGTCGTGTCCAGAATTAACTAACTTCAAGTCTATTTGATAAATTTTCAAGCTCGATTTTTTCGAAAATGAAACCTCAAGTTAAAAAAATTTCTTCTATATTTTTTTCTTATCTTTTTTGTGAGGAATTATCCTTTACCGGTTTATACATGTTATTCCGACGCACCTTGTACATTTATGAGAAAACTGTAATTCGATTCTTCTGATTAAATATTCAGATTATTATATAACATGTCAGCATGTTTTATTTCACGTAATTTTATTGTAGCTAACTCTTTATAACTCCATTATACTATATGTCTTATATACTATAACTAATTATAACTCTACTATATTATAACTATGGACTTGAAAACAAGGGATTAAATAAATATTTGATTATATAGAACATATGTAAGTATTTAAATTTTAAATTTATATAATAAAATACATGTACAAATTAATAACAAATCAGTATGTCGTCATCTTTTTATGGATTCGACAAATTATATAAGTTTATTACAGAACTCGAATTAATATATATAAAAGTTGGATATTATAGAACTTTGTATCGAGCAATTTTGTTATTGAAAATTAGTTTAAAAACAATATAACAAACAATGTGACAAATTATATCTTGTTGTTATGTTTTACTATATTGTTATAATAATAACAAAAATATAATAATTATTGATCCTTCTATTTTTTTGTTAATTTAATAATTTCATAGTGTAAATTAATTGTATATTAACCAATTTTATTTCTATAAACGCAAAAGATGAGCAAATATTGTATTTTTGAGCGTATATATAATTCGTATGCTTCGTATTTTTTGTGATTCATTCGTATCTTTTCGAAATGTAGATGTTTTATATTTAAAAGTGGTAATTCGCGTAATATTTATTTAATAAAAAATGAATGGTAAAGTAATATTTTTGGAGCGAGTTTTGCTAGTTTAACTTACCGTATACGAGGTTGAAGCAGCGCTATTGATTTTAGAGAACCAAGCCCGCTAGCTTATACATGGTAATTTCTCCTTTCCCCTTCGTCAAGTTTTCGAGAAGGGTCACTCTATAATTTGAATATACGGCAGCCCTTTATGCTTTTACTGGCGAATTTCGAGTTTGCTATATTTGATCGATCATACGGTTCGTTTTGCTTTAGAGTTGCAAACAAGGTTCCATTTATTTCCAGCGTCACGGTGCTATTCTAATTCAAAATATCTCGACAATTGTTTCACTTCTTTCACGAAACACTAGAGAAAATGTCCTATTGTTTTTGACATGTACATACTTAGGTATTATACAAGTAAAACTGCATTATTAATTTAAAATTATCTTAATTTAGATAGTTAAGAAATATCCTTTTATTAAAAGTTAAAATATTTGAGTGTTTACTTATTTTTGGCAGAATGTAATTGAATTACGAAATTACATTTCGATTTTATTGTCACACTTTTGTGGAATATCGCGATATGATAAAATTGATTTTCAAAACCTAACATATGGAAATAAAATTGACATTTATAAATATGAATTATGGCGAAACTGTTTTGTTAGTTGAAAATTTTTAAGTTAAATATTCAATAAAAAGGATTATAAGAAATGTATTACTCCTATTATAATAAATTTTACTGTAATAAATGTACATTTTTTTATTGTTTTTATCTCGTTTATTTATTTAAAAAGAATTAAAAGACACATGAATACTTGTGCATGTAATACTAGACGTACATACGTACATTAATTGATCTATTAAAATTATTTCATATGGAAGCTCCGCCATTATGTGAAATATCCAATAACATTATTCGCAAGATATACATATTATATAAAGTATTGAATGCGATAAACAGAAAGTGACATACATAATTAATTATAATAACAAACTTTGAAATTTTTATTGTAAAATACTTGCTAGGATACAATAACAGATTCTTATGGGATATAATAATATCTACTTATTAATATGTTTGTAAGACATTTATTATATTTCGTATTTCCAAATTTTTAATCTGTATGTCTCTGTAATTGCCACTTTGTATTCACTTCCTGCAAGTTAATTTCAATTATTTTTTTATCAATAATTAAACATGCAAATAAATCAGTAATAAATAAAAAAATTTGATAAATTAAAACTAATGTATAATTACTAATTAATTTAATAACATAATAACCAATGATAATTGATAACATATTTAAAATCAGTTCTATCATTTATTTACAATAAATGAATTTTCGTATTATTAATTTTCTTCATTGTTTTAAGAATGAAAAGTGAAAAATGAAAGTACAAAATATTTTCAAATTCTAATTTTCAGAAAGTTTTAATGAATAATTTACGTACATTATCTAAGAAAATAGTCTTTGCAGAGCAGTCTCGGGATAATATGAGTTCTATTATAAAATCTTTATTTTACGATATTTTGTATTTGGTTTATGAGCTTGTATTTTCATGTATTTGCGCGCGCACATGTGTGTTTTCGAATGAGAAAGCAACAGTTCAGAAACATTCCATTAAGAAACTTTTATTTTTATTTAGAAACATGTATAGAATGGAAATGTTGAAAGTAGTAAAATTGAGTTAATTATAATCGTTCTCTTATTCTTTTTTTCATCCTTTGTTTGTCGTAAACTGATACTGATTTCTTCTTCACTCTATTTAATTATCAATTCTACGATCCTCTTTTTTATTATCGATATATTTTCTAAAATCTAAACTTTTTTAAAACCTGTTCAAAATCTTTAGTGATTTTTCAATTTCCAACGAATATACAAGATTATGAAAAACAGTGTTTAATATTATTAATGATGAAAAATTTGTTTTCTTTTGTCATAATTTCCTTTATATTAGAACAAACTTGGTTTAGTTTTTGTACAGAAACCTGTAAATAACATGTTCTTTAAGGACGAACCACCATCCTATTTTTAAATCGACTCTACGGCTGTCGTGTTTTTATGGAAGTTTGCCAAGCTACAAAGATGCTGTAGTTGAGACCTCGATAACTGTAGGTTCAGACGGAACGGGAAACAGTTCTTGGTAAACACTTTAACGATAAAGCTACGAATCCACCAGTCTCTCCAAGATGTTCGCAAACATTAGTGAGCATTTATAGAATGTCGGTAACATTTGTAAAACTATCGCTTTCTCAGTTATCGCATTTTAAAAACTCAGTTTTAAAAAGTTACAAGTATTATATTTTACTAAAAAATATGACAATAAAGAAAAGAAGAAATAAAAAGTCTTCAATATCTAAATTTATAAAATCTGACAAATCTTCATAATAAATATGGAAAAATAAAAAGATGATAGAAAATAAACTTAAACTTTTTATTTAAAAATTTAATTAAAAAATAATTAAAAGAAATACTATCTATTAAATGTCCATTCGCAAATAGTAAGTTAGTGAAATTGCGATGTTAATTCTCTATTCTGTTGAATTAATACTAGCACTAATAATTAAGAATAAATTCTGTTGTAAAAAGGCAAGAGTTTTATGAATCACAGATAAGCTAACTTTTGGTCTCATTCTCAATGTGTATTAACAAAATAACAAATATGTAGGTATTTTTAAATTCATTATTAGTTTTCATATTCATTTTTGATATCACATCTGATATATTTATCATATATTCATCATGTATGTAATTCATCTATATCTATCAAATCTATATCTATTGAAAACATATATATATATATATATATTTTTTTTAATTAAATATACATACACATTATTTTATATACTATTATATATATTGTAATAAGATAGTACCATTTTATATATATGTAATTGGATATATTTATAATCTTTTTGTTTTTAATAGTATAGATTCCAATCATGCTCAAAACAATTTTATACTACGCCATATTTAGTTGGCTTTATTTATCTGAAAATTGCTTACACGTTATAGTCAGCTATTGTTACCAAATAAATTTTGTTCGACGATTTTATAAAAAGACATATTTATTATATTATAATGCAATCTGTTATAATAGAAGTAAAGTATTATTTTAAATTATTGCAAGAAAGAGATTTGATTAATCGCGTTTAATCTTTATATTTCTACTCTATTTATACATTTCATTCACTCTATTACTACAAATGTATCAATGTGACAATTTTCATTCACTTTAGCATCACATCTTAAATGACATTTAATTACGTGTAGTATGTAATAATTAAGTATGTTAATTAACAATGTTACATATATAACAATCAATACTGATTGATATTACAATGTGTAATTATCTTATTCCACTACATTTATTGCATAAATTAGTATTTTGATAATACATTGCAATTTTCAATTCTTTCATTTTGTTTCAATCATCAATGAATTGAAAGACATATTATTTCCTTGATTGCCTTCATTATTATTTCCCTGGTTGTTTCTAATATTTATCAGATTACCAGCATATATATATATAATATATAAAATATATTAACCATATTCGCGAACATGTGCGAGCTTACTACTCATGTGTATTATGTTAATCTACCAGTATTTTCCGAGTCACTTCCACATGAGATAGAGATTTTATAGCGGTTTTATAGCTAAAAAAGTAGTACTTATATCTTTCTATTAGACCGTGCAGTTGAGTATTATACTTATGTGTGATGTTCTTATTTTATTTACCGGGATACAAATATAACGCTATTAATTATAAGAGATAATTAAAAAATGAATACCACATTATGATGATAATGATCATTTACTACCTTTTCATGCATATTTGACAAAATGAATTATAATAATTGATTTAAACTTCTGAAGAATAAATAAGATATAAAAAGAAGAAGAAATGTTTTTGTTCAACAATAAAACTGTTAGGTTCGATAAATTTAATTTAATGTTCAAAGAATGTTTATTCTCCCTTATAAATTTAATTGAATTATTATCTGTAATTAATTAAGATATGTAAGAAGGAGGAGAAAGATAATTTTTTTCGATAATCGTTTTTTTTTTGTTTTTACAAATTGTATACTGACAAACTGCTGAAAGAAAATAAGAAATTTTTATTTATATTCTCGATATAGATAATGTCATTCTTTTATAATACATACTAAAATAATATTTTATTTCATTTACACCGATTTGCTAATTACAACTAATAAGAATTACTAAACAAAAATCGCTAATTAGGAGTAAAGTGGGAGCATTTCTTGTTTTGTGGAGGATGAATGATTTCTAACCAGTCAATTTTTAACATTTGACGAATAATTCATTTTTGCTTCGTAAATCAACAATTTTATTTCCTTAAATGACACAAATAACAGCGTATGTGCGATATACACATATTGTGAAATTACTAAAAATGGATGTTCTGTATTTTTCAATTAATCAAGATCATGCTTCTAAAATCTTTCAGAAAGCAATTGGAGATATACAAACATAGCTAAATACATGGCAAGTAAAAGCTAGTGAAATAAAATCTATGCATATCATTTTTACGAAGAAGAAGTTGCCCTAGTGTTAAGTTACGTGGTAGATAAAATCATCTAAAAAACATCTGGGTAAATAAAGTGAAATATTTTGGTACATATTTGGACAGAAAGCTAATATAGAAAAAGCACATAAAGAAAAAGAACTGGATCTTAAACTACACAAAATGTACTGGTTTCTACACAACTAACTATTTATGAAATTATCCTGAACCCAATGTTGACTTGTGGAGTAGAGTTATAGAGAATTACTAGTAATTCAAACCTGAAAATATTACAAAAATTCCAATCCAAAGCACTTACAATTAGATTAATGCTTAACGCTATCACAAATGCGGCTATTCATAGAAATCTAAAATTACTAACAATTAAAGAAGAGATCGAGCGGTTTCAATACGAATCCAATGACTTACAATGTTGTACCATTTCTTCCAGTTAGTCCTAAATTAAGAATGATGAAATGAGCGTATCGTGCATCAGGTTGCGTTGCGTTTGCATAGGACAACAGCGTCGAATGACACGTGAACTAACGCAAACTTCATCGTTCTTAATTAGAAGAAACGGTACAATATTGTAGATCATTGGATTCATATTGAAACCAGCTGTCGTAATATGAATAAAAAAATGTATAGTCTGATTTAAAAAAATCGAATTGAACTTGAAATATCCTCCACCACTATATGAATGAAAAAATTGTTAATACTACGTAAAACACCTTTTTATACTGAACAGCTTTTGTATAAATATTTTTTTCGTAGCTTTCGAGATATTTCACTGCACTCAGTTAGACGAAACACTATGTATATACATATATATATAAAATGTATGTGTGTAGCACACGGATAATATGTAATATACGATTTTGCGTCTTCTTTGGTTTTTATTATAAGGGCTTATTCCATTTTTTCTATTCCGCTCAAATGTTTCTACCTTAGTTGGTTACATACGTAGGCAGTATTATGCACACTGCTCACGAAAATTAGGGGATATTTCAAAATGAATATGAAGCGATAAAAAAAGAAGCATTTGACTTTTTCTCGTACTTGATATCTGCTATTTGTCTTTTGTAATTTAATGGTTTTATGACAAATTTGTTTTTATAATTACATCGTTTAGACATTCCTTTAACGAAAAATACTATGAACAGTAAATTTCTAAGAATTTGATTTTAGTTAGGTATCTGGACATCGCGTAGGAGATAATAGTGAATATTAATAAATAAACAATCGTTCTGATCCTAATCAAGAAATTCAGAATCATAAAGTTCCTAGTGGTAATAGTTGGTGTATGTATGAAATGTTGTCGATTCCTTAGTAAGAAATGTATCAACACAATCATGTCATTCGCTGAGTTAATTTTGAATGATTAATTCAAAGTGGGTTAATGATTCCCGAAATGATGAACTAATCCGTGAGTATTCAAGATGAAAATGCAATCAAAACAAATGTGGCGGCTTCGACTCTCATGTCAGTGCGTTTAATATTGACTGTTCGTCAAAGATTCTTTCTTTAGAACGGCTATAATTTGTAATACAGTCGACTGCAGTTGGACTCTAAAACGATTCTTAGATCTGCATCGATCGAAGTACGAAGCGATTCTAGAGTGAGTCGTACTCTAGAACGTCTCGCAGCGATTCTCACAGGTTCGTACTCGTTGAACTTTAAAGCGACGTTTAAAGTCGTTCTCTACACGACTGTAGCGATTCGTATCTTTTGACGTCACAAGTGATTCTCATTACACAAAGTAACGGACACAGCGATTCTTAAGAGATTTATATTCGTTGAATTCTCAAGTGATTTTAAACTTGCTAAATCCGATCGAAAGTATGCACGTTGATTGAATCTTTTCAACACGGAAATTATTAGATGTCACTCACATCTTTTTTTTGCACTCTAAATGCGCTTTAGTGAAATTCCGAAAATAAAACAATAAAGTTACAAAATTTCCTTCGGGTAAACCTAACCCAAACCTTTGACCAATTATACGATTTATGTTACTCGACGCTAATGTTTTTTCGAAGAGAACGAATTTATGACATCCTAGGCCATTAACAGCGAATATATTATCGAAAGTGCTGATAATGATGAATATAATTTGACTGATGTTCGAACTTGGACAGAACAATAGAAAAAATAATCAAGAATCAAAATAATTAAAATTTGAAGAATCTATAAAAGTTCTATAAAAAATTTTATAAAAATTCAATTTGACTAAATCCTTTAAAGATGGGGATTCAGTGTTCGTCATTAAATTTTTATGGTCTTTATGGTTCTTTGTGGAAAATTATTGTACCGGTTATAATAGGAAAAGAAAGTTTATTTGTGACAAATATCATTCATTTCTGTTATATATTTCGCTCCTTTTACTCTTCTTTTGATTGACAGTCATAAATTATCGTAAATTTTTTTTTATATAGATATAGATTGTGTAATATCCTATATTTTTTTGCGTACTTTAATGTTTCTTAAATGAAGATTTATATTCTGAATTTTTCTTACAAAAAAATATTCTGTTTATTTATTAAAGTACTTCTCTTCATTTGCTAGAAATTGTTCGTACATTGATCATTTAGCCTATTTTTCATTTAATCTCATGCTTGAAACAATAACTAATTTTTAATTCATCCGTCCCTCGTTTTTCTCTACTTAATTTGTTCCAAATTGACATAATGATAAAAAATTAATATTTACAATATTAAAAAATAAAAAAATAAATAACTAAGTTTACAAATTCTTTTGTTAACAATAAATAAACTAAATTTTCATACTCAATTGCGTGTAAGACAAATCCTGCTCTTATGTATAAGTCACTTATAAATCAATTTTATATTGTGATCTCATTTTTTGTAATTTTATAATCATTTATCTTGGATTTGTTACAATTGTAAATAACTGTTCTAAAATTATAAATACTTGTAAGCATTTTCAAAGTGCATCATTAATTTTTCGAATATTTTTCTAAAATCTTCATTATGAAAGGAATTAATTTAATTTAATTATTTATTAAAAAGTGTTACGTATTATCATGATATTACAGTGACACAATGGAACAGCATTAATAATAATAGTGGCAAAACAAATTAATGTATTTGAGATTATTCAAATTTGAAGGGGTCAAATAGAAGAAGAAGATTGCAATAAATTATTCATTAAGGAGTTTACCAATAATATATATTATTATATATTAATTTATTATATTAAAATTAATCCAATGCGTAATTCATTGCACTTATTGTTGTTTAAATTGTGGTAGTTCATCTATTGAATTAGTAAAATTTTTATGTATTTTGTTTAAATAATACAACTTGCATAAGTAAAATATTTCAAGAAATATAGCCTAGTTTGAATCCAATTTTTACATAAAATTCAATTTTATGGTATTGTAATAAACATGGTAATGATAACTGCAATAACAGTAATAATTAAATAATAAAATTATTCCTTCTATTGCGTTTTAAATTATTCTATCAAATTATCATTAATATTTTTATTACATATTATTACTTTATTAAAATTCCTAATAAAAAGGATGAAGAAATCACATTGCGTTTATATATGATTTTTGATTTACTATAATTCTTTAATTCTTTACATTATATTTCTTCTATTTCTTCTATAAATATAAGTACATGTATCTATTTCTACATACCTTTATTTATGATTTTAAATATGTACTAAGGAGACACGTGCATTAGAAACACGCGTAACTGTTTTTAAAATACACATTTTTACAACAGTATACTGATATTGTAATTATGCATGGTATTCAAATATAAGAGCATACATATTTTAATTTGTATAGCTTTTATTTATCTATTTAATTAAATATACATATATATTTATTCATATATAATATGCAGAATATTGAAAATACTATTTAAATTTCCAAGTTATATATTATATTAACGTGTATATTATATTAACAAATAGATGTAGTCTCTCCTGAAATTTAACCAAAATCTTTTGAATAATTATTTGGAAAAAGGACTCCTCATCAACATATATAGAGAAAAGTTGTTTAGAATGATGACTTTAACAACATATTCTAAGATTATTAAAATTGGTGAGAAGTTCCTATAAGTTTTCTATATAATTATGATCTTTCGTTTTGATTGTATTTTATGAATAATAACGAATACCTGATTTACTCTCTAGGATACATGTACTACGTGTGTGTATGTATTTTACATATATATATATATATATATATATATATATATATATATATATATATATATATATATATATACAGTGGGGTGCAAAATTGAGTCAATAACAAAAATTTTCGAGAAAAATATTTTTCATTGTTAAATAAACTATAAAAACATGAAAATAAACTTGATTATCTGATTCTTTATAGTTTTAGGAAACTGAAAATATTTTTTAACTTTTAAGATTAGGTTTCTTCCTGGCTGAAAAAATTAAAAAACGTAGAATCAATTTTGCACCAGAATTTTTCATAGTCAGATTTACAAGCTTTATCATACCTTAATATTTTGTCCATAAGCCATTTGCTTAGATAATAGCTCTAATACGTTTTGGCACACTTTCAAACAGTCTTGAGCAGAATTCAGGTGGCATTTGATTTGAACCACTGTTCTATAACAACGAGCATGTAGTTCAACTATTGAGCTGGGAGGAGATATGTATGTGTCTAGAATTTTTTTTTCAATATACCCCATAGATTCTTGATGGGGTTTAGGTTGGGGCTTCGTGCAGGCCAGTCTAAGATCGGAAATGCCTGAATAGTCAGTTAATTAGTTACGCTTTTCGCTGTATGTTTCGGGTCCAGATCATGTTGAAAAACGATTTCTTCTACAGCGAAAGGGATATCTTGCATACAATTTGGCAAATGTTCTTTTAAAATGTCTTTTTACATATATTGATTCATAATCCCTTCAATTTTATGCAATGAGTCAACACCATCTCCCGTTATACACCCCTACAACATCTGTATGCATATATACGCATATATATATATATATATATATATATATATATATATATAAAATTGGAATATTTTACGAGAATTGTTTGTCTTTTTAAATAAATTTCCGAAAATAATTGAAGCCTTGTACAATTGTATATTGCAAAAGTAAATTTTTTTATAAAAAAAATTGTCAAGAAGATAATAATTGGTTACATATAAACGCACGAAGTCTGTGAATCATTATCTTATTCTGAAATTAAATAAAATAATTTATTATTTCTTTCAGAATATATTAAAACTTATTAAAAATTTAGTTTCTTCGAAAATAGATAATTATTTTATTAACAACTTCTATTTTTGTTAACAAACTTTAAGTGTATATCAGCAAGGAATTAGGCAAAGTTCACTTAGAAAAATGAAAGTAGCGTCGATCCTCTCGTGTTCAGTTTCCTGCTGCAAATGATAATAAAAGAACATTCGTTAAATCACTTTCGTTAAATTGTGGTTGGCGAGGGAAAAGGGAGTAATTTATAAAAACTGATAGGAATATTGGTTAAATTACTGAGAGATACAGAACCGACAGCGATACACGAATTCTCAGTATGTACAAATGTGCAAATTTTACTGGAAGCTTGTCCATATACGCAGGGAACGAAGCCAGCTAGAATAATCTGAGTTTATCGATCGACTCTTAGTTGCCAACTTGGCAACGGCAAACTCCCGGAATTACGAACGAAATGTTCTACATAGCGAAACGGTTGGCAAATCAGGTCTGCTTTTCATACCTTTGTAAGGAAAGATATAGCGAATTCCTTCTCCCTTCCAGAATGTTTTACGTTTAACAATTTCCGTAGCAATGATTACTTACGATTACCTTGATCATACTATGCAGTTCTAATAATTGTTTACCACGTCATTAACAAAAAAATCATTCATCCACGTTTGGCAGAATACTTTTGTCTGAACTTCTTGAAATACTTATTTTTACTTACTATTTATTTGATATATGTGTTCTTGTTTATTGTAAATTTATATGATTTCATCATATCGTAAAAAAAAAATAGTTCGGATATTCTTGATACATATGTTTTATATATCTAGAATCTAGTCTAAATTGTAATATTTTTTGTATTTTAAAAGACAATATATCATTTTCAATTAATGTGAAATTAAAATTAATTTCTGCATAATTTGAAATATTTGCAACAGGACTTGTATAAGTATACAGGGTAATCGTATATACATATTTTGTAATTCGATGATTCGAAACAACTCGCAAATTACTTACTGTACGAAAAAATATTTCAAACAAAAATGCATCATTTTCAGTGGAACATATGTATAATACTGTAATCGGTATTATTTTGCTTTTTTTATCGAGATATTGTCACCTATATTTTTTTTGTATTTTCTATAAAAAATGTATTAAGTTATATATATCGAACAATTATTAATTTAGGAGATATTTTAACTTTAATTTTTGAAAAATTCATCATACAAAAGACGAAGAAAGTCGAAAATAACATTCTGGTGTTCATACTATTTTTGTTTTTCATACATTTTCTAAAGCTTATAAAATATATGTACATAATATGTATACATAAACATACATTCATGTTCATATAATACATAATACATATCAATAAAATCAGAATTTATTGGGAGAAATATTTTTTTAGAAGGATCTTTTTTCAACGCTCCAAGTATCAAAATTTTTTCTCCTAATTAACATCAATTCTGTGATTATTAAAAGTTGACGCTTCATCGAGATGTACTAATTGTCCCAGTATACATACTGCGGACTATAGTCAATTTCCAGAACTATTTAATTACAGAGATCTGAAGATTGTTTCCTTTAGCAATTCACCTACATTTCGTTAGAGCGATAGTATAATTTTCCTTCTTATACCGAAATTATAACTAGTAAAACTTCAGACCAAGTAAATAATGATAAATAAATGTTCACAATAATGAATAGAAATCTCAACAACTCCAATCCTTCAATGAATGTTTTTTCTACAATGACCTACAGGATGAACGAGGTTGAATCCGTTTGTAATTACCTACTGAATGGAATACCTAACTTAAAAGTAAAGATTAGGGACAGAAATAACATCAAGCAATTAGTGACATTTATGGAAATATTTCTCATAATGTTATAATGTCGAAAATTTTTAGCATATTACTGTGGGAGGTTGACTCAGTATCAAATAAATGAATTGCAGTTTTAGACCATCATCAGGTAGAGATAATGATTGATTCCTGGCTAAATTTAATAACTCCCTCCAATTATCAGGCTACCTAATAATAAGAAAAGATAGAATCTTCCGTACTGAAGTTGTTACACTTATTAATAGATTGCGAATTTCCATGATTACGTACATATTTTATACGCAAAGTATGCAAATATACACAAAAAAATATGCAAAATATGTTAACAATATACATGGTATTTTCAAACTGTGTGTTCTTGTGTGTAAAATTTCAAGTAGAAAAATTGTTATATGAAGCGAGAGTTCAATTTCGTTTCTAAAGTTTGACTTGGAAATACTGGAACACTCTGTATACAATGCAGATTTATATACAGTAAATTTCTAAGCGGTACAAAATTTTGTAATGTATATTTGATAATACTACATTTATTCTGACATACAATCCAGTTAAACTATTGAAATGTAAAATAAAAACTGTCATATCTAAATATTAACGGTTTGATGTGATCTGTAGCTGATTATATGCTATTATTTTAGACTACATAGTTATAAATCATAATTACAATACAGGTGATTTTCGCAATTGTCATAAATTATATCTCAAAATTGTAGAAGATAGTAAAAAATTGTAGAGAAAATTGATTGGTATAAGAGGATCTAGTTTTCTACAAGCTTATTTTTTTTTGTAATTGCAACAATACAGCTACAAAATGTAGATGCAACTTTCTTTTCAATGGAATCATATTTTTTTATATATTAATCGATAAAGCTCAACATTCTTTTTATAAAAGTATTAACTTGTAATATGTGTGTCGAAAAATTATTAGTTTAGGAGATTAATTTTAAAAAAATCTATGCATGAAAAACAAAGACAATATGAACACAAGAATTTTGTCTTCTTACTTTGTCTTTCGTACGATAGATTTGACAAATGTGATAAATAGTACAAATAATCTAATTGTAAGTTCATTTACACAATATTCAAGGTATTTTGTTAAAAATATAATTTTAAGAGAAATATGAATTCTATTATTGATTAACTGTTAACTTTTCATAAATGGTATCAATTTCTTTATGATGCCGTTAGTAAACATTATTGACAAACAATATACTCTAGAATATATTCACTTAAATCGAGGATTCAAAGTTTCAATTTCATACTTATTGTATTTCTATTGCTACAGAAAAAAGACATATGACTAAGTAAATGATTATGTAAAATATGAATTAACAAATTTTCATGAGTTGAAACCGATCAATTAAGTCAGGAAAAGATAAAAATACATTGCGAAAAAATAGAGATTAAAAAAGTTAATAAAGAATTAATAGTTTTTTATTACCACTTAACACATTAATTTCCAATTTATATTCATTTATGAACGTTTGATAACTTTGACAAATATTAATAACCGATAATTAATGATAGGAGAAACGAATTATATATTGTATTGTCACAATTTTTAGAGTGTCTCTATTTATGTATTTATTTTGTTATTGTAACCGAATCATTGTAAATTTCATCGTTATAATTTCTAATTATTGACTAAAATATCATTATTTGCATTATTTCTTTTGTATAGTTCAGAAAACTATTGCTTTACATTCTTCTTATTTTAACTGGATACTATATTGTTTTATATTCTTCTTATTTTAACTGGATACACAATATATGCAATAATAAATATATAATGATATTAGACTTATATAGAATGTTATACTCATGACTGAAAGTAATAAAATATCATGTAGACCTATATGGAAATGTCATGTAAGATTTATAAATTTCGTATTAGACGTATATCACGTTTATTTTATAACAATCCTATTTATAATGAATATAGTATATATTGTGCAGATAATAATTAATATAATATATGGATATATATATATATCAAAAGAAGTATAGATAAATAATTGATAAGAGCTCCGATTACGGAATTAATATTGCTATCAATTTATTTAGTTTAGGTTAAATAGATTAAATAAAATTAAAATTAAATATGAATAGAAAAGAACGACATTTTGAGTGTAAAATTATGTATAGTACGCACGCGCGTTTTATATACATTGAAATATAACAATTATGTAATATTAATATATTATATTATATTATTACATTACACATATTTATTAGATATGATTACAAAAGATTATATTTTGAATATTAAATCCATTAAAATATCAGAATAATTGTTCATTTTTATATTTTGAATATATATCTTTAATTTATATATCTCTATTTATATCTCTAATGTATTATATAATACATGTAATATATTGAATGTATTATGTTGGTCATTTTAATGTAACATAAAATAAATTGAAATTATCAACATTCACGATATAATTATTACACAAAAAAAAAATGTTAAAAAATAATAGTATAAATATCGTAAATATACGGCTATGTATGTCTTTTATCATACATCGATTGAAATCACATTTATATTGTTAATGTTTTCTATTGCCGAATTTTTTATTTGAGTGTAACATTTTTATTGTTGTTTCTATATTATATATTTATTTTTACTCATGTTTGAGGTAACAATGCGTAAAAAATACTGAATATTTATATCTTTTACTCTCGATAATAATGTGTATACATGTGTGGCCCAAACACGTTTCTACATATCGTGTAAAAGCTGCAGTCAAATTGATTGGTTTTTATTTATTTGTAATCATCGATTGTTGAATCATCTTAGGAAGCGTTAATTATACTCAAGACGATACGATACAGCAGGGCGAAAATTTTCGATACCTTGTATTACACAGTCCCAACTTGAGTTTGGACACGATTCAGTTCATGCAACTGTTACGTTTATACGAAGTTTCTACAATCCCATGCAAATAAACAATATTTCGAGGTCGTTTGAATTATAATTGTGATGGAAGTATGACAATTCATCATATGCAATGGCATAATTTTATGATAATTAATCCATATACTAATTCATGAATACAGCTATACGTTATACGTTACATGTTATTATTTTAGGATCATACAAATTATTTTTTAATAAGTTCTTTAAAAGTTTTATTTAAACTAGTTTGATTTGAAATCATTTATTATATTCATCAGTTACATTTCTCGTTTTTAATTAAAATTATAAAATTAATTTGTATTACGCATTTCCATTCAAATGCTTTGTATAATTTTATAATCTAGATACAATTCTAATCATTCTACATATTTTTAATCGAAGACATTCAAGAGTTCATTCGAATGAGGAATAATGTGTAGAGAAAAACAGCGTCGTCCATTGCGTCTAAAGCCGCACGATTTGGTTTTCGCTTCCTGAACGATCCCCTCCGTCAGTAGTTCTCAGTTGTTGGGAATTCATATAGATTTTATTAAGACTAAAGAATTAATATTTTATAATTTCTAAATTTTATTTCAATATACTTTATTATTTTTCAACTACTACAATAATATAAATATTATGTGATTCTAAATTTATAAGTAAAAATTTCATTGATTTTATATAATCTAAAGATGAAAGACTTTGAGAGTTACTGATTCAAATCGTCATCAATAGGAACTATGGAAAATGTAGAGAGACTTGAAAAAGGCTTGGACAATAGGCAGGTAAGGTTTTTTTTAGTAAAAGGGTTGCGTATAACTGTTGAAATCAGTCTTGTAGTCGCTAATATTACAAAAAGCGAATAGTTCGTCACACGGGTATATTTTATAAGGCATGCATTTCTAGGTTGATGATAGTTTCATATCCAGTCAATCCGCTTGGTTTAGATAGTTAAATTCTAGGGGTCGGTAATGCTCATTGGGAGATTATGGATCACCCTATCAGGTACATATATACATTCTCTACGTATCCTTTTATCAAGCTAGTCTAGGAAGGGGAATAACCCAGCAGGGGTAGAATAATATAAACGGAGGAAATTGTGAGAAAATCGATACGCGGAACTGCGTTTTCCGATTTAATGAAATACTGTATACATAAATTTTTTGAATTTCAAAAAGGAAAGAAAGAAATCTAACGCAGCATTTAATTCATATATATGCCCTTTTATAATTTTATCTTGCGTTTGTATTTCTTTTGCGCTCCATTTAATTTTATACTTATTTCTCATTCTTATCCAACGTTGACTTTTCACTTTATTATCCTCTCTTTCAAATTCAAAAATTTATAAATTCTGGAATTCTTATAAAACTCGATCTACTAGTAACCTCGATAAATATTATCCCGAAATGTTTTAAATTAAAAATGTATGAATTACACATATAAATATAAAATTAATATTGCAGCTATTTCGCAATTTTTTGAAAAGTTAAAATTGTTTTCCAATATATAAATAATACTTCAAATATTTAATTTGACTGATATCATAAATGATTTGTGTTACAGAATGCATGCACACATATCTAGCACACATATATGTTTAGCATGAATATTTAGAACAAATGCCATATTTATTACTACAATTTTTAGTTTTTAAAATAAACAAATAAAAAACAAAAAAACCACGTAAAGTGAACAATATTTATCGTTTCTTTGTTAACTTTACATTAACGTTAATAAACAAAGAAAGAAAACAGAAGGTGTAACGATTAAATTAAGATTAGGAAATAAGAAAAAAAATGAAATATAACATGTAATATAATAAAAATCTGTTAATAAATATAAAAAGAAAAATAGGAACAATAAATATTCTCTTTTTCTTGGCAAAAATTTGTTTCAGCGATGCGTTTGTAAAAATTAATTACTATAAAATAATTTTTAAAACGTTAAATGTAAATATTAAATACTATAAAATAATCGATTTTTGTCTTTCTTTTAAACAGTAGAAATAAGATATCAAACATATTTAGAAATTTAAATGCATGATTTTTGTATAATAAAAGAGTTTATTATCAATAATCACGTGGAACGTGATATATCTTCCAATTTGTTATATTACGAATATACACAGTATATGTATATTTGGTGCATATTCGTGCTTTTTAAAAAGTAGAATTATCAGCGCAAATATAATACATTCATACATACATACAATTTTGCAACAACGAAAAAATTTAACAGCATTTAATTACATTTAGAATATTGCAAAAGCAATTTTATTTCAAACAATTTCAGGCAATTTTATATGACTTTTTAAATATATCTCAATATAAGGTCCTTTAAGTAAAACAGCAAAAATAAACAGCATAATTAAAACAACAAAAATAATCATGTTATTATGCACATATAAAGATATATCATTTTATGAACCTATTACAGTTTTACTTTAATTTTTAAAAAATGTGTATAATTTATATAAACTTTATTTTTTGATAATATTATTTGAAATTCATTACACATTTCTATCTAATTTTAATTTGAACGAAAATAAATATTATCTTGATAATTTTAGTAAACGGTGTAATGTCTTCTTTCATTTAAAAAATTTTTCTGAATTATATTCTGAATTTTAAATTACCTCTATATCATTTAAAATTGATAATATTTATTTATTTGAAATATTTTACAATACTATATATAATTTATATTTGGTAAATTACACTTATTAAATATCCAACGTTAACATTATGGAAAATCATGAATATCACCCAATATAACTTTTTAACGATTTCTTACATTTCTTAATTTTCAATAATATAGTTGAATATACATGCATTGAATCATACAATCGTGTTTAAATGTGATTTATACAACTTTATATGTATATTAAAAGAAAGCAAAATTTACAAGAAATTTTCATTTACATTGAAAAGTATTGGTATTTCTGCAATTTTTAAATTGTACATTAATATTTCAATACATCTAATTTCTGCAACTCAAGTTTCGGAGAAATTTTGTGAAGGCAGAAAATTATCAAATCTTGGGATGATGTGAGTATAAACTATTTGAGAACCTTTAATCGTGCAGACGATCCGTATTCGGGACGCAGCTGCAAACGTTTGCGCAACCAAAACAGCGCAGATTATGGTCACGTGACCGATGGTTATGGTGGGAATCAGAATGATCCAATTAGAGTGCGAATAGTATCCCCACCGTAGGTTGCGTGAACAAAGAGACAAAGCTACATCGTTTGCGTCGACGGTCTCTGCCACTAGAAAGTCGTTGGCAGTTGTTGGGTGCGGTTGTTTTGTGAGTCAGAGAAAAGTGTGTCGGTTAAATTTCACGAGAAAGTTTTCCGTGGTCGTAAAGTGCGAAAAGTGAACCAGTGTGGGAGAAAAGAAGGTTATCGTTGCTGTATCGTTGGAATTTTACGTTTCGTTTCTCTTGTCGATTCTCTCTGGTACTCGAGAGACTGAAGAAACGATTTTGACCGCCGTTTACGATTGGAAAAATCAGAATCGCAACATCTTTGACTTCTCAGAGCTTCATTTCGTCATTTTGGAGTAGCCGTCCTAACAAATTTGAAAATTTGAAAACAAAACAGAAGCGACGACCGCTGGAACTCTGTACATTCGAATTGTTTATGTTAAAAATAATCATTGATATTTGCGAAAGAACTATTGAGAAACGCTTGGTATTTCTCTTCGCGCTGGAGCGTCGACGAATAAATACTAAACGTGATCGTGCGACGTGGCGACGACGCCATTTTGTGAAGACTCCTGTGTGCATTCCGTGAGCAACAACGGCCTCCCTCGAGCCGTGACCTCTCAAATCACGAAAGGAATATAATATTTTCTTTCGTGATTTCCTCGGGAGAAAAAAACAACGGAAGAAGTGGCGGAAGAGGAAGAGTGGCGTTGTAACATTAACAAAATTTTATCATAGATCGCATAGCAACCATGAGACTGGAAATTGTGTCAGCAGCGGATTTTTTGGTGCATTTACTACGTCTTCAGGCAGGCCAATTGTCTGAACGCCAACTGGAGATGTTCAAGTCTTCTTTAACGGAGGTTCTGCGTCATCGTTATAGGGATCACTGGTTTCCAGATCGACCAAATCGCGGTTCCGGTTACCGTTGCATACGCATCAACGGTAAAATGGATCCAGTAATTGCACAGGCAGGCGCCAATGTTGGTTTACTGCCAACGGTATTGCACAGCTTGTTTCCAAGCGAACTTACCATGTGGATTGATCCATCGGAGGTATCATATAGAATCGGTGAAAATGGGTCCATTTGTGTTCTATACGAACGTACAGAACCTGAACCTGAGGAGTCTCAACATCAACATCAGCATCAACATCAGCACCAACATCAGCATCATCATCACCAGCAGCAGCAGCAGCAACAACAACAGCAGCAGCAACAACAACAATTTGAGAGTTGCAAGGATTCGTTATTGTTGGAGCACTCGCAATTTAGCGAGCAGATTGCTGCATTCGTTTCCAGTTGAAGCGTTTTTTCACACAAATTCATCGATGCGAAGATATTAGCGTCTTGCTTCATTTTCATAGGATGTGCATCACGCTCTCGGACTGATCAAAGCATATGCGTTTCATGATATGTGATCGCGTTTTTCCGGTCGGGTGAATAATTCACTCGTGCACACGAACGCGCTAATTCTACTCCGAGTCGAGTTCCGAAGAAAATCAAGTGCAACAGAGGCTCCTTCTTGTGCGCACCGTTTTATCAACAATGGACAGCAAATGTATTAAAAAAAAGTGTATAACCATTTCTTTCTTTTTTCTTTTTTTTTCTTTTTGGCTAAATCCGATTTATCGAAGAAATTCGTCCAATACGTATCGTCCAACGGGTTCCGAGTGACTCGCAATAATCGTTCTTACGATTGACTCTAGTCCAACATATATACGCGAGTCATTACGCTGAAGATATGTCAAACTATAAAAAAGAAGAGAAAGAGGATACTCATGGAAAGGAAAGTGGTAACGATCATCATTCGAATGTTCGAGGAGAATACTGCGCGTTCGCGTAACGATGTGTGTACCCAGACCAGCGGTTCTCTTGCGTCCTGGCGTGTCTCGCGAAAAGATCCAGTCTTTCTAGTTCTTTCCGTTGGAAATACTGATTGCTGACGAGATTGCGCTTACAAATGTGAGAAAAAAATATGAGCGAGCTCCGCGAGGATCTCTCTCAGGCAAATTGATCTCAGCTCTCCTCCGCGTACTTCCTTTGTTTATCCTGAAAAGAAGTTACGTCTGGAATGGGGAACAACGAACCAGTCTGATCCCTCTCTGTTCTCGTGAGAGGAAATACGAAATGAGCCTCCCTTCCTCGGGAAGGATTCAACAACGTGTTTTTATCATCGCAAATCTCTTTTCTTCCACGATCGTCTCTTACGTATCAATGTAATCGATTATTCCGAACCCTCTCGTGTTCTGATGTTCTATGCTCTCCCTCTCCTGATGAAGAATGAACATCCAGGACGAAGATGAAAAAAAAGGAGAAGTAACTCGCCCTTCGGTGGAAAATCTACGAATATTTATACTGCATTCTCTCTTCTGTCCGTGTATGGTCATCACGCTGATTAAGCTTCGTCAAGGATTTTTTTCTCCCTAACCTCGCACCGCCAATACAAATTATCACTGAGCCACACACAGACTACACCAAACACATATTAGAATAAAAGGCATACATGTTTCTGTCGCCACTTCGTTGAACATATGGAGAAGAAATCTGTTATCATCAACAATTATCGATTCGATCGATGTCGACGTTTGGTTTCTCTTTGATCCGGAGCAGCTTCTCTTCACGGGACGCGTTAACAAGCACGTCGGAATCATTGGTATTGTTACGGTGATCCGTTATCGTTCTGAATCGTCCATCAGCCATTATTTCATTAATCGTCGGTTGTATCAAGCGATTTTGAACTCGACCCATGTGTTGGCGTCGTTGACACAACAAGAACACACGTTACACTTCATACGTACAAACCTTTAACAAAATGCGTGAGTTTATATGTACATATATATAGGTATTATGTATGTGAAAGCATTATATATGTGCGAGCGGACGGAAATCATGCTTGCTCGCATATACATATTGTGTCAAGTTGTATATTATGTGTGAGTGAATGTGCGAAAGAAAGAAGAAAGCAAGTGAGTGCATGAGAGAGAGAGAGAGAGAGAGAGAGAGAGAGAGAGAGAGAGAGAGAGAGAGAGAGAGAGAGCGTATGTGCATGCATGTATTAAAGTATGAAGTAAATGAGAATAAGGAAACATGAAATAAATAACTGTGATTTTCTTCAAAAGAAGAGGGGATGTATTTCGTGCATATGTCAAATAACAATCTTTTCTGGTGTTTCGAACGTGACAGAGTGATCGAAGAATATATGTTGGTAAGAATGGGAAGTGAGAAAAAGTGACCGTCATCACGTGGTTATCTTTTAATCGGTTCAATTAGTCTGCACTTTGACAACATTGCTAATGAATCGGCTGTCATTGTCTTTATTCAGTTTGTTTCTCTTTTTATGCCGAACAATTTTTTTTTCCTATTATTTCAGTTTTCTATTTTATAAAATTTATTTAGCTGTGCAACTTTATTTTATTCATACTTACAAAGTATTACTCGTTCGTTGTAATAATCGAATGCAATTAAGTAAATATATGCAATAGAAATCTGATGCGTAAATAAAAAAATATACATGTCCGCGCGCTTTTGTGTGTGTATACATATACGTACATACGTGTTTCAGTTTTACTTATAACAAAATTTTGCTAACTCAAGAATTTCAGTTTTTCTTAGACTTTTGAAGCTTTTTTTTGAGATCAATTTTTTTTCTATTAGAATTAATACGCATGGCCCTACTTCTCTGTACATCTTATAACGAATCCAAGTTGTTGAAAAATTTGTTCTTTAAGTAAAAGATCATCGTTTAGCACTTTTCTGACTTGCCATATTACGAAAATTTTCGTCCTAAAATTTTTTATTATAGTTTGGTTATAGTTTATTATAGTATAAAAAATATGTATTTCAATTTGTAAGAGTCGTTTTCATTTAAAATCTAGAAAAATCAAGAAAAAAGTTCGAGACTGTCATTGCTGAAGTCAAGTTTAATGGAAACGTGAAATTTTCGAGTTATAGGAATTTCCTTGATAGGAGTTCTGGTGTTTCAAGAAAAAAATCATTGAATTATACATATGTTCGTATATGTATATGTAGATATACGATCGTTTTGTCATGGGTTCTCCGATGGCGTATCTCGCTTACGCGGATTTCAATAAAAAAATATCAAGTCGAATATGAAAACAAGCATTGTCTGATAATGCCATTAAAATCATCGTCGGATGATGTATTGCTGTTTCTTTCTCTGTTTTTTTTTCTGTGACGTAAACTTGTTCGGATACTCGCGTGATATTACGCGCAAAAATTGAATCGTGATGTGCAAGAATTTGAGAGAATGCCGTTCGTTTGATAATTATAATATGGAGTCGTGAAGAAGTGTGATAAAACGTAAAGAAAAAAACAAGGAAGAGGAGAAAAGTGTGTTTGTGAAGAATAGAGCGAAATGGAAAGAACGGGAAGAACTTGTCGCGTTCGGTGTCGAATCAGGAGATTCTGTATGTAGCAATTATATAGAAACAATGTCTGTGATTATATTAAAAATAGAGAGACAATATGAGCAATTTCTGTGTGCGGACGACCTAATTAAAAGCGTGTGTATACGTATTTGAACAAGATCACGCATGCACACGCTTATATTATACCAATATTTAAAAGTATATATATATATATAAATAAATATATTTATATTGGAAAGTATGCATGGCAATTTTAAACGGATTTTTAGATTATTTATTTTAGCGATCAACCTCTATGGATTGTGCATTACGTATCTATAGAAACATTATTTATACGCGTTAATTCGATTCTTTCGTTCTCCCATTCACGTAAACGAGTTGTAGTTTATATTGAAAAAGGTTTGATCGCTCGAATTATGCAGTTTTTAATCAACATGTTATGTACATTTATTTTGATAATTTGCAGTCGAATAAATTCGATACGAAATTGCAGTTATTCCATTAAAATTGCTAAACATGCTCAGTTTGCGAAATTGTGACCGAGCGCGTAAATCACATAACAAACGAGGAAAGATTTGAATTCGCTCTGAAAAATCAGAAATGCAAACCGTTTCTCTCTGAACGACCCATTGAAAAAATTTGTTGAAAATTAGTTAGACGAAACGGCGACATAGAAAATCTCACACTATGTAGTACTTATCGTAGAATCGTATAGCACAGCTTTAGATAAAAGCTAGAAAATGTTCCTTTTCCGTTTTATTTGCCCTTCGGTTGGAGCCATGAGGAAACGAAATTTTCACAATATCGTATAGGATGCACTCGTTTGATATATACTGTTGTATGTAGAATATACAAGTGTATATCACACGAAACAAATGGACGTATATATGAAATGTAAGAGCGAAAAAAACAAGCGGATATTCAGCGAAACAAATTGCGAGATCGAGAGCGAAAGAAGTGCAAAATACTATTTCACGAGTGAATTGTAATTACTATATATACATATATATATACGAATATATTATATATACATACTTATATGTATACATATATACATATATATATATATATACACACACACACATCTTGTATACATAGAGTCCTTCAGGAAGAATTTGTACAAACAAACCCGCTGGAATAAAGCACCAGCAAGTCTGTGATTTTAGCTTGGTTAATTCAGTATTTTTTTAAATAAAATGAGACAAAATCAAGATAAATAATTAAAAAAAAGAAAAAAAAAGATCGAACTGCGAGGGAGTTCTTGAATGAGACACGAGCAAGAGAAAGTTCTGTATGGGAAAACAGTAGTGTACGTATGCCAGGAGTGGGGATGATGATTAGGACGAACGCGGAGAGCGCATGCGGGAGGAAAAAGAGGGAAACGCAAAGAAGAGAAAATATTTTGAAGTGCAAACAGGAAGATATTTATTGCGTATACATTTAATACGATATTTGTACAAACAATCATGGTAATTGAAAATTTTAATTTTATCACGATTACAAATTGTCCCTGAATTTTACAAAAATTGTAAATACGATATTAATATATATGCGATGTATTTTGATTATAAGTTCATACGTAAAACAAAAGCGAGAATTTTTCTTTATTTTTGAAAATGAAATTGAAATTGGATATGTATATATTTATAAGATATCATGTTTTAATTTCTTCTGGCTAGAAATTTTAGAGCTAGTTTAATTATAAGTCGCACAGTTGTACTTGCAAAATTATATATGTTTATTTTGAATTTTGCAGTCGCATCGCGTGCAATTTTGTGATCATTTCGAAAGAAAATTTTTTTGTACAAATTAATATGTGCGTCTTCCGTTCATATCTTTCAGTGTGTTCCCTCCGCTTTCTCTGTTGACATAGATTGTTGAGTAAAAAAGATTGTGTGATTGGGAAAGACGATAGTCAAAATTACAAATTTAATATATGTGAAGCGCGAAATCAGAGTATATGACGCGTGTCTTTCTTTTCTGTGAAATAAACTATTTTGTTGGGACACCAGAAAGGAGAATGCACGAGAGATATATAGAGAGAGGAGGGTATAACCTAAAGAGGAGAAAAAGAAAAATCCAAGCGATTAGTTGAAATTTAAGTCAAAGCATTTTTTCGCGAGCGTGAGAACGTGAGAAAGACAGCGTGGAAGGAAGAGAGCTAGAGAAAAAGAGGGTGAGGTTGAGAACATAATGAGGCATAAAAAGAAGAATGAACAGTAAGAGAGCGTGAGGCCCGACAGGGGTGCTCAACTCGGGTATAGTGGGCCGTGGGTTCCATTGTGGTAACATAATTGTGATGCCGAATTTATTGTACTGATTAAGAAAAATTCATAATAATTTTAATGCGTATTCGCGTCAGAGACGAAAAACAAAAAGACACCGACCCAAGGTCATCGAGATCCGAATTCGGCGGCCCTGTTGGCCAGTGCACAAGAAAAAAAAACATTCGTTTACACATATACAAACGTACAGAGACAGACAGGACAGATATAGACATATATAGGACACAGACAAATTTACATATACACATACATTAGACACGACATGATACGTTACTATATACGTTTTTGAAATAATTGCAATCGAAATGATCTGTTTGAAAAATATTGTATAAAAAACGTTCGCTTGGTCGATGTGTACACTGTCATTGAAAGACATATGTAAAACATTATGTGGAAGACACGAATGCACATAAACATGTAGACGAATACACTTTGACGAGATACATGGAACAGACATGAGGAACACGTTACGTACACTCTCGAATCTGTAGACTGTAGGTTTACTATTAATTATTATGGATTATAATTATTATATCTATTACTATATCAATGTATAATTATATTTAGTTTTTAGGTTACTATGTCTATCATTTCCCGCTTGTACATACGCCGTGAGCTCGAAAAAATTAAATCTTTATCAAAAGAAATCTATAATTTTTTCGACTGTTTTTGTACAGAGATAATAAAAACAAAGGCCTCGTGCTTATGAAATTTCATGAATATAAAACATCGCTGTGTTTACTGTTTCGATTTTTGTCCGAAGTCCCAAATACCAGTTTCCTTTATATTGATTCTCAAATTGATAAATTTACATGTTTGAAGGTTGAATTTTCCACAATATTGTTATTGAATTTAAATAATTTAATAAAACTAATATATTAATCTATAATTACATCATTAAGTAAAATAGTGAAATAAATTATTGTAAAGCATAATACGACTTTTAATCTCAAATATTTATAATTTCTTTTATTATGTTTTTTTCTATATAGTAAAAATGAAAATAGAATACTGAAAATCTTTTGTTTTAATGTTTCATAAAACATCATACTTAAAAAATTGTACTTTTTTAAAAATGTTTAATATATATTTTTCAATGGAATAAGATTTGTTTACTATTTTGACATGTCTTAATGTTATTTTTTCAACATATTAAGAATTAAAGTTTTGACAGTTAAGTAATTATTATAAACAATTAGTTAAATTCAAAATTTTTAATAAACGAAAATCGAAGTATTTCGGATTTAAAAAAATTTTACAAATTACGCAATTAATTTTATGCGATTGTGTAGTTGTAATACGGTAGGAATTATTGGACATTGACTAAAATCAAAATATTTAAAACTCCTTTTTGTACACATATTATCATTAATTTCAAACTTCATGTATGTATGTGAAGAAAAGTAAAAAAACTAATTAATTGATATCGGTTGTTAGCATAGTCGTAGACATCAACAAATTTTGTCCTTGAATTATTATTTTTAGATATAAAATATTATTCTTGTACGGTTAGATTTTTGTTTAAAACTTTAAATTTCACATAGTATTAAACTAGTATTAAAAAATAAAATATAATTGAATAAATATTAAAAAAATTATTTCCTTTGTTCTCATAAGTGTTTCTCTCACGATATGTTTATATGCTTATGCTATCAAGCACTTGATGATACAGCAAAAAGCGTAACTAACAGCGACAATGAAAAATTGTCGATATTTTAAATATTTAAAGCGTGAAGATTTTATTTCGATAGTCGTAAGTTCGTTTTTTTCGAAAATGACTTTACATCATAGTATAGGAAAGTAAGGATATTTTTTTTCGAAAATTAAAGTAAATATTTAAACGCATGTGAAAACATTAAAAAATGTTTTTCGTAACTGAATTGTTATTTTGAAAATTGAAGTCTCATCTTTACAGCGATTTTATATTATATCAGTTATATCGGTTATTATAAATTATCAAGAAGTTTTCATTCTCAGTGAAACACTACAGTTATACTCTTCACTATGTATTTATAACTGTTTAAATTCAACAAATGACATAGCTCTAAAGTTGCAGTTTAATAATATAATATGTAGCTATACAATTTCGTAATTTTAATTTATTGAACAAAACTTCAATAATTGCAGTTCATCGCAATAATTTGTAAAGCGGTGAGTTTGAAATGTTTATCTTGATTTTTTTCGCATAGTAAATCAATTCTACTGCGAAAAAGTTCACAAAACGATAGATAATTAAGTGATAGTAAATTAATAGATGCGTGTTTTTTATTTTCGAATGACATAAACCGACACCATTTACTCGAAATGTATCAAATGTTGATTTTTATCAATATCGTCGGTATCATACGAATTTTTTCTTATACTTGTAACTTATATACGCAATTATTCGTTCAGAATTAAGAAGTATATCTGGAAGTATGTTGTGGAGCAGAGACGGCGAACTTCCTCGTCGTGGGCTACACGAGCTGCTCACTCACGTTTGCCAGTTCCTCCACTGTGAAAATTAATTCTCACTCTGTCATTTTCACTGCAGCGGGCCATACAAACTACTTTCCCTATCTTCCTTTTAACTTTAGCAGCTACAATAAAGAAAACAATTTATATGTTTACACATATACCTAAGCGAGTATTGTAATTGCGACACTCTCAACGCAGTAGAAATTGATGTGGAAAGGATAACGCTAGCGATCAGGAAAGTAAGGGCAAGGGCCACATGCGGACTGCAGGCCGCCAGTTAACCACCTCTATTATAGAACATAAGTATACGATGACGATAGGTAAATGAAGAATCAAGCATGAAATAACAGACGCTATTTGTTCTTTAATACTCTGTAACTGAGTAATCGAATGCTTTGTTAAAAATGATATATTGTCATAATCAATACTAATTGGAAGAAAGAATAATATGGAAATTTGAAGGAATATGCAAGTTTTCAAAGTTTTCAAAGTGAAAGTTGACTTTTCAAAAATTGAATCTATCCTCTTCGTTTTAAGAGGAAAATCTATCTTTCCCCAGATGAATATTAAACGGATATTGAATTTAAACGAAAAAAGTTGATAAAAAACAGCTTTTTTCGTTCGTACTTTTACCAACAAAAATTACTTTTAAAATATCAATAAGACATATCTTAACATGAATACAATTAATGCATAATTTTTAAAAATACATAAAATATAATCATATAAATAAGAAAAACATAATAAAAATTCAGATAAAACAAATAACATTGACGTTTTTATTTCTGCATTGTTTCTATTTATTTGAAGGTCTATATTCTGTATTGTCGTACACAACTTTGCTCAACATCATAACTTACAATTAGAGATTCCAATATAGTTAATTCTTAGTTTTTAATTTACATTTACGTTAATTTTTAACTTTTATATTTAATTTTATATTTTATTTTGATTATTTTTTACATATATAAAAAATTTTTTTTGTTGAAAAATTTGAATAAACAACTAATTAGTAAGATCAAATTTAAATCGATATTTTTAAAAATACTCATTTAATTAAAAATATAATATTATGTATGGATTTTATATATAATTTAATTTAAATCATTTTTTTTACATTTATTTTTATCTTTTATTTCTTTGTCAATCGTTGTCTGTTATTTATAATGTATAAAATTTGTTGTCTTTTTTGATAACATTTAATCTTACGTAGTAATTTTAAATAATTAATAAATTATAAAAGAAAGAAAAAATATTTATTATGCCTATGTATATTAATATACTTGTCTACTTTGAAATAGATCAATGTATCATTGCATGAATAGCATAGTGTAACATTAGAGAATACTAAGATTTAAACTTTTAAAATTTCGATTGTATAGTTGAAAAATTTATTTGTCTTGTCAATGTCGTTTTAGTGTTTGATTAAAGGCTCTTTGTATAAAGGAAGGAAAAACATTTTTTATTCCAAAGATTCGCATATATGTTATAACATTAAATTAAATTTTCAAAAATTGGACAGTGAAATTGAGTTTATACCTATAATAATATTATTTATTGTTATTAAATGTATATCTCTTGTTTTTTCTAGGTAGTTTTTTTTAAGCTAGATGTAATTTCTTTAAGAATTGTAAGTTAAACTTAATTATAACCAAGTAGGAATGATATTATAAGAAATCGCTGAAAATATTCAAATATGCATAAATTCCAGAGACAAAGTAATTAGTCAGTATGTAAACAAAAAGATACGTGATATCTCTTTGTTGACAATTTATTAAGTTTACATTTGTTTATAAGCTTGAAGAATAACAGGTTTGCTGCAAATGTCGGGAGTGATCATTAACGTTGTGATAAGCAAACTGAGTTTACATCCATTAGAAAGAATAAAATATTTCTCGTATAGGTGAATAAAAAATTATTCTTTATCAGCATTTTATGATATAAATATATGATATAAAATGATGTATAGGAATTAATTTAATAGTGATAGCTTGGAAATGGCGCGGTCAAGTGTGACATTATTTTCACGAAGCCGATGCACTACAGAGGCAAAAGTTAAACGGCGTTCTTTTCTTTCTTTCTCTGTTTGAAATTAATTCATGATGGAAAGGGTTAAATCTCATCGACAAGAAACAAAAATAAGGTTTAACGACTCATTTCTGAATATTGTTAAGGTTTCTTGGTTTGGGCTATGGCGATGGGGCGGTGGGACAAATATGAGAGACAGCTTCTCGCTAAGAATTGTGACCATGGCGTGCGAAATGACAACGAATTATTGTTCCACAGAGGAAGAAGAGTCACAAAAGGTGGTGTACCGAACGGCCTGGCTGTGAGGAGAACACGAGGGTGTTGGTATGGGATCGAAGAGGTTAGGGAAGCGAGAGCGGCAGCACCAATGATGGTTACAACGATAACCATCGTTGGAGAGGTGGGAGGAGGGAAAGGTAGAGCAAGAGGAGGCGACCGATGATTGTCGTAGAGGTCAGCGTCGGTTGTTGCCCTGGCCCCCTGATGGCCCGCTCGGTTACTGCCCCCCTTATGCTTTAGAATCATGATTCCATTCCGTTCGACATAGACAGTCGCGATTCTTTCTCTTCCTCCTTTCTCTTTGTTTCAACTCCACCCCTATTTATCATCCCTGTTTTTCTTCACCACTTTCTCTTTAATGTAATATTTCGTTAATAGAATTATTCTATTTACGTGAAGATCGATTGGATGTTTATAGTTTAACGATTCATTGTTCGTAATAATCTGCGAGTAATGTGAGAATTGTTGTGCAAATTTTTACTTTTATTTATCATCTAACGAAATGAAGTATTCATTAGTACAACAGCGAGACTTAAATATATCTATTGTAATTAGACATTTGAAAAAACTTATTGAATAAACATTTGAGCTATAATTTTGAAGTTTTCGAAATTTTTTAATAGTATAAATATACAATTTGCAAAAATTACTTAATAAAATTTACTATTTAAAATTCTCGAAACTCTTAATAAATTTTGAATTTTGATCAGAATATTTATATCTTATGATAAATTAAGATAAATTTTGGATCATTATCAACATAGTTATATATTTTTATTATCAAACAGTTTCTCTTAAATTCAAGGATCTACGTTAACATGACATAGGCGATGTATCACTTCAGTTTGTGGTAAATTTTTTCTAAAGACACTAAAGGCTTTTTATTTTTTGAAAAATAAAGACATAACAAGATTGTAACTAGATTACATAATTATTGAATTATTTTTGAAGTGATTCGAATTTTTTATAATATGTTTATATTCAGTATTTTAGTGTATATTATTATATAAGGATAATATAATTTTTAAAATATAAAATGTTTCGGATATCGGGGCAAAGAGTATTTAAAGATTCGAAACTTCGGTAAAATGTCTTTTCTGTTTTTTAATTTGTTAAAATAGCAGTTAATATTTATATATTTTCTTTTTATATTAAATACTGTTAGTCATAAGTTGTTATTTCTTTTATTTTGTGAAATACAAAAACATATGTCTCTAATTTGAATGGCCAGTCAATGCCAATGCTCAATATATTACGATTATCTTATTCGATCATTTTGATTTTTATTAAGTTGTACATGCAGAAGTAAATATATAATTGAAAAAAATATTTTATCCGTAAAAAATATGGAAGTATCGAAGTCATTAATCATATTGAGAAACAAATAATATATATAATTGTTTTTTATTTGTCATTTTATAGTTATGTCTAATATTAGGCACTAGATATAAATAGCTGCGAAAAGAATTCAAAATACTATATAGAGAACTAATTGTTAATTGCAGAAATTTTATTCATTAGTTTTGATAGAAAGATGAGATAAGAAGAGAATTCTCACAATAAAGTGAGAATTTTCACACATAATAATAAGTGAATATATTAAAATAACTTCTGGTCATAAAATTTGACAGGATATTATAGCTTAATAACTTCAATAACAATGCAATGCAACGCAATGCAAATCTTCCGTTTCCAAGACTTTGTCACTAAATAACTAATATTTAATAGTATTTCATTTGACTATCAACTTGTGTATATTTTTTTTTTTTTTTTCTTTACGATCTTTTCCTTATTTACGATCTTTTGAAATCTGATTTTACTCTTTTATTTATTATTTGTTGCATGAGAATTGAAATCAATTTAATGGCCCGTTTTTTAATGTCTTTTAATATATTGCTTAATATTACTGTAATATATTACTACATAGATTTATAATTTATATGTAATTGTTTCTGTTGGTTTCTATATTGAAAATTGTTTTGAAATCTTTATTCTCAGCATATTGAATATGCAATTAGTTTATGCATATTACTAAAAAGTACACTAGGATAGTCATACGATAAAAAACGTATGACATGCATAAGTGAATTTATGTAGAATAAATATTTTATTTATTTAATCCAAGTAATCTCTTTGACAAATATAATAAAAATTAAAAATCTCTTTGCTTTCTGTTTAAAAAATATATTAATACGGTTTTTATTTTATTTTAAACTATAAGATTTCATTCATTTTAATATTTCCTATAATAATGAATTTTAAGTTACATGGACTTCATTCTTAGATAGCTTTCAGTTCTAATGAGTTTTATTTAAATTTTCAGGAAATTTATATTTTTTAAATCTTTGAATAATATCCGTGATGCTTTATCTAGGTAATATAATCACTAAATAATTTTTCTATTATTATTATTATTATTATTATATTCATATTAAATATATGCAATATACATATTAATATATACAGTATACATATCAAAGTATGTATCTGTACATATCTATCTGTAAATAATATTAAAAAAAAAACAATGCAAATTTAAAAAAAATTTCATACGTCATTGATTATAAAAGACAGCATTACTTTTTCTTTTTTTATTTTTTTTCTTGTACTTGCTGTTTACGAGAGAAGCGCTGGTTATTAAATCTGTGAATACTCTGTGTGCTATATATTCAACATATTGAATATGTTGTTCAGAATTGGGCAAAATTGTGGATCGATCATGGGTTTCGTCGATATTCTCAATATTATTTGTTTTTTTAATGTAATCTGTTATCAGATTGTAAAAATATTTAACTTACATAATAGATTACAAAATATTTGACTAACATAAGTAGATGACTGCTTACGAAAATTTAAAGAATTTCGCTTTAGCGTCAGCTAGAGTCAACGATGTGAATGTAGAATGATTCTGTATCACCTGTTTTATTTTTTTGTATATTTTATGTCTATATATTATACATATAAAGTCATTCAAAACGTGTGGAAAGTACGGTAGAGGCTGATTTAGCACATTAAAATAAAAAGAAAAGTTTCATATAAACTTATTTATATATAACATCAACCATGCAGAAAAACACTAAACCAATATCCAGTTCCGAAAACTTGTTGCAACACATAATAAACTGTAACTCGAAAACAAAATCATATCAGATAATATGTTTATATGAATCTTTCTTCCTATTTTAGTCTGCTGAATCAGTCCTTGCTGCATTTCATGTTCTGAATCATCTTGTATATAATAACTATGATATTATATAGTATATATTTCATTTTTAGAATTGTGATCTCAAATAATTACTTCAATTTTCTTTAGATTAGCAAGGTATTTTAATTTTATTCAATGAACATAAAACACAGTGTCTTTATTTTTATTGGAAGAAGGATTTCGTGTATAAAATTTTAGCTTCGGATCATTAATCAAATCATTAACGGATTATTAATTTCTGAAATATTAATAAAAAAATTTTGACACTTTTATGCTTATAGTATTATGCTTATTACTAATATAATTATTTTCATTGTCCTCAGTATTTATAAAGTGTCCCACTTAAAATCTGACAGTTGTCGAGGTTTTAATATATTAGCTTGTCCCAAAAGTGTCTTTCGATATTTCTGCTGCTTTATCTGGCAATGTTTATACAAATATGAAACTTAATTTGTCAAATGGTGTGGTCTTTATCTTCAGTCGTCCTCTAGCTGTCGTAGGATACGTTTCGTTTCGTGCATTGAAGTCTTATATACGCCCTTTCATACGCCTTTAAGTATGGAAAATTAAAGAAACCATTTCTGACATATAATGCTGCATTGTTTCAAAAAAGACAACAATGCCAAAGATACCGCAACTGAAATTTGCACTCTGTGTAGGAGTGGTACTACAAGTGTTCAGACAATTCATTGTTTAGGAAATTTAGAACTGGCAATTCTTATTTGGAAGATGAACTCAGCGGTCTCCCATTTACTACGAATATAGAACTAATCAAAGGCATGACTGATGGAAATCCGCGAAACACTATTCATGAATTGGCATATATTTTAAATATTCCACGAACAACGGTGCATAATAATCTTACAAAGTTCGGCTACGTCAATCGCTCTGAAATATGGGTTCCGCATCAGTTGATAGCGATAAAGATCAACCAGAGAAAGAGAGAGAGAGAGAGAGAGAGAGAGAGAGAGAGAGAGAGAGAGAGCAACTTAATCCGAGAAAGTGCAATCTCCCTAACATATTTCGACGTGTGATCTGCTTCTTCATCGAAGCGAGAGAGATCCGTTTTTGAAGAGGTTACTGGGGACGTGGATTCTTTACGAGAATATTACACGTAAACGATCTTGGTCAAGTGATAAGAAGCCTATAACGGTAGCAGAGTCTGATCTTCACCCGAGGAAGGCTTTGGTGTCCATTTGGTGGGACTGGAAGGGTGTCATTTATTATAAACTGGTTCCAAGGTGAAACAATCAATTCAGTGAAATACTGTCCCCAACTGAACAAATTGATGGAACAACGATCAGACTTAAAAAACAGATGAGGTGTCGTTTTAACCATCAGGAACAAGTTGTTATCCTTTGATTGGGATGTTCTACTTCATCCTCGATAACTCTCTGAATATTGCCCTGTGTGATTACTACTTATTTCATTCATTAAAAAATTCTTTTCACGGTAAAAAATTTAATACGATAAATGACATAAAAATGCACCTAGAACGATATTTTGCTAGCACCCCCTAGAAAGATGGCATTAAACTTCTGTAGAAATGTGGAGAAAGGTAATAGAACAAAATCATACCTAATTCAATAAAATAATATAAAACAAAAAAAAAAAACTGTCGTGCATCTATTACTTTCTTATAAAACGAAAGAAATTTTTGGGACAACCTAATACTATGATCTAATCATAATGATTATTGCATTCCTTTTAATCCAATCATCAGATATCAATTAATCAATTGTGAAATATCAGTAAAATCCGATGTCGATGAAATGTCGTCAATATTGGATTTTAAACGGAACGCGCTATAAACAATGACTATAGATATTGACTAAGGACAATATGTTATTATGTTATTATGCTGTCGGTTATTTGACAGTTGATGGCGACGACTGCTACAGTGACAACGGTCACGACGGTATACGACGCTCATTAGTATAGCAAAGACGTTTATATTATTAATAATATATAGTATATCTTAGAAACTAATAAAGATACGAAGCTAAAAGTTTATATTCAGGATTCTTTTCTTCTTTTTTTAAAATTCATTTTGATCTATCTACTATATCTAGAATAAATAGTCTACTATATCTTTATTAATATCAATTTACAACTCGCAAAAATTAGTAATTGTTGTAATATAATATATCAGAAAATAAGTATTATTTTATCTAACAAACAAGTGAATTTTTAGAAGCGATTATATGTTTTTAGCAACAATTAGCAACAACTCTCTACAGATTATTTTAAATAATCACAGACAGGTAAAATATTCATTAATCGTAGAGAAAATAAGATATTATCATTTGAGTGGGAAATTGTTCTTAATTTATTTAAAGAAAACAAATCTAAATGTAAAATAGCATCAGTAAATAATTTAGATAATTTTTTAAGATTATTTTTAAGACAACTAAGATAATTTTTTTTATCTTTATATTTGCAATATTATGCAATAATTATTAACATAGTATTATTTCGTTGTACATTAGTAAAAGTTTATATTTGTATTTTCAATTTAAAAATTATATGTATATTTTCTTTCAATTTCTTTCATGTAAATACATGTACATTGTATATCTCTTATCTTTATGTTCTTAATTAACTGTTTCTTTCTCATTGCTCTAACTTCCTTAATAATTTTTTTTTACACTTTTTTTCCAATATTATAAACATATTTTGTACGTCTATAAAAAAATAATCAATGTAATCTGAAAATTCGAAAAACTTGTTAACTATGTATTTCATTAATATTTTTGTCTTTACAATAAATACATAAGTTGTTTTAATATTTTACTGTTCCGTAAATAATAGATTAATAGATTTAATAGATTTCGTTACATCATATATGCAGGTATTTTATATGTGGCGCAATAATTTGTTTATCTACTCCAATATAAAAGTCAGCATAAATAAGTTATTGTTGATTTATTATACGAGGTAATATTAAATTATTTAATTTTAAATTTGAAACCGATTAATTGCATCATGAATGAACTACGCATTCAATATCGTGATTAATTAAATTATATTTATACAAATCTTGCTCGCAAGTTTCAGAAAATGCCATAAAAACAAGAAAATCATTGCGAAATTCGTTAATTAATATTTATTAGTATATATTATTTATATATATATATATATATTTGCAATAGATAATTTAAACATAAACTTACTTCTATAATATTATATAGATAATTTTAAAAGATGTATTTAGTTGCTTGTATGTATTATATAATAACAGCATTAGAATATTCACTTTGAATGTTTACATCGTTCATTTTTCTATCTAGAGTCGTATAATCTTAATATGTTTACTAATTAACGGTATACGAATATGAAAGTTTAGGAATATAAATATGCCTTATTAAAAGAAACTGTGGAAACAAAGATAAATTGGATAAAAAGGGAAAATATTGTTTATAAAAAGACATGGATATTATGTAAAGTATATGGACATGTAAACATATCAAAGAAATTCGGTCTTGAAATATTATTCTTAAGAAGCACAAGTCTGTGTTAAAAGTCACATGAAATTTTGAATTTTTCCAACAACAATATAATTGTATAGGAAATTTACAATATTGTCAGTTTATTTGTGTGTATGTTTTTTAATAAAAACAATATTATTACTTTTTACTAGTAATATTTATTATTTTTATTAGCATTTATTTTTATTAATTACTTTTTCATAAACTTACTATTTTGATTAAACAATAATTATGATTATTTTACGAAAAAGGGATAGTATATTAACTTAAATTATTTTAAATTAAAAAAGTTATTAAATTAAATTAACAAATTAAATACGGCATTTTTAACTTTTTCATCATACAAAGAAAAATTACATTATAATACAATATAAAATAGATCCTAAAAAATGAAAACGACTTCTGGAAATTCAAAAATTAAAAAAAAGGTAATCAAATTTTTATTCTATTTAACTATCCCTACAAGTATCAATGTATACGTGAATCAATATATAAATTTTGCACTTTTTTGTAAAATGTGTCAATAAGAAAATGTATCTCGGAGAAATATAGATAATTAAAAAAAAGACGTTTATTTAAGTTTTTGATTTTCTAGTTTTGTTGTTTTTTGAAGATGATTCTTAAAATTTTTTGATAAATGTAGTACGAACAATAGATACTTGATTTTTTTATATTTTTTTTAGGATTACTGCTTTGTCCCATTATATGGACTCAAATTTTAAACAACTGTTGTTTAAATTTGCAATGTTCTACACCATTAAATCTAAATTTCTAACTTTAAAAAACTGTGCATTCTATTAATTAATATATTTTTGATTATACGTGCTGAAATTTTGTAGCTAACTAAGTGAAGAAGTATATTAGATATTTTCTGTCATTAATAATTTATTATGTTTAACAATTAAAGACTTTTATTCACATGTTGTAAACCATAATACTTATTTGTTTCTTTTGTTATTTTTTCACTACATTTATTATCTTAAATTCTGAAATGATAAATGTGGTATATATTTATTAATTTATTCATATCATTATCATATCATTCATTTATGAGTTATATTTTTCTCAATATGTTTTTCTTAAATAATAAATTTAAATAGGATTTAACGGATAATTCGCAAAAGTTTGTGTACTATATAAAAACATAATATAATACCATATAAAGTGATTATAAGTAATTTATAATTCTATAACAAAGCTATATAATATTGTAATAAACGAATAGGACATGTTTCGTTTAGGAGGAAAAAGAAAAGTGAAGTATTTATGTAATTGATATTTGAACAAGAGGCTATTTTTGAACGAGTTTGATTTTAAAATGTTTTATATTATATTATATAGGATATTTTTTTTTAAGTTTTCTAGTGTGAACTGTGTGTTTTTTTAACTTTGTTAGGGAATTTTTGGCAAAGAAACTATTACACCTTTTGCAGTCAAATTGACAAGGTCAATTTGTACGTATTTCAATGACGTTTTAAAATTTTTTGGGACAAAAAATGTTAATATTAGTGGCATTGCATACTCTCGAACATAGTCGCTTTTAAAAAAAAGTCGTCTCACGGTGTCCATGATTCCGGCCATTCTGTTTGTTGGAAATAAAAAAACGTAAATGTTCCTTAATTAGTATGAGTTTGGCTATAGCAGGTACCAAAAATTATCGATTTTTGCATGTTTTTGTTAAACTTCGGAAGCCTAAAAAAATATAAAAAATAAAATTTTTTGGTTGATTCTGGTAGGGGCTATAGTCACACATGTACTAAATGCGCACTTAAAATTTTGAATCCTTAGATTTTGAGATATCATGGATCGTTGCGTCCCTCAAACAACCACAACTTCGTTAATTTTGGGAGTTCACATGTAAGGTTACAGAGATTTATTTTTGAAAATGTCCTTTAAGAATATGCGAAAAAAAATCGATTTTTTCAAAAGTTGATACTAGAATACCTTCTTAAATCGTGGCACAATCAATCAAGGAACAATTTTAGACAAAAAAATTCCTTTAAAAACCATTAAATTAATCTAGTTAATTTTGCTCTAAGAAAAAATTAAAAGGAAATTAAAAGAAAAAAATGAATTAAAGAAAGTGAATGAAATTTTTTCATATTCACGCTTCGTTTTCGAGAAAATCGAAATTCATTTGGTACACTTAGAGAACCACACTCCACACTATGTATAGTGTAGCCATTTCGACTAATTATTGTTTATGTTTATAAACGATATCAATCAGGATTTCTTTTAATTATAAAGAATGCAGTTAGTTTCAGTGTCTTATTTATTTTAATTAATTACAAATTACTGAAAATGCTTTCCCTCATGTCGTTGACAGATTTTTTAGATTTTAAATTTTAGATTTAAAAAATTTTTTTCGAATTATGGAAGTATGAACCGATGTTAATCTGAATCGTGTTTGAATTTTTTAATTCATGCCTGTATGATACTATCTTTTAGTTGAAAATGATTTTCACTATCCTTAGAGTACACTATTTTTTGTAATGTAACACCACAGGTAATCTAGAAAAGTGAGGTCTGATTTGGGCAAAGCAATTGTTCGATTTTGGCTAATCCAATATTTGTACTGTTATTTTAAAAAATTTATCTGCAGATTTTTATACATTTATAGGAAATTAGAAGGTGCGGAATGGCACAAAATGGAAATAATGTGAAAAATGTATAAAATATCCGAAGTATATTTTTTATAATATTTGATACATGAAACCAGGGAGATTTTACTGTTTAAATTATAAAAATAATAAAATACATGAATTTGTATAAAAATCCGCAATCTATTTATCATTTTAAACTTGATTTTTTCGAAAACGAAGCGTCATATGGAAAAATTTTATTCTCTTTTTTCAACTTATTTCTGCATGTAGAATCACTTTCTGATCGATTGTTCTATGATTTAAAAAATACACTGTATCAGTACATTTCAATAGCCATGGGTATCATAAACTCGGTCTTTCCGAAGTGTAACCAACATCGTATTACGATTTGATCAGCTGAGGATTACCTATGAAAATTTTGCAAAATTGAAAGTATCGCTCAGGGAAGAATGTGAGTGAAAAATAATCGGAATATATTTTTTGAGATTAAAGAGAATATTGGGGATGCTTGCAGGATGCTCGGTCGAGATTAGCAAAACTAGAATCATTATTTCAAGTCGAAAATATCTTTAATCAGTTAGAACGATTAATTGTCCAGATCGAAACATTCGAACAATTTCGTTCGTGGAGTAGAAACATTTATTTAAAAAATTTTTTTTAAGTTAGAATATATTTATAATCCTTTTTATCTGTCTGTTTCGAATATTATATACAGGGTGTCCAATCTATAATTGTGAATTACTCGAAAACTACCCGTTATATGAAAAGATGGTTCAGATAGGAAGTGAACAGTTTCGAGACAATCTGAATCTGATGTAATTAGTTTTCCTGTTAATGGATGCATAGAGTTGATGAATGAAGGTGAGATACGATTTCTTAAATGGAATCATATAATTTTTAATTTTTTTATTCGACATAATTCAATATTAGATAGTTAATAACTCACGTACCTATTATATGATTAAATTAAACACTATATGATTTCATTTAAGAAATCATATCTCAGCATTCTCATCTTCATATCATCTCTATTGTTGCCTTATTAGAACTGGACTAGAGAGTCAGATTAGCCGAAGGTTAGATCCGTGCGAACTTCGATAGTATACAGCGTGCTATAGGTCAGCGTGTTTAGAATCCCCTCAGAAGAGAAGTTCCCAAAAATACTTAAATAAAACGCACTGCGTGCAGATTTGACAGAAAGTGTCAATGATTTGTCCCCACTTTGAAGCCTAAGAATTTCCAAAGACGATGGAAAGAAAAACGAGGGAGTTTTTCTCCAATTTTCCATTGGTTCAGAGCAGCCTAGAAGTCATCTGACAATGAATCTGGCAAACAATTCGATTCGTCTCCCAAGAGAAATCATTTGATTTCGAAGCAACGCAGTTCGAGTCCTGAACCCTCTCTAAAGGGTTAGTCCATTAAGTTGAAGGGACCATCGTTTTATAGCTTTGATAAAATAATATAATCACTTTTTTGTAGAATTACGGGTTTCATCCAGATCGTATGTAGGTTATCATAAACTAACATATCATGCGCGAACAAATCAAATTGCAAAAATTCAAGAAATCCCAACATCTCGTCGTCTAGCTGAGTTCAAAATTCAATAAAATGGGAAAAAAGAATTGTATAACAAGTTTTAAGGAATTGCTGTAAAGGGCAGATTTTTAATTTTTAAAATCATGCTGGTTGGTAGTCAGACGGAAATTTTTCGAGATTTCGGAGATGTTTAAATTTTGACAATTTTTGAGAACAAAAGTATGCTTACTTTCTTACTTACTATGATGTAAAAATATTTTTGGAAAAAATTCAACTCAGGATTGTCAAAATAGGGACTTTGTATTTTAAAATGAAACCAAGTGGATTGTTATATTTCATTTTTTTTACGAAGTTACAACAGTTTAAAAATATCTACAATTTTTCATCGTTATTGTTATTGTTACAGTTATGCCTTTCACTGTATTTACTATCTTATTATCCAGGATTGCATCTTTTTATCCAACTTGTTTGAAATAGCTTTAATAATTTTATTCATAATTCATTCTTGAACATCGCTTAATTCATGTGAAATCAATTCATTCCCTTTCTTCATTGATTTGAATGTATATTTGAGATAAAGAACACAAACGGTGAAATGGTTTATTTTTATTTAGAATCTAATATTTTATTTATTATGTTGATTAAATTTGTAAATAATATTTATAATTAATTTATTTATAATATAATATTTATAATTTGTTTATAATATATTTATAATTAATTTATTTATAAATAATTGTAAATTATAAATAATTTGTAAAAATATTTCTTAAAATCTTATTATCAATAATACTTCTTTATCTTCCTCTCGGTTTTTTGATAAAAAATTATTAGCCATGAATTTCATATTGTTTTCGTCATTGCAGCTGAAATTTCAGCTGTTGAAATTGTTATTTGAATAGAAATGATATTTGAATAGAAAGTTGTCGAAATCTCTTGTCTGATCGTGATATATCGGGTCCTTAACTCAATATGACTATGAAGGTTGTTTTCTTCTTACCTTTTGCAACTTTTGAAGATGTTCCTTGAAATGCAACTTTGTTTTTGATGTTCGAAATTAAAAGATCTAAGAAGATTTGAAGTATACCTTGCTCAGTAATTCTCAATCTGTTTGTATACATTTGAAAATTCTGCAGCATACTTGAATAAGGGAAAAATAAATTAAAAATCTACACAAATAAATTTAGAAGATTTTAGATTTATTTATTTTTACTGTAAAGTGTAAAACTTTACTGGTAAATGTAAAATAATCATGTTATAAGTTATTAATAAAAATATAACTATTTAATAAAATGATTATAAAAATATAAATATTTGACAACATAGTATTAATTCAATAATAATGACCATAATATATCTTTTTCGTTTTAATAAAAAATTTGGCACAGTGATTGAGAATTACTGTTTTAGCTGCATAAATCGTTGTTAATTACCGATGATGGCCCTTGCTTTTCAAAGATAGATTTTTACTATTAGTGGATCTAGACAAAAGTTGGAGAGAAAATTAATCAAAGATTAACGATTAAATTTTTCAATAATTGCAATTAATGTTTGCATTCCAACTTTAATTGTCAGTTATAAATAATGATTCTTACTTTAATCGTTGGTTGCGGTGATTGATTAAACACCTTTTAATCGTTAATTGCGACTGAGGATTAAATTCTTACTACCGTTAATTGTTATACATAATTAACTTCCTTTAGTTTTAATCGTCAGTTGGATATCTTATTAACAATTAATTGCTGAAATTCTTTCTGTTACGAAATCAGTATTTTCTTGTTCGTGATTAGGGATCGAGATACTTGCAATAATGTATAAAGAGATGATAATGCCATAACGAATAATATTCAATGTTAATCGGACTTGCAGCTAAACATGTAAATCTATATTTCTTAGCAATATATCAGGAATATGTTTTATATACTTTAAAGCATTACAATTTAAATTATTACTTTTAATCAAATTCGATGTAATAACCAAAAACTGATAATTGACAATTAACACTATTAATTGATTAAATCAATCATTAACGATTAATTTCTTTTAATAGGGATTACTGATTAATTGCTGATTTTTCAACGATTAATTTCCTTTAGTTAGCGATTAATGATTAATTTTAACTTTAACTTAATTTTAACTTAATTTTAAACTTATCGATTAAATTAATCGCCGATTTTCCGTAAATATCAATCAGTCAATCAAACTAAAATTTTAATCGATTAATGCCCAAATTTGATCTAGACTGGTTAGTACCAAAATTGATTTAATTTAAATGTATAGAAAATACTGTATGAGTTCATATCGTTTATACTCTGAGTATTAAAATTATAATGCTTTTTCTGTTGACGTAGATTCAATGTTAATAATGTTATACAATAAATTATGTTAAATGATATTAATTTTCTCTCTAGATGGTGTATAAATAGTGAATAAATTTAATTTAATTTATTGCTAAATAGTTCTATTGATAGCTCTTTTTTTACACTGTGTCTCAAAAAGTACATTTTTTGTGAAATTGCATTACATTGGGAGTGGTTAAATCATGAATCTTTTGTAAAAGAACTCTATTGTTCTTTTTAAGAGGTTGTCATACGTAAATCTAGTTAACAGCTCGGACTTTCTCATTTATAATTGCTGGTAATTATAATAAACGACATATAAGCCGTTTATTTTAAAAGTGGTCCAAGTTCATTTATCTTTAAATCAAGATATTTAACGGCTTGCCTTCTTTATAAATTTAAAAATATTGTTAACTAATAATATGGTAATATAATGTTATTGTATTTCTAAAGGTATAATTATTTAGAAAATAACACGTTTTTGATAACTATGAATGGACTTAAGCCACTTTCAAAATTAATGAAATAACTTTTTTAACTCTTAAACAGGCATAGCAAGTCCCTTGAAAAAAATGAAATTTCCTTAAAATAAAAAAAAATATTGCAATTTTGTGTTATAAAATTAAAAAATATTCAACTTTTATTCGCTATTAAAGAAATTTACATTCAATAATATTTCTTAATTTATAATTTTCCCCCAATTTATGTATGCGGGAGGAATTTGAAATAATTATGGTGTACAGGTGGTATACTGGTGTAACAAGTCCATTATATCGTTGTATTTTAGTCTTGCGATTGGTCTTACATTTTTGCACAGCGATGTTAATTTAATATTAAATTTAATTTAAAGTTTCTTGGCTTTCTCAGGCGGTAGTAAATCCAAAGTTTTGAATAATGCATCCTCATTCATTGATGTTTTATAGAACATTTTATATGATTCAGTTCACAAAAATCGCACCCAACGTATTTTTAACCAATTTATCTTTTCTCCATTGGTACTTTTTAACTTTCTAAAAATTTTTCCATTTTGAATGTAATATTTTTTTCCTAAATTCCGTTTGATTTTTCACGATTTTTGGATATACATATGTGTCGTCACTCTTGTTTCTTGACATTTTTTTGTGAAATCGTTTGAGACATTAGCTTCTCTGAATATGTTTCTATAATTCTTTTTCTCTTTCCAATATTTTCAAAATTAGAATTAACTTTTTAGATCATCTTCACTTTCTGAAAAATCTTTCTTTTGTATTAATCCGCATGGGTAGGATTTCTGTACGTAACAAAGAAAAAGTCAAAATTTCGTTAAAATTTTTGATAAGTATGTGAATTATTTTTAACATGTATAGGTCAGTTTTTTTACTTATTTGCATCACTGTCTGAGGTAACTTGAAGGTGAACACTGTCAAATATGTTGAAATTTATATTAAAAACAAAATAAAAATTAAGCAGTCCAAATTTAAAGAAACTCTAAAAATAAACAAAAAGTTGTCCGTTTGGACACAATAATGTTCATACTCTGTTTTTCAATGTAGATTGCAGGAGAATAATGCGCTTCTTTCTGCGTACTTTGTGTAAGTACGAGATTTATCGTAGCTATGTTACCATTAGGGAAATTATCAATTTGCCAGGAAACTTTAGAAAAGTAGATTGCGCATTTAGTCGGATAAAAATAATCAGTTTTTATCACATTAGTGATCTTCTTTACATGCTTGTTTATTTGTGTTAATGTATTAAAATTATATATTTAATGGAATTATCATTATTTAAAAAATCACTATCTGAGCTAATCGAACACCACTACTTTAATAATGAAAAACATAGCTCTTATCTCATAAGATTTTATTTCATAATTTACTTTATATCAGTTTGAAACTCTTAAAATGAGACTTAAGCCACTTTCGAAATAAAAATTTTTATGATTTTATTAATCAGCTAATTTTCTATGTACAAAATCTTAGTGATTTTAAATATATTAGTTGCAGTTTGTTTAAAAATGAAAAGATAACGTAAAAATGTAAATATTAAAACAGCTAGCTTGATTTTTTTGGAAAATGGACTTAAGCCACTTACAAAATAAACGGCTTGTTTGTTTAATGTTGTATGATATAATGTATAATATCTGAACAAATGTCTAGAATGACGGTTATAACAATGATGTAAAATGAATAAAAGGTTTGAGATTATTCCCGAGGATAGAGTCAATTCATTCACGAATCAATTGGCATTCATTGAAATAATTCGCATAATTCAAAATAATTCACTAAACTTCTTATTGCTTACTTTCGTAAAAGTGCTATATCATTTTATTTGAAGTGATATTTCATTAATTAGGTTGTAAATAAATTGCTGGTAGATAATACAAACAAAAGTTTTCGAGTGCAAAAAGTTAATTATAGATCCGAATGTCTTGCTAGGTTATATATGTAGTATGGATAATATTAGTGTTATGAAGCCAAAAAAAAAATCAACGAGTGTAAAAACGAATGACGAATGAAATGTAAATCACTTTTCATCTTTTATTATATTCTATACTGTAGCATGTGATATATCACGAAGCTATGTTAATATGAGACGATATAAATTGAGACATTTCTGTAAATTGACAACTATTTCTGTCCATATATTCTACTTCAATGTAATTGATTTGAAGACTTTATATACACTCTTGACCAAAAAAGTGGCATGTTATTGTAAAATATTTTAGACTTATTCATCTATTCACTTCTATCCATTATTTTTCTCTACTCTTCTTTGTCACTTTTTTCTCTGCTGTTGGCTATTCTTTTTGTTTTAGTTAATGCGTCACTACTTTCCTGCTTGTCGAGCATATTTCGCTGTATAACGGGCCTCAAAGAGTTTTGTCCATCAAAGAACATGTTCTTGCTACTTTTTATTTGGAATAGCAAATGACATCGTTCCGTTTGAAATATGAACAAATCCTATATTTTTTAGGCAAAAATTGTTTTGAAGATTTTTCTGCACAGAAATCTACATTCGAAAATCTTATATTTCATTAATTAAAAGAAGAAATACCTTTTAGAATACATTTTTGCCAAATAAAGAATAAAAGTACTTTTATAAGAAATAAAAAAACTGAAATGTTTCGAGTAAATCGAATTTAAAAGAAAATCGCCATATGTATGTACATATTAACAAAAATCATAATCAATAAAAAATTAACATCAATCATACATATGTATATGGATAGGATTGTTATCCATATGAATGAATTAATAGTAAGATTTCCAATATTGTGAAATATGTCTTATGACAGGTTATCCAGGATGTGCAGACGTACAGGGTGAAGTAAATCAACGTTTCTAAAATAAATAGAAATGCATAATCCTCATTTTTCTGTATATACAAGTTGTTTAAATTATTTGGATTTTTCATTCAAAATCAATTAAGTCTATATTTATTTTGACGTGCGAATTAATTATGAAAATATGCAGTCACTGCAATCACTCATTGTTTGGACAACTACTTTAACCCTTTGACTACGGCAAACTTTGAGACGTACCATACGGTAGGAATTCAGTCGCAACCTACACCGAGAATGACGAAATTTTTCGTTAGGCGTGCATTTCTGAAAAAGTATGTTAAAATAATCAAAACACTGAATTTCACTACATTAAGGGGGTATTCCTGTTTCTCGGCTTCAAAAAATCGATTTTTTTTTTACATTTTCTCAAAGTGCATATTTTCAAGATTGTTTATGTAAAAGGATTTGTTTGAATTCGTAAAATTAGCCAAGTTATAGATGTTTAAAGGAGACGTTGTCCTGCTGGCAACGTGTAGCGCACAACCGTACCGCAGCCACATGTATGTCGTTCCTTTAAATTCACTCGAAATTTGTTGTCGAAGGCCAATTGTTTTAGAGTGAGGTTCCTGCTGGTCCTTTTTGAACTTTTTAGATACATTTTTAAGCTTCCGGTAGTTAGTTTTCTTTCGATCAATTAGTAAAACAGACGCGTTTATAAACATTGACATCCAGAGTTCGAGTATTCATTTTATATTAAAATGGATAGAAAAGGATCAAAAACAGAAGATTTCCAAACGAAGAAGATTTCACGGGAATCAATTTACTGTCGAGAAAGATGTTGATATTTCGAGTACATCGGGCGAGAAGTTACAACATAAGAAAAATCTCGACATGATTATTTCGAGTACGCACGGTACTGTATCTTAAAAGAAGAATGAAAGAAGAATGAAGAAGCTGGGTATATCTATCAGTTTATTTGATTGTTTCGGGAGACGAAACATGGAAAAAGCGAGGGTTTTCTTCTTTGTTCGGAGTTTCTACACTCGTCGGAATGTACAGTAAAAGAGTTCTTGACACTGTCGTCAAGTCAAGTTTCTGCCAAGGCTGTAATTTATGGAAAACGAAAAAGAAAGGAACAATTGACGATTACAGCGATTGGTATGAAGATCATAAAAAACAGTGTACGATTAATGACGTAGGTAGTGCAGGAAAGATGGAAGTAGATGCAAACTTTCGAGATGAAAGTCGTATAGAGCATTCAAGGCGTCGGTCCACTGAAATCGCAAAGAGGGCCAGAAGTACTAGTAGAGAAGAGAAATCTGTCCTACAAGATTTCTACGAACACGAGGAAAGTCCACTGTATGGACCTGGACTGGCCGATTGATTGTATGTATGAATATTTTCGTACAGCATGTTACAAAATCTTCAAATGCGTTTTTCTCGAATCCGTATTTTTCAAACTGGTTCAGGTGATATCTCAAGTTCTAGTTGACCGATTGACTTGAAATTTGGAGATCTTCAACGGATGTATCTTTATCGCATGAACTACGGATTTCAAAATCTGATGTTTATTTCTATTTTTTTTTACCACCCAAACGACGAAAAATACAAGAAAAATCGATATTTTAAATGCCATTTTTTTAATTTTCGAAATTTCACTTTTTTCGTATGCGATAGCCATATTTATGCTAATTAAGATGCATTTTGATTTTTCCGGTTCACACAACCAGATGAATCACGTGAACCATTCGAGCTTGTTTCAAAAACATACTTTACATAATGCTACATAATTTTAACAACATTCATTAATTTGGTTAAACAAAAATTGTAAATACTACTTAAGTATGAATAAATCTGTGTGCGAAAACTCCATTCCAAAATGTATCATGGTTTCTTCACAAAAAAATCCCGAAGAAGACGATATTTTCAAGCCGAAAAACCGGAATACTCCCTTAAACCAATATTATTTATTTATTCGTATTTTACACATACGCACATACATTAGTGCACATACTAAAAATTTAACATTAAGATTAAGCTTTTTATAACAATCGTCAAGGAGATTTATAAATAAGTTTATAAATTTTATCCCGTTAGGGATATATATAACAGTCACTAAGGAGCTAAACACACAGTCATTTTCAAGTAATTAAAAAAGAGAGTATGAGTATGGAGAGTAGTTAAGTTAATTCGTTGTAATTTACATTGTATAAGAATATATATTTTGTTACATACATCTTATTTAATATACGTTCCAAAAATAAAACGTAGTTTTAGAACTATTCATTATGTGGAGCTTAAAATATTTTACTACAAGAATATTTTATGATGGGCAAGGTTTTAATAAACTTAAATATTTCTTAATAATAGTAATCAGTAATAATTTACTAATAATGTAAAATAATTTAGGAAAAATCAATCTTTTTAATTACAGACAATAAAAGACTCAAAGAGCAAATGAGTTTAAAATTTTAAAATTTTTTAAAATGGAGTATTAATCAATGATATACGTAATAGTTTGGTTAATCATATTGGAAGTACAATTTTAGTAACACAATTGCTTGACTATGAAAAGAACACTGTGGTAATATATACAAAATTTTTCATTTCGTATTTTTTGTGTATGTTTCGGTAAAAAAAAAAAAAAAAAAATAATCCTGTTGAAAATTAGCATTTTATGAAAATACTTTCCTAAGATTTCTTCCTGTTTTATTTCAGCAACTTGTTGAAAATTCTATCTGAGTAATTTGTGAATTGAACAAATCAAATGACAATTGCAACTAATGATATTTAAACTTTGCTACGTCAATCACGTATATGTGAAAGAGATTAAAATTTTATATAAAATTTATATTTGGATATTTAAATAAGATTTAGTTTTCATTTAGATTTCATTTAGATTTCATTGACAAATTTAGTCGTACAGTATATAGTATCTAGATGCTATTCACACAGCATAATATTTGTAAATGCAAAGTTAGTATTCGATTAATTGATTTTCCACTTTGAACGATCTTTACCAATCTAAGATACAGTGGAAAAGAGAATTGTGCACACTTGTAACGTAATGTTTGAGGAAATTAATGTTCGTATTTTAAATCATTTCCTAATTTCTTCTTCGTGATCCTTCTTAACCATTTATTTCTTAAGTCGCATGTCTGTTTCTGCAATTATTCCTTTATTACGTTTATTTTCACCATATCCTCTTTTTACTTTCACGATGTAGTTCCATAATCACGTAAAAGAATTCAATGAAAATATAATATTTCTTGATCAAAAGAAGCACTATTCGTTTTTCTTTGATTTCCACATCATCTCTTATTCCATTTGAAATTGACACAGTGAACGCATACGACTTTCAATCACATGTAATCTCATTGTCTATTACAATTGTTTTCGACTATTAGTATTACGCTGCATTATTAGTACTTATTTTACTATTACAGATAACGAAATAAATTGCATTTAGTAAATAACGTCACTTTTATGAATGCAAAAGTAAATCGATATGAATAAATCACTATATATTTGATTTTGGAACGAAATTGGAGAAGAATAAAAAATATCGTCCAGAATTGGCTAATAGATTCATCGTCTGGCTAATAGAATCATCACTGGAAGGTAAAAATCGAGAGGATACATTTTCTTATTTAATTTATATCAATAAGCATCATTAATCTGTTTTTAAATTTTAAAATTGATTTGAAACATTTAATATTATTCAGTAGATTATTATTAGAGCATCATTACTCAATAAATCAAATTTACTAATACTTTCGTAACAATTTCTAAATATCTTTCCATTTTTTTGCATTAGTTTTTTTTATTGTACATTATTTTTTTATTGTTTTACATGCATTAATTTTTTTTAGTATGCATTACATTTTTATTATTTTATATGGAAATCGATTATTTTCACGCAAGTGATGGCTTGCAATTAATGCTAGTTTCTTCAACATTTCTTTTGTCGAAAATGAACTAATTTTTTCGAACATGTTACAATCGTTTTACAGTTTTCGGTGAAATTTCCGAAAACCTGACATTTTTGATTTGACTAAAAGTTTAAAAATAGTTTCAATTTTGCAAAAAATTTTTTATGTTTATTTGGTCGGAATTTTGAAAATTGATTTGTTTTAGACAAAAGAAATGTTTACGAGAAGGATTTTCGATGATTCAAAAGTTAAAGCTATCTTCAAAATTCTAATAGGAAGAGACAGGTTTTTAGAAGCAGTTTAGTTATTGTTATACAATGTGAGCGTTGTATAGGACAATGTAAATCATCATATGTACAGAGTGGTCTGCGTAATTTGATTATCTCGAATAACTACTAAATTATGCAAAGTTGCATGATTTAGAGGGGTATATTATATGGTACTTATATTTTTCTGTAAGTAGAGACATTTAGAAGATTTCAAAATTATTTATTACTTTTTTAAATAAAATAATATATTTCTTAATCTATTGATTGATACAACTCGACATTCTCTATAAAAAAATATTAACATGTATATCAAAAAATTATTTCAATTTTAATTTTATAAAATTCATGCATGGAAAACAAAAATAATATGAATTTAAGAATGCTGTACCGATAAAGTTTACAAAATTGAAGTTAAAATATCTCCTTTGAAAAAATATTTGCCATGAAAATACATAATTGATACATAAAAAAAACATTATCTATATTCAAAGATTATAATCTAATGATTATTATTCCTTGTGATTCTAATTACAAACATTAGAAATTGTAGTTGAATAGATAGATTTCAAGAAACTTGCGAGCTTTCAGATTGTTCAAATGATTCTGAGATAAATAACCATTTTATCCGCTGAGCGGTCAAAGGTTTCTTACTAGAAAATTCGTTTCGTATCTCTCTAATCCAAAGTCAGATCCTCTCTTTTTATTACAATATTTTCTACGAGACAAACTAAGTTACTTGCAATCGTTTTCCTAAATACGCGTTGAAATTTCTCAAGTTTATTGCGGACGGTTTATTGCGGACATTCGGTTGTAATAATGGAAAATTGAGTAATAAAGACGAGCTATCTGCTTTCGAACAGTCACGAAACCGTATCGCCGAAGGAAAAAAATAAAATAAAAAATTTATTTATTTTAAAGATTCATAAAGCTATACATATATGTATATAGTTTTTTTGATTCAAATAACTTATCTATCGAAATGTGCAAACAAATTGAATCTAATAAAAATTGTTATAAAATGTTTAGAAAAATGCATTAAAACAAACAAAACGAAAAAAAATAAGAATATTTTTTAAAATGATCTGATAACGAAAGTATTAATATACCTATCACATATTTGCTCATTTTCTTTTGTTGCGTAGGAAATTTACACGTTATTCGTAGGTTGTCTGTAATTCTACTTTTTAATGAAATATATATGTACGAACATGTTTGCAATACTTTTCACATACTTTCAAGTAATTTTTCCTTATCTGTTATTTAAATTAAATAAATTGAATGGTATGAATAACATTGTAAAATATAATAATTAATTATTTTCTAGAAAAAAAATCTAGAAATTCTTCTAGATGATACGCAATTAATACTTGAAAAAGTATTATTTTAAATAATTATTGTTATTGAAAATTTTGAACAATTAAACAAGAGAATAATCAATTTGTATGAAGCAATGAATAAACCGAAATAAACCGAAATATCTTTAATTTAAGGATTATGTACTTTCACTTATGATATTATATTTTCAAAAAATTATTGCACCATTTTTAAATGATGAACTTTTTTTTCTTTATTTAGGACGTATCTATTTATACATATCCTTGTATTTGTTTCAGATTTAAACTTCGTACAAGTTCGTTGGAATATGAACTACAAGGTAAAAAATATTTCAAGTTATTTGCTTTTTAAAAGAGCTTCAATAATATTGTTTCATTTTTATTAGAAAATGTAGTAGCTACATTGTATACTGTACAGGATTTATAATGTATGTACATATTCTCTACATGTATGTTAATTTTAAATCGAATATTTAAATTGTTTCGGCTGCTAATGTTAAGAAAAAGTAACTATATAGAATTTAAATGGTTTCAAGGTGTGCATCTGACGTTATTAAAATGATCCTATGAAGATCATCTTGAAAATTTTTTTCAAAGTCATCATAGTTTTTTTTTTTTTTTGCTATCATAGTTGTAGTTGATGTCAAGATGAATTCAATATGATTGAATGGCAGTCGTTCACAAATAGAGAAATGTGGTAATTCTTTCGCATGGAAATGTTAATAATATGAATTAAAAATAGAATAAGTCTCAGAGAGGATTCGTATGGAAGAGAGTAGTTAACACTAGAATGGTATGTTTGGTCGGTTGTGGAAACAGGAAAGTAAACTCTGATTAAAATTCTTAGTAAATTCTGATTAAAACATAAAATTTCCTGCCAAACCGTGTTGGATGTTTTCGATAGGTTTATTAGTACCATGGCAGTTGTTCTTATACAGGGTGTCCGCGTTAAATTTTGTTGGCCAGTTTTTAGGCATTTCCGACAGTGCAATTAAAAAATGTTTCAGACAAAATTTGTTTAGTATTTGATGGGCTACGTGTTCTCATATTCTTAAATCTCAAGAAATGCTTTTTACGTAAAAAAGTCGAGATCACTTTGACTTTTTAAATAGCACCATATGTTTCTGATATCATAGTGATGTTGAGACGAATTCAACAGTGTATTATACTGTGACTTTGAAGTGACTTTAAATGCAAAGCTTCGCTCTGTGTATTAGACTTTTCGTCGTCTCATACAGCGGAGCTCTGTATCATAGTTTAAGGTCATTTCAAAGTCACAGTATAATACATTGTTGAATTCGTCTCGATATCAGCAACAACACTGTGATATCAGAAACATATGGTGCTATTTAAAAAGTCAAGGTAACCTTAACTTTTTTTACGTAAAAAGCATTTTTTGAGATTTAAGAATATGGAAACACGTAGCCCATTAAATACCAAAAAAATTTTGTCTGAAACATTTTTTAATTGCACTATCGGAAGTGCCTAGAAACTAGTGACAAAACTTAACGTGGACACCCTGTATATTTGCTATAATAACAGGTTAAGAGACTCTGACTCTGAATAGTCAAGTGATTCCGAAGCCGCGGTTTGTATTGTTGAAATCAAATATCTTTTTAAATATTACTTTTTCGAATATTTCACCAATCAGCGAAAGTATTATTGTAAAATAGAATCTGATAGATCTACAATTCTTAGACTAATCCCTATTTGCCTATTTTTGTGGTAGTGGTTGCCATAGATGAGTGAAAATACATGATGTTTGTATAGAAAGATGAGTGTGGCGAGAGTAAGAGTATAAGAGTGGTATGGTGTGATCTGAGTATTTGAGATATTCCAGGGCAGAAGAAAGAACGAATGAGAGAGATGTATGCGAGAACAGTTGAGCGCGAGCATGGTGACGAAAACACAAATGTGATCGGGAAGATGCCCAGTCGAGAGTTGGATAGACGCGTGACTTGAATGTAGCAGAGTATGAGAGTTGAAATAGAGTGTGAGAGTTAAATATATGTATTTTGTAATTTCTATTAAATCTATCTCCAACTTAGTGTGTTTATCAGTCGATCCACTAACAATTTTGACCTTATTAATAGAGATGACTTTGGCTACTTTCCAGTTGGAAAGTGGTAAAATTCAGCCAAATTTCGATATCTAAGATAATTGGCAATAGCTCTTTTTAAAAACACATTCCAATATTTTATTGTTTAGATCGAGCCTTGCCATCTTTAAATCTAATAATCAGCAATGAATTTCGGGGAAAAGTTGCTATTTAACAGGTAGGCATAAAAAACAATCACTGTTGATTGGAGGTGAGACATTGGAGGCACTATTGTAGAGTTCTTTTTAAAGGATGGACAGACACAATCCTTGCAGAAGAATTATTTATGGCAATTTTTCAGGTGGATCAGAAAATGAAGTCCGTTTTCCGGAAAGCATTGAATATATGAGCTTATCTTTCCTCTTATGGTCAAAGAAAAGTCTTTATCAAACAGTCTATTCTTTGCCTCAATTTCCTTAGGGAGCTTCTTTTGATTAATGCTCCAAGAGAAGCGTGCATGCGTCTAGATGAAGGTCCTTTCTCAAGTAAAGGAATGTTCTAGAAGGTAAAGTTCCAGATGAATTGCTGGAATAAGCGCTCGCTATTCTTCTGCAGGAATTTAGAAATCCACACAGTATGTTTATTTGATTATAAATTTTATCTGTATTAGTGAAATTTTTTATCAAAGTAAAATTATTTGTCAATTCATGATAACTCATGGTAACTGTTTCAGTTGGTTGGTCATCGCGACCAATTTTATTATAAATCAGAGGGATAGGCTTGTGAAAAGTATTGAAGTCGTTTATTACTTTAAAAAGAAAGAAATCTGGATAGTTGGTTAGAAATATATCAATTACATATATAAATAATTGTTTGTTTGATGAGGGAGGAGGGCGGAGGTGCATGATATTTTACATGCCTTAAAAAATAATCATATAATACTTCATCAGATTCGTTGGCTAGCAAATTTTCTTAATATAGTTGCATTAAAATTCTCATCCATTAAAAATGGGGAATCCATCCTGACCAAAACATCTATAGTCTTTTCAACTGGACAAGGCAGTAGATCTAAACAAGTGCATGTGATCGATGCGTGCCTGAGATAGGATCGGTTTACGAGTTCCAGAACTCTGCGAATTAGGAACATGGTCGCGCGCGCTATAGGAATCATAGAATAACAAAGAGCAGTTCGTCCCTAAGGATCGACCAGTAATATTTGTTGCCAGCCAATAACTGCAATCAAGCATGTAAATATTTTGTTTATGTCTATTAGTAGACCATAAATCCATAGGTTTTATAAAATTAAAATTAAAATATCATCTAAATTAATAATTTTTCGACTGATGTTTGCGCACATACTTTATGCAGGTAACAGGCAAATTATTAATACGGGTAACAGGAAAATGATTTTTCTTAATAAACTTTGATGTTAAGTGAGAAATGATTTTTTTTTAATTTTGATTGATTGAGGTTCCTGGCCCTGATGGGAAATTTTATAAATTATATGTATCGTTGTCAGCAATATTGTTTTTAATCAGTTTTATTATATTTTATCAGAACGAGTCCATACTCCGTCAATCTTCTCAAACTGTTATTATTTGAAACATGCGATGATCTTTTAAGAATCAATGTTTCGAATCTTCATTTTTTATAGAGAATACATAGAAAGAAATGTCTTTATTTTTTAGATCTTTTTTGAACTTATTGAAGTAATTAACATCATTACTGTGAATTTTACAATCTTTTTTTAATACGTTAGCTTACGTTAATAAGTTTTTTTATTAATAAATTGCGGATTTTTATGTATTTTAAAATTTTTACGGACATAATTGCAGAAATAGAATCGAGAAAGAAATTTGTTTCATTTAATAACTACTCGAATATATAATAAATAAATACAATATAATAAATAATCGAATTTAAATATTTACATATATATTTTTATAAATTATTATACGGATTTTATAAGTTTTTCAAATTTTCCATAAAGTTTCCATAAATACATAAAAACCCGCAGTATATATATATATATATATATATATATATATATATATATATTACTAAAGATATTTTATGAAATGTTAAAACGTTGAAAATTCTGAAAGTAAACTTTTTTTTTTGGGATTACTCCAAAATTTCTTCTGTCAATAACCGTGTCCCTAATTTGATTGTTTACATTGGCTTCGTGATATCTCCTATCTTGAAAGAGAAGGCATTCAATGAATACGATTGTCAATGGGAATGTCCAGTCCCATGGCTCTATTGGTACCTCTTTATGCAACTTTATTGTTTTCGTTATTTCTACAATTGTTGTTACTATCGTTGCTTTTATCGTTACTGAGTTCAGCTCTTTTTTAAAATCTCTATGTTAGATTCGCAAGATTTAGTCTTTTTTATTGAGACCGTGCAATCCTCGCCTTCAAACACGCTAATTGTGTGACTTTCCACATTCCCGAAAATGAATTTGAACAAGCAGATTATATATTAATTTTGGCTTTTTATTTTTTTTCTGGTTTTTCTGGCTTTTATTTTCTTGTCAAGATCGAAATCAAGGAATGTTTTCGTGGAGTTTCTTCTATTTTGATTAAGCCTAGGGCACACACTATTTAACACCTATCGGAGAAGGGACATTATTAAGACTGTAGCTTTGTGCTTTTATTAAAGCAAAAATACTTTCATTGTTAAAACCTGTAAAAATTTAATCGCCTTTAAAATTGAAAAATTTTTACATCATACAACCATCACACAATCAATCTGATATCGTTGTTAAATATACTTGTTTTACCAAATATTCGCATCCATTATTCCAAACCTCTCTCCGACGGAAGTAAAAGGCCAACGAGAGAACTACAGGCACGCACGGACATCACATACACCGCGTTGTGCCCGTACACTAATATTATTAGTACAGATAAATTCGATATTCTATGAGCATTATTTCGAACTATTTTAATTAAAATATCTCTTGAGCTAATGGTTTTGCGGTATAAATGGTCTAATACTCTTTTTATAGAGAATGGCAAGCTGATTTGATTAGTGTATTAAAAAATATATGATTAAAATATTTAAAATATTATATAATATGATTAAAATATTTAAAATATTATGTAATATGATTAAAATATTCAAAAAAAAATTTGATTTTCAAATGTCTTTTCATTGAAGAATGATAATTATATCAATCAATGCCTCTTTTGAAACCACTCAACTTTTGTTTAAAACATTTTTTGATATAAATAATCGCTCCGAAAACATTTTAGCTTCTAGTCTTATGTTAGATGACTCACCCAGTATACCTCTAACCCTAATTAGGCTGTTTCCTAAAAATGTTTCCTAAAACCGATGTCTGGAAAACAAATGAGTGACACAAAGTCGCACGGACACCAGATGTCGATCGTTGCAATTTCAGAACTTACTTAAAATTAGAAAATTTTAGAAATTAAAAGTATTAAACTTTATTGAACTTTATTAATTTTATCATTAGTGGAAATTTGAAAAATATCTGCCATTATATCAGAAAGTGCAACCATTCTTGTATAATATAATTAATGATGAACCCTGGGTGATAATTAAAACATAACTGTAAATATTTAGAATTAACTCGTGAAATATCTTTTGGTTATTTACAAATATAGTGTCGCATGATATCATAGTCATAGTATTTATATCATTATTATTTCGCCCGCCATCTCAAAAAATTGCGAATGCTCTTCTTTGCGAAAGTACAGTAAGATGCTAAAGCAGATGAAACTGGAAACCTAGCAACATTTTGTGACATTGTATGGTAACTGGGAGCCCTAGAGTCTCATTTACAAACTTTAGAAAAACTCCGAGTAAGAGGTACTCAGTATCCTCCGGTGTAATATAGAAGAATGCATAGATAGTCGCGAAACAACCAGCTTACTCCTGAATGTCATGTAACCAGTTTACTCCTGTAACATTATGTAATTAGGAAAGATCTCCCACCCAGTATTAAAAGGACACGAAGCGGGAAGTCGCAGTTGTCGTCGAATCCTTCAAAAACGAATAATACTCGTTACATACAAGAAAATTAGCGAAAAATTTCTCTCTGAATGAAAATTTTTGTAAAAAAATTTATTCGTTTACATTAATGAGTTTTTTTATATTAAAAAATATAATTTTATAATTGTTCGTGAAAATATTTTTTATAAAATTTTAGATTTTAATAAACTTGTTTTTGAAGATTTTTCACAAATTCATAAGAGGTAATTCTCTATTTAAATTATTCATTATTATATATTGCTGAATTCCATTATAATCAGACCTCTTTACAGACTTTCGTCAGTATACTGCAACCGCAGAATTGGAACTTAAGATAAAAAATTAAATAAGTTCTTATTTGTATTTTTTCTCGATGACTTTCCGGTCTCAATGATGTTCTTTATAGCCTACTTCTTTGTGTTCGGCTTTTAAAATTTCTTCCAAAAGTTTCCCTATTTAGATATAACGATTTCGGCTATTTTTTCATTTTGGGCAAAATTGGGCAAACAAATTTGATTTTAATGTAAAATTCAATTATTCAGAACTAGTGTAAAAGTCATGGTACTTTTTAGCCAAATTTCATTTCGAAATCGATAAAAATTATAATATAAATAATTGAAAAAATTTGTTATTATTATATTAAAATTTAGTATCAGTAATTTAAATATTATATACTAAATACATAAACTTATAAAAGTAAAACTATTTCATCATCTCCTGTGATAGATGTTTGAAAAAATGCATCAATTTTTACATTTAATTTCATGCTTCAAATTTAACAATAAATTAATATATTTCACAAAAGTTATAGGTAATATTACAAATTATATATTATATACGTTATGTATATAATATTCTTCAAATCTTATATTTTGAATATTTCACTTTTCCGCATTGAATCAAACATTGTGATTCGGGCCGAATTTCGTCGAGATCTCTGTGTTATAAATCCTGCACGTAAAGTAATCCTCGGTCAGTTGGTGTGACTTTTTAATAAGTACCTTCGCTGGAGCATCTTTCCTTCCATTTTTGAAAAAAGGAATATTTTTGAAAAACAAAAGGAAGAACCCGAATCATATAGGCCAATTTGTTTCCTTCTTCTTATGAAAAAAGTCGGAGGACATGAACTGCGGCACATGAATGTGTCGTAGCGCTGTTTCTCGATATCTCGAGAACTTTCAAGACTCTTAGTATTAAAAAAAAGAGAAGTTAGAGAACGAGACTGTTCTATACATTTGGTAACACTAATACCGGTGATAGGGAAATTTTTAGAATTAATAATTCAATGAAAGTTTGCGAAAAGTACAAATGTAGATAGTGTTTTGAATATGCCTACAAGTTATACTTTTCATAAAAAATTCTAAATTGTAAGCAATAAAAAACGTAGGATTCCATTTAAAAATTTAAATACGACTTTTACAATACACTCCGACGTTATATCAAGTTCAAATTATCATAATATAATACCACACAATTTTTTGAATCTGAAACATTTTTTCGTATTTCTGATACAGAAATAATTACATATAGATACCTAAAACGGACATAATGTGTATTAATAAATACCGAGAATAGTCATTTATCTGTAATATATCAATCAGCTAACTATATATATTCAGAAACAAGGAACGATATTTTACATGATCATTTTATTAAGATTATATTGCAAATTCGTTTCTTATTGATTTTAGTACATCATTGATGAATTCTAAGCAGGGATTGAAAAAAAACTTTAAAACATGGAAGCTCTCTCGAAAAATGTTTTTACATTACAAGTCCCGACAAGAACAGATAAATAAATGTTCTTAAAAATAAAAGTTTTCGTTAAAATAAAACTTATAAAATATAAAAAAGTAAGAAAGAACAAAGGATAATTTATTCATGAGTAGGTGATTAAAAAAGTTCACAATATTTGTAGCAAATATTCGATGAATAATATTCGGATATAAAAATATTTCCATATAACTTTCATCAAACAGATTTTAAATATCTGTTCCATAAGAATATATTCAAAAGTGCTCCTAAGCGTAATGCTTTTGTCTATGAAAATTCTACAAAAACAGAAATTTTTTTATACGAAATACGTAAATTCAAACAGAATTTTTTTAAAACGAAAAGAACCTACTAATTCGATAATCGATCTCTGATTCTGAGTTCTTTGGAAATAAAATTCTAATAAATTGATTGTGGTGTCTTGGGAGGAAGACTTTCGGTTAAAGTTATCGATTCCTATAAAAGGGAAGCTATTCCTCTCTCAATGTTCGTTCCTCTTTTTCCTTTTTCTTCTTATCATCAAATTGCAAACCTTTGCCTTGCTTCTTTCTTTTGGTGTATTGTCTTTTGGTTGAGTATACTTCGCGTTGCCCAGTCATTTGTGCACGTCGCTCGAGCGTTCGAGGGCTCGCGAAAATATGGCGCCTTACACGTTTCACACGTCCAATATAACAGTTTTTCTTGTCTTTCTCTTTCTCTTCCTTTTCTTTTAGACATGGAGTTGTACTTTTAATAATGTGCCATGTAGCAATCGGAAGAGAACACAATAGTGCAAGTTATTTTATCTGCACATGAACATGGTCAATATATTAGCAAATTGCATGCATCCTTGTCAATCCCATTTATTTGAAAAATAATTACCTATTTTATATATTTTATATGATATACTGCATTCTACATACAGTCAGGGACAAAAGTAAGTAGACAGATGATGAAAAAGGATATCAATGAAATTTAATCAATATAGCATTGTAATTACATGTTTAAGCTATATTTAACATTTATTCTTACAGTATATAGATTATTTAGTATATAGATTATTTGAATAACAGTTAAAAGTAATATTTATAGTCGGTGCAAACCCAAATTATGTAAAGATAAAAGTAAGTGGACACTACCAATAACTGCTAATTAGTATTTGCCGCCTTTTGCTGCAATTATGACCTCTAGTCATTGCGGTATACTGTTTATAAGATTTTCTATATAATCTTTGTCAATATTATCAAAAGCTGATTTTAAATTATTAAAAAAGTCCATTAAGCTAAAAATCCATTTTCTTTCTCTTGTTCCAAGGAAATTTAGAATCCAATACATATGACAAATTCTCTATCGGTTTCAAGTTAGGACTTTGTGCTGGCCATTCGAGTAACTTAATATCTGAATCACTAAAAAATTTCATACTCTTTTTGGATCATTGTCCTGTTGAAAAATAAATTCTTCCTCCAAATTCATTTTTACTGTTGCCTCTTCCAAATTTTCGTTGACTATGCTAATGTACTTATCAGCATTCATCAATTGGTACTAAGGTTCAAATCCCATTCCATGAAAAACAACGAACCACCTCTAAATTTAATCGTTGGTGTGATAAATAATTTTTTGTATGTTTCATTTTTCTTTCTCCAGACTTTTTGCTTTTTCGTCAATTGTCGCATCTCAAATTTCAATCCATCAGACTATACTATCTTTTTCCAGAACGATATAGGCATATTAACATACTTCTAGCAAAAGCTAAACGTTTCTTCATGTTCTTTTTATTAATATGAAGTATACACCTTGTCCCACTTCGTTTTTATAGTTCTTTTCGTCACATATCTAATCCTATTGCATTTAAAGTGCCGTGAGGAGATCGTTGGTTGGACATTCTCGAACAATTCGACGGTCTTCTTCTACAACGTTTTCGTCCACAGCGTCTTAAATTCTCTGCAGTATTACTAAATAATTTTTTCTATATTTTCTCCACCGCACTTTTTGATATTTTATTACTTCTGGGCTATAAAAGTCCTGACTTGAATCCGATAGAGAATTTGTGGTATGTATTGGATTCTAAACTTCCTTCGGACAAGCGAAAGAAAATTTAACTTAATGGACTTTTTTAATAACTTAAAATCAGCTTTTGACAATATTGACAAAGATTATATAGAAAATCTTAAAAACAGTATGCCGCGACTAGAGGTCGTAATTGCAACAAAAAGCGGCAATACTAATTACTAATTAGCAGTTATTGGTAGTGTACACTTACTTTTGTCTTTCCGCAACTGGTTGATTTTTTTTGTTTAACCTAATTTGGATTTGCACCGACTATAAATATCACTTTTAATTGTTATTCAAATAATCTATATACTATAAGAATAAACTTAAAAATACTATAAAAATAAAACTTAAATATGTAATTACAGTGCTATATTGATTAAATTTCACTGATATCTTTTTTCGTTATCTGTCCACTTATTTTTGTCTCTGACTGTATGTACAACTGTCGCCACGATTTCTTTTTAATGGATTAATAAAAATTTGTTTTGAACAAAATTTAATGTTTTTAGTGAGCTGTGAATTATAATATAAAATATATAATATAAAAAATTTCAGAAAAAATTTTTTTTCGATAAAAATTTAAGATCATCTTGACTTTTTTAAATGGCATAATGTATTTTTGTCCTTATCATATCATAGTTGTAATGTCAAGATGAATTCACCTCTCCATGAATTGAATTCGATGACCTCGAGATGAAGTTAGAAATTAATAAAGGAAAGTGTTCTTATTGTACTAAATTAAACTTTATTTTTAGCAAATCAAACTTGGTTTTTGCACCGAACTAAATTGTATTCATGTATTTAATTACAGTAGGTGTTCAAACTGGTATCAATTTTCTTCTTGTAAATATGCTTCGTTTAAGTAGTTCTTAAATTGATGCTCATCTTAAGGTCATATGCCGGGACTATTGAATTCATCATGGTAAAAGTCAAGGTGATCTCGATTTTTAACGAAAATAAACTTTTGGAAAAACTAAAACAAATTAATTAAACTAAACAAATTATAACTAAAAACAAATTAATTTTTGTTCGAAACACTCTTTTACTAGGTCGATTTATATGTCCATGAAAAATCGTGGCGATAGTTACAGCAGTGATAGTTATACTCTGTATTGTGAAATATTGAATGGCTGGCTGGTTAATAAAAAAGTAACAATAATACGTTTTTTAAAACATTTTTTTATTGAACTGACGCTTGAAATTTTTTTGCACGAATCTTTTACAATTACTACACAAGTCCTCTGTTGCTCGATCTTGCCACGTGTACATTATCAATTGTATATAACAATTGTATGTTACAATTGTATATTGTAATTGTATCATGTATTCCAAATGTCTATGTGCATATTTTTAATCTCTTACTGCTCGTTACTAATTATGTTAGCATAGACATTTATTCGTAAATTTTATCATTTTTACAAGACTGTGATGTTCGTAGTAAATAATTATTGTTATTTTCTTTCTTAATAATTTAAATAAAGCAACTTTTGCGGTAGTTACATTTAAACGTATTTAGTGAGTCACAAAATTATTCGCTCATTTCATAATAATTATTTGTTTAATTATTATCTTAATAAAAACAAATGCAATCGATCTGACTTTGATAGGCATTTGTTTCTGATTCTCGCTGAATATCAGTATAACGTAGAGTTAAATAAGTGGCTAAGAAGCATTAGTTTTCATTTATAACTTTTCATTTCAAAAATTCTGTATTCTGGATAGAAAAAGTGAAGAAACAAATCTGGAAGTTATAAAAATTATTATTTTTCATTGGAAAAATGGAAAATCCATTAGGGATATTGCAGAAATTGTTTGCAAAAGTTATTCGACAGTGCGATACATTATAAAACGATACGTAGAAAAAGGACGATTAGAAAATAAAACAGGCCGTGGTACGAAAAAATTATTAAATTCCGCAGAAAAGCGATTTGTAGTGAGAAAAGTTATAGAAGATCCAATGAATGAGTGCTCCCCAAATCAACTCACTTTTTCATGACTTTTCTGGAAAAGAAAAATACGACTAGTACAGCGACTTAAATGCAATTAACAGAAAGAGAAGAATAGAAAAACTATATTTCAAAGCCTCCTGAATTTTGGCATAATGTTATCTTTTGCGATGAAAGCAAATTTAATATTTGGGGCTCCGATGGTCCGTAAAAAGACTGGCGAAAACCAAACACAGAGTGTTTGGGGCTGCATTACATGGTGGGTAATCTACAAATTATTAGGGATACAATGGACAAACTAGCGTATTTAAATACTTTAAAAGAAAATTTAAAGCAAAGTGCTCAAAAGATGGGGGATCTTAGACGTTTTCCACTTTTACCAAGATAACGACCCCACAAACTTGTACAAATCAAAAGTAGTGCAAGAATAGTTGTTACACAACTGCCAGAAGATAATGCAAACTCCTCCTCAGTTCCCGGATTTAAATCTTATCGAGATGGTATGGAATATATTAGGTACTAAAATACGTGAAAATTCAATTAAAACTGAACTACGAAACAGATTACAAGAGGAATGGCAATTGACATTAATTATTTACAAAACATAGTGGGATCAATGCCAAAAAGGCTTGCGGAAGTTATAAAACGGAAGGGATATCCCACTAAATATTAATTTTATTAAGATAATAATTAAAACAGTAATTATTATGAGCAATAATTTTGTGACGTGAAAAAGTGTAAAAATTTGTTATGATTCGTTTTTTTGCAATTATAAATCAAAACTTTTCACCTTTTTTTTACGATTTTGTTACACTGAGCTGTAAATAATGTATATCCATTAAAAGAAGTCTGAGAAAGTCCTTCGTTGTCTGATTACTTCCTTAATCTTTACCGCATTATCGACTGAGCGAATAATTTTGTGACTCACTATAATATTCCAGCATTTAAATGATTTCCGACTCCATTACTTCGTGTAATATATGAGTAGTTTCAACATTTATCGAACAAGAATTTCTGAGTATAGGCATCAATCTAACAATTTCAACTACTAAACGCCCAGCAATGATGAAAGTTAAACGATTTTTCAACCAGTTACAAGCCAGTTATAGTTTGGGGGATATTTATGAAAAAATAAATCAGAAATAGAAAGAATACAGGACGTCATTTTCGAGAAAAACAATTTTGATGATCGATCTAAACATGTACATAACTATGTTTGAATTTGACATACTTTCATTTCTGCTTATATTTGTATTTACAAATATGATCGATGTCATTGATGATGCTTCTTATTATTGCTATTATTATACTGTCCATCGATTGAAATTCTTCTATTGTTTTAGTTTATTGTATTTTAATTTAAATTATTTTATAAACAAAGATAGAAATTCAATGTAATTTTTAAAAATCCAATTTATTAATGCTGAAAATGTTGATCGTGATATTTCATACAAAGTTATGATCTTTGAATTAAATTATTGTGCATTCCTTATAGTGTTTACATTTTTTTAATTCTTTTTAAAGATCTTTTTAACTCTACTCTTTATTCTTTAATAAAATTCTGCATATAAAAATTCTTTAAGTCAAAATTTAGTAAATCCATGTATACCAAGTAAATTTTCAAAATTGTTTTTTTGAAAAACCATACATACATACAAAATTTTATTTTGTATTTGTCACTTATTTTTTTATGAATCATCTCTTACTCAGTTGGGCATATTATCAAACAGCCTGTAATACTACTCATAAAAATTATATCTGAATAGTATTTTTAGCCTGTTTGTACAATTTGTTGTATTCTATCATTAGAGAAACAAATTATAAATTTGCTCGACAGTGTAGTATCACATTTTTGGCACATCTTATTGTTAATGAAGGATTAATTTAAACAGGGAACATTCATTAGTTCTGAAAATTGAACAGAATCTATAGCTATGAGTTATTCTTTATGAGATATGATCAATACGATAGCATAAATGGAAGTAATTTAACCTTCTTAATACTTTACAATTTTTTCATATGTCGTCTCAAGCTATAAAGCATTATCGTAAAAATAGAACTTGTAAAAACTTCAGTAACAAAAATGTATCTCAGTAGAAATATTTTGTAAAAATTTTTATTTTTATAAGAAAAACCGAAATATTCAGACGTGCAAGATATTAAAATATGCAAAATATTAAAATAATCGACAAAAATTGTGGAGCTGATGCATCAGGTTTTGAGTACTAAAAAAGTTAAAAATAAATCAAAAACGTGGAAAATATTTTTCTTCACTTCTGAAATTTTTTCAGGCTTGCTCAGAAAACAAAAACATTTCTATTTTAGCACTCCTTATTTAAAGATTTTAAGGAGTGAAACTTTGGTAACGCTAGCTTGGACGTGAATGTGAAAATTATTTTAGATGTCGTTTCATGCAAATTTCAGAGCCATTTCATATAATTTTCAAATTTTTTTGTGGAGCAAATAAAATCACAGTGTTATTTCGCATCATAAAAAATTGGTAATATTTAGTGGTAATTTCCATTCAAATTAATCTGAGAGATCTGAAAATCTGTGGATTAGTTTTAATAATTAATAGTTTAATAGTTTACATCAGTTTACTATAGTTTTAATAGTTTAATAATAGATGAATAATAGACATTCCCTAAAACAGTCCCTTTCGTAATCTTCGCATTATCATCATGACAAAAATCAAGCAAGTTATGTATGTATTACGTATTTATATGCGACACATACGGTTATAACCATTCTTTGATTTCATAATATACGTATTAAGATTTCTAGATAAATCGAGTCTAACTTTTATCAAAATTTAACGTTCAATTTGGTATTCGAATCATACCAACATTTAGTAATTATAGTTACGAAGTCTTACTAACATTTTTGCAACTTCTCAAACTTTATATCAGATTCATCTTATGGCCTTTTGATTTCGATCAAGGGCCAAATTTTCTTCGTCTTTGCATGATTTATTTTTGTACTAGATGTTATCACTTTCTATACTGAAATCACATTCTGTATTTGCATTGAATTTTTAAGAAACGCTACCAGTGATATTCAGTTAAATTATTTATCACTTAAAATTAATAAATTCATTTTGATCATTCATTCGCACACGTTTCTTAATTTGGAAATTATCGTTTAAACGTATTGCGTATTTTTTTATCCTGTTTTTTGATAACTTTCATTGGCACAAAATTTCGCACAAAATTTATTATCTACAGAAACAGCTAAATATGTTAAATATAATTTAGTTATTTAATATAATTTATAATTTAAATATAAAATATTTAAATAATATACAAATTTATATAATTTAATTAAATATAAAATTACATATTTATCGTGTGTATAGATTTGTTCTGTAATGTTTTATCTGAATTAATTAAATTATCATTAATGCAACAGAAGTGTTTTATTCTAACTAATAGGTTAACTATTGTACAATTTTTAGACAATTTTATATTTATTTTTACGATTTGCCTTTCGGTGGAAAGTATAGATTATAGTCCTTTCTTGTTTGTATGTTATGTACATTTTTCAAAGAGTAATTTGTAATGGCGTAACCGAAAGCGATGCGACCCGATTCATTTCTGTAACCGAGTCACGGTAATTTCCTAGCTTTTTTAAGCGACCCACGTATGCTCGCGTCTTTCTACAGTTTGGACCGCGCGATACGATTACGACGCAACGCGACGTCATGTGGCGCGGCAAACCATGCCTTCACACGAATACGTGCCCGTACGAGTACTCATTGCAAGTCGTGAGGTTTCGTAAAACCGTCGGTCGTTAACCTTATGCGAAAATGGATAAGATAGTTCGACTGTGGCAATACCGTCGCCGCCGCTCTCTATAGACATCCAAACGTTTGGCGAGCAAGTAACTACTTTTAAACTTACGATTAAACGCGATCACGTGTGCTCACGCGCGCGTATAGACACGTAAGCATGCACCTTTTTTTCATTGCGTTTCCTGGTATGAATGCAGCCTATTTCAATCATTCGTTTTCGAACCAATGTTCATTTCGACGAATTATTCGACCGGAGATATATGTAGATGCCTTTGAAATCAGAAAGTGTGCTATTAAACGAATCTGCAAAATTCTATGTGATTGGATAAATTTTGTTTTCATTCTGACTGTATTCTTAGAAATTTTTGCTCGCAGGTAAATGTTTCGTTTACGAGAACTTCGTAAATGATGATACGATCACTTAAGTGAAATAATGTAAAAATCTCATTGATTACCTAAAGATAAAATATAGTTCTGAACTGTATCATTAGTTGTTTTGATTTAGTTTCTCTGGTCGTTAAATTTTTGAACTTAAATATAAATTTACGAGGAATAATCATTTATGCGGTTGGTTACAAGAAATATATTAAATGTTATACGGTGTCCCAATATTGAAGGTATAATAGAGTGATTCTTTTTTATAAAAAATAAAGAATAAAATTTTTTCATTATCTAATTTATCAGGTATAGTTGAATTTTGTTAATTCCGGATTGCATAGAAGTTTATCCTAAGGAGTTTATCCTAATGCGAGAATGAATGAAAAATATAAAATAAAATTTTTCCGTTTAAAACTTCATTTTCAAGAAACAAACCTCGAACATATATTTAGTTAAAAATTGATTTAATACTTGATAAAGTTTTAAATTATGTTTTCTCGAAAACGAAGCAAACAAAAAATTGTATTCATATACTTTTGACTTATTTTCACAGTTAGAATAATTTCCAAGTTCATTATTTATTTCTGTTCAGAATTAATTAAATCCAAGCACTGCGTCGTTGGGTCTGCTCCGTTAATGTGTTTGTCACACAAGTCACATTATCTTTTCGAGAAATTGATATCGAGAAGCTATGTTAAAATAGAATTGGATATATTTAGTCGAGAATGTTTCGGATGAAGGCTTGACCAAAAAAGAAAAAAAGAAAGAGAGAATTTGTAAAAGTCGCCAGTGTCTGTATAAAAATATACAATATATACGCAACCAATATGTAAGTAAATCTCTCAAATGACTACTTTTTTTTAATGACAAATATTTACGAGTCAGTCAAGGGGTAACTTTTATGAAATTACCTAGACGCGTGCATACGATCTGTTCGTATATCTTTGAAGCATGGTAGCAACAGAAGCCTTAAATGGAAAAAATTTATTTTTTATTTTCAATTTATTTTTTCATCTCAATATATTTTCAATACTGAAACACTTTGTATACAATTTTGTATTATATTGGAATAATAAATTGATTTGACAAATATTAAGTTACTAGTATTTGCAACTTATTTGAAACTTAAATATGAATTTTTCTTTCATAAAAAATGTCATTTATTTCCTGATCTCTGATTTGTATCTATTCCATAATGTTTGGTAGTGTTTCTTGTGATTGTGAGCTATTTTACGATCCTTGCAACTTTTATTCGGTGAGCATTTTGAGCTTCGTCTGTTGATATTTGTGAGATTTCTCTTATGACACTATGGAGCCGGCTTGCCAAAAACGTAATTTTTTGGAAATAGCTACACTTGATGTCTAGGTCAGGAGAAAGGAAGTGGAATGTATGCAAGTGATTTAAAGTTTTTTTAGAGAATTTCTCCTAATTAGCGCATTTGATGTTATATCTCACGCTTTAACGAATGCTCCAACTAATGCTCGTCTGGGTGAGTTGTTATTGATACAAAATGTAATTAGATTATGATCACTAGTGGTTGTTGCCGGATATTCAGTCCAGTGGTTTATTTTATTGCAGCATGCAGTAGTTACTAATATTAGACGTACCATGTTTATCCGAAGGCGTATTTGATATACTCAAGATGTTCATGGTCAACCGACTGACTTTATATGTGAAAATGTGCCGAGAAGAAAAAAATTAAATTTTTTCATTAAAGCTCCTGTTTTCGAGAAAATCGAGTTTGAAAATTTATCAACTATATTTGAACCTGGCTAGTTCCATACCAGACAGGCGGGAATAATCAACATGAGGATATTTTATGCGCAGAAATAAATAAAAAACGTAATATAAAATTTTTTCATTTAAGGCGTCGTTTTCGCCATTTTATAGCGATGATGCAGTCCTGTATTCTGCAACAACCCCATTCAATGTAATTCCTGTATTTCAACATTAGGATGTCCCTTGCCTCTTTCGATCCAGAACTGCATTGTGTCTAGTAGCAGTCTTGAATACTGCTCTCATTTGTTGCCGGAGCTTTGCCCTGTCCTTCTGTTCTATCTTTTGCTCGACAATAGTACGAAGAATTGATTCATCACTGTCCGAGTTTGGTACGTCAAAATAATCAACTTCGGATTCTTTTTGATCGATTAACTCCGCGTTTTATAATTGCTTATTGGTCAGCAGGGAGTTTGTATTACTCTTGCTAACCATTTTAGTCAAAATTCTGCTATCTTAAATTTTCCACAAGTTTCTTATTTACAGATTGTACTTTCTCGAAGAGATTAGTTACTGTACTATTTGCTTAGTTTTTTCACTTGTTTCAAAAGTAGTAGAGTCTTTTGAGATGATTTTTATTTTATTACATTCGGCCTATCGTTTTTCAGTATGTAAGTGACAGTTGCTATTGCTTTAGATTTAACTCGTATACGTTCGGCATTTGCTGATTTCGTTGATGGTTCCGGAGAAATTTTCGCTTTCTATGAGACAACGTCCAAGGATGACCTCTTGTCAGAGTATAATCTGTTCTTCTAGGTTGCTGCCGTGTGTAGGGAATGGATCAACAACGTTTGTAGTTTCCAGATTTTACCCAAATAAATTCTAGACAATATCCCATATGATTTTATTTGTAGAATCGTCATTGCGCCCATAATAAATCTTCTTTGTTTTTAATCTTATTCTTCAAACTTTATCGTCGACTGCGAGTGTAGCTTTTATTCGATGATGTATGACTCGTGGATGGTTTGGCATTCTCTTTTTTGCTGGAAATGCTAGATTTCCGATTCAAAGTCCGTTAAAACCATCCTTTTTTGCTCCTTACTGGAACAACGAGAAACTTTTATTTTATATTTCATGTATCTCGAAAAAGTCGTCGTATGTTGTTCGTACTTCTGTTGCCAGTGACAAATGTTGCCATTTGTTGTTTTTTATGTCCTAAGCAGTAAAGATAAAAGAAATGTTCCTTCACTATGTGCTTGGTATTTTGAAATAGAAATAAAATTCAAATACTTTTCAAATTGCTTCAGAATCCTAGAATATCCTAGAATAAGATTATCTAGGAGTAGGATAAGAAATCCTATAGATTCTTCTCTGCCATTCAAAGTTTGTGTATGTAGAATATGTTGAGCTGTGACAAATTTTTGCCATCTATTGTAGAAGGAAGTGATTGGTATTAATTGTGATTAGATATTCATAAGTTATTTATTATTCATAGGCCTTTAATTCTTTCTTTTCTTATTAATCCATTAAAAGGAATTTCTTTGAAGAAATTAACTTGATGATTGATCTACAGTCAATTCCATTCTTCCTTGACGTTGGTTCTTACATAGTTACGGGATAGGTGACTCGCTTAGCGGTCATAGGATTCGTGTTTTCTTAGCATTAAAATTTGCTATTTTATTTCCAATGATGCCTTGTCAGAGGCTATTATAACATTTTTGTTCAAGTTGGTAAGTCCATTGTAAGTTATAGAAATGTTTTTAATGATGTCATTTTTGTTCTTTTTTATTCTATTTAACAAGACTTGGTTACATTATTAGAATCTATATAAATTATATTGTTCGTATAGACGTTCGTTTAAATATATTTTAGGGCATTGTAAATTGCGTATATTTCTGCTGAGAAAATAGTTTTTTGAGGAAGGAGACGTTTTTTGATTATTTTGTTTTGTATGATAATGGCATATCCTACTTGCTTTCGTTCGGTTTTAAGGCATCTATATAAATTTTATGATGATGGTTAATATAGTTAAATTTAATTTTGTGCTCATAGCTCAATTTGTCCTTTTTGTTATAGGTATTCACTAGATTTAAATTAATTTCAGATATTTTTTTAGAGTCCAAGGTACTACGTTTTCCTGTTTACGTTCTATGGCAGGAGTTTTAGGAATCAAATTAAAAACTTTATTAATTTTAATACAAAGTGGGTCAATTTAAATAAATTTTTCTCAGACTTGAGTTTTGGGACAACTATAGCTTTTCTCCGGTTGTTAAGGAAGATTTTATGGATATCCATATAAGGTATACCTTGGGCAGATAGTTTTTCCAAACATTGGGAGATTTTTAAGCATATTAGTATATCATCAGGTCCTGGTGAAGAATCTGTTATTAATTGGAAAGTGAAATTTAATTCTATTGTAGTTGTTGGTGTGTTAATTATAATCTTCTCCATCCTCATAGTTTAATAAGTCTCTAATTTGATTTTCTAATGTTTGGTGATTCATGCTTCCCTGAATATATTTAATTTCATATATGATAGATAAATATGCATAATGTGGAAAACGAAAGCGTGGAATGACTGTCTTGACGTGCATTTATGACTCATGTCACTACTACAAACAATGATGTTCTTTTTGTTTTCCACGTTTCAGCATGCAATGAAGCATGTAATGAAATAAATGGCCTTGTGACAAGAATATGGTTGCTAATTACAGTTATTGTTCTAAAATCTAAAATTTATATGGGTAGAAAGCATTAACATAAGTTTGTATTTATATACTATATAGATGCTCTTTTATATCAATCATATCAAAGATTTACATCAACTTATATCAAAATAAAAACAACACTATTATGTTCTATTTCAACGACTTAAAAAAAAAACTTAATGGTTTTAATATTAATAATTGAATTATGCGTACACACACGCACGCACACATATTATATTTGAGAGAATGTGTAAAATTATGAAATTGTGTATATTTAGATATAAAACAGATTCAAAAGTTTGTTTTCTTTTTCGAAATCGAATTTTTTGGAAACAAAGTTATGGAGAGCAATAGGTTCGAAATCGTATTGCGCGCAAAAATTGTCAGAAACTATTCGCTAGAAGAAAATTTTTTTCGCACAAGATAGTGTTATCTATTATTACAATTTCTCTTTATATATATATTACAATATAATATATTACAATATTTAATATATGTATGTAGGGGACACGATCCAGGCAAACATTATAAACATAACGTTTAGGACGCGGACCCGGAATGCAAGTACTTTTAGGCTCACAAAGCAATTGCTAAAATTGCCGGACAAACTGCAGTAAAACACCTGCCAGATCCCTTGATCGGGAAGAACAAAGGAAGTCGGCATATAGTATAAGAGCCAACGCACCGAAAATAATAATAGCGTAGAAGTTCCAAAGACTAATAAAGTTAATAACGCGCAACATCTAGCTTGGGTACGTGCTTTCTTTGTCGAGCTCTCGTGACATCATGCCGGAGTGAGTACTTCTTGGTCCGACTATTTTCTAGTGTACAAATTATACTCTAATATATATATATATATATATATATATATATATATATATATTAATAATAAGAAATTACTTTTGTACTTAAAAAATATTATGATTTATATGTAAAAATATTTGTAAATTTTTATTTACCGCCATACAGTGATATAATCGCAGTAAAAATAATAATAATTATTATTAATATATATATATATATATATATATATATATACCGCCATTCAGTGATATAATCGCAGTAGAAATATTTAACACATATTTTTTTACATTCTTTGTTTGCTAAATTAAATCGTCTATTATTAATTTGTAAGCAAATCTTTTAATTCTGAATAAAATATTTTCTTATACTAATTGTGAGAGTAATACTTGCCGCATCATTTAAATTTCGTAAAATATTTACATTTTTTGTAGATATTCCTTTTTTATTGTAAAATTATAAAATTCACTTTTTCTTTCGTGTGTATTATTTTATTATCATTTATGCTACATATTTTCGTAGATACTCCTTTTTTATTGTAAAATTATAAAATTCACTTTTTCTTTCGTGTGTATTGTTTCATCATTTATGCTAATAGGAAAAAAATATCGGATACAAAAAGGAAAAATATAGAATGAAAAGGGAAAGCGATGTAATTGTCATTTAATTATATAATGTCAATATAAATAATTTTATGTCATTTTATAATTTTTAATGACATTTATTGTTCGACTATATTTTTTTCAAAATTGAGCAATATTTTCTCAGTAATCTATCACGCTACACGTTTTCATACATATTACATATTATTTATTTCACTAGAGATTTTGAAAGCGGCGCGCATGGTTTGTGAACTTTTTTATTTTCGAAGTGATTTCATTTCTATGAGTCATAGCTTCCCGTCTAGTGTATGGAATATAATGATGCTTCGCATGTCGGTGACGCTTGTCGTTGCATACGTCAGAAAAATGAAATAACCATCCGTCTGTGTCTTATCTTAGTTCGCTGACCACCTTTCATCAGAATTGCCTGAAACTTTGATAAGAAATTCTATTGAAAATGATTGAATTTTTTTTTCTTGAAACATCAAAACATTTATCTGTTCTTTAATTCGAATAGAAACCAATTTTTCAGATAATTAAAGTAAAAAATAATTTTATTAATAGAAGATTGAATATAATATGACAACGTTTTACTATAACGTATTAATGGATTCCTCTAACGATAAGCTGTCCATAAATGTATTATATAATCAGGTAAACAGATCAGAAGTTTAATATTTTAAATATTAAACTTCTGTCGAAGTATTTCTAATTACCCGAAAAAATTACCTTATATCGATCTATATATATACGTGTGTATATATATATATATATATATATATATAATAGCAATTCGAAAAAAGTACTTCTAATTAATAAAAAAGTTATCTATGTACTGTACAGGCATGTACAGGCTATAATAAAAATTTGCTATAATTGTGGATCAGTAGAGATTTGTTTAAAAAGTGAACTGTTGAGCATGATTTTTAAAGTTAAACTTCTTTTTTATTACGAAGAGAAAAAGTTTTCAAGGAATTATGAGTCATAATTCAATTATTTTCTTGGAAAAAAAGCTGCCGAACTCACGTTATTTCTAGGGTGGCTATATTCTATAATTAAATATAGAAGAGAGAGAGAGAGAATATCTACTATTATTGTACGTACATATTCTAGATCCATATCACATATTTTCCTTTCTTTGTTTCCTCCTTTTTCCTTTTTTTTCTCTTGCTATTTATTCAAAACTGTGAATTCGTATTTCTACATTTCCGCAAAGTTTCTTTTCAATATTATACATTAATTTATATAATAAAACTAGTTTAGTATATAATAAAACTTAGATGTTGCAATTGTTCAACAGGTGTAATCCGTTCATTCGAACTGTAAACTATTCCTTCTCACAAATGAGAATACAGACGCAATAGTAGTCAGTAAAAGTAACACTTGAAATATAAGGAGGGCCAATAAGGAAAATGTGAAGTTCTTCATATTCGATTATGAAGTGTAAGCACATTGTAAATAAAATCAGTTTAGGATTTATTCAAGCTTAGATTTCATCAAATTACTTGACTAGTTTTTGAGTCAAGATATTTAAATCATTGTAAATTGAATGTAGACCAGAGCTGAATAATATTTAGCGAAATAAATATTTTAAACTATTTAGATTCTGTTCAACTTAAATAAAATAGTATTCAAGAAATACGAGTTCGAGGTTATTTAAATAGCAAGAAAGAAAGAAATAGAAAAGAAAGGAAGAAAGAAAGAAATAGAAAAGAAAGGAAGAAAGAAAGAAATTATAAGACAACTAATGGTAGATTTGAGGTGTCAAAGATAGATATTTTCCTTGCATTGAACTGCAGAATGTAAGCACATTATAAATAAAGTGAGTTCAACAATTAATGAAATTTCAATATTTTTTTTTACAAGAAAATGGTTAAGTTGTAACCCATAATTCTTTAAAAACTTTTTTCCTCGTAATGAACAGAATATGATGCAATAAAAAAAAAAATTTAACCATCATGCGCAAAATCAATTTTACGGTCCATTTTTTAAATAAATTTCCGAATTATCTCCAAAAAAGAGCTGTGGCAAATAATTTTTCGGCGCTATGTACATATTAAATAGGAAAAAGTTTATGCGGTTTTTGACAGCAGACAACTAAAATGATCGGAACCGCTTTTTAAGAAGTAATTACATTTGACAAAATAATCACTATTTATTTCTACAACTCTTTCCCGTCATCCTACAAATTTATACATTCCTTTTTTTATAAAAATCTGGAATTTTACTCGCAAAATGTGAATTAATTACTGATTTAACTTCGTTATCGTTTTTAAAATTTCTAAAATTTTTCTAAATTTTTCTTCTTTGCAAGAAAGTTTGAGATAGATAAAAAAATGATCATCAGAAAAGAATAGATCGGGACTGTAAGGAAAATGAGGTAAAAGTTTTCTTCCAAAATATATTGTGAAAAATATTCAATGAAAGTAGCGCGAAAATTATATTACAGAGAAAAGTTTAGTTTTATTAAATTTAACGATATTCTAAGTGAACTCATAATTCTTCAAGCACACAAATAACTTTTTCATTAATATAACACTTATTGTATTTCGATAAATTTGTTTGAATTATTTGTATTTTTATAATAAACAATAATAATATAATTTCAATTAATAATTGTTCCTGCATATTAATAAATGTATAATAGTAATTAATCATATCAGCATTTATTATGTATCTTGAATTATTTTTTGAAATTCTCGATTAAATTTCTTTTATTGAGTTTTGGTAAAAAAAACTTTAGAAATAATTCTAGAGATTCATAAACTTTTTCTAAATATCCCAAATCATTTCGGTTTTTCTTTTCCGTTAATATATTCTTGCAATTACATCACGTGTATTCGATCGATTACACTTCTGTAAATTTATTCTCTTTAAATTGATAACATTAATAGCAATATATATATAACTATTTTTACATATTAATCTTTCAGCGGGACAAAATAATGTGTCTCGTAAATATCGAATTTCGCAATAATTGGAAATTGTTATATTGAAAACGGTATCTCATAAATATAAATTAAATAAAAAACAAATTATTTGTTTTTAAAAAACAAATTAAGTTGAATTGATGATTGAACGGTCATTTTGAAATCGTGACAATTCATAATAAAAATGAATTTGATTTCACTTTAACATGAAATAATAATTCTTTGTCAAAAAAATCAAATAATATTCATATATATAATAATTAGTAATAGTAATATTAGCATAGTAAGCATTCAATAACGCATTATCAAGGACATAATAATTATTCTTGTACATTAATTAAATCCTGTACCATTGTTATGTCCAGAATTGTAGACATTGTACATATAATAAATATTTTCTAAAATCCAGCAAAATAAACTTTTTTATTACAATATCAAATTATAACATTATATACACTGAAGATAATGAACGTCCATTTTCAAATTTTGATATTGACAATTTTTAATGATGATATAGTTTGACAAATTATGAAAATATGTGTGTGTGTGTGTGTGTGTGTGTGTGTGTATAAAAGACAATGTTAAATATTTAATATATTAATTAAAGACAAAATCTTCTACTTTTCAAGAGAACGAAATGAAAAATTTTTATTTGTTTTTATACTTTAAATGAAATTTAAAAAGTAGTATTGATTTGCGACAAGTCACAATTATTTTGAGTTGTCCATTTGATTCATATGATTTTGTCATTTGAAAAGTGTATTAAACTGTTTGTCTTTTATTTAATAAGGATTACAGGTGGTTATTTCTGATACTTCAAAAATTTATAATTATACAATAAGTTTATTAGTTGAAATTTAAATTTCAAACGATCCACTTTCTAGGATCACTAATAACTTGATATTTTGAAAGTTAGAAAATGATGCATGTTCACTTATATTGGCTCCTTTTTATTATCCACTTCAAAAGTTTATTCTCATTAAAATCTGAAACATATCATATGTTTATCTATTTCAAACACAAATTAATTAGTAATTATTTAGAAAGAAATGCAACTCACTGATTTTAGTGACCTTGAAATGTGTTGTCGAGGGCATGACTCTTAAAATAACTTTTCCCTATATATACAAGTTGATTCAGAACATGTGAGAAGTGCAACAGGAGCTGATTCAGCATACTAAAGTAAGAAGAAAAGGTCATGTAAACATATGTCCTATATATCCTTGTTTTGCTTACGTATTTAGTTTTCGAGATATTTGCAAAAATATATTGTATTAGTTTAAATTAAAAAGTTATTTAAATTAAAAATTGTATTAGTTTAGATTAAACATTCGGTAAATAAAGTTATTATTAAATCAAACAATGTATATATTCTATTATCGTAATTATATTGCTTACAAAACAAGAACTTACTGGATTTATTGTACAGACTATAATTGTGTATTATGAAGTAAAAGTATAGACAACACATGTCCCCACCTCGAATCCTTAACTTTATTGAAAATATGGTATCAAATATATTTTTGCGAATATCTCGAAAACTAAGGCCAAGCGACGCCACGGTTACATATAACTATTTGTAGGAAAAAGTTATTCAGAATTGTATGCTTGACAATATATTTCAAGATTTTTGAAATCAATGATATTTCTTCGTATATAATTATAAATATTAATTTATTAAAAATATTTTAATAACATACTGCATCTAATATAATTCAACTAAATAAAATTTATCAATTTTCATGCACACGACTAACAATTAAAAAATAAATAGAAAGGAGAAAAATAGTAAAAAATATCGTAGTTTAGAACAAAGAAGATTATTTATATATATATTTTTTTATTTAATGATAAATGAAACTTTCAATACAGAATTATGGTGCTAAAATTATTTATTTTTGATACATTTTATAGGGTACATTGTATATATTAAATATATTAAATTATAATTAAAATATTGTATAATTTAAAAAACTTATGATCATCACCAGCATGTAGAAGTCTTTTATAGTTACAGTTAGTGTTAGAACAATTTTATATTATATGATAAGTATTAAAATCTTTCGTAAAAATATTATTGCTTTTCCCAATATTGTTGATTATTTGATTCCATTGATCTTGAAAGATAATAATGCACTATTATCTTTAATAAGAGATTGAAACTGAAATAAGAAATTGTATACTCTACTTAATTCTGACAGTAATGTTTGGCGAATTAAAAGAAGATTTAAAAGCAATATTTAGTGTATTACAACAATTATGCTGGGTTCGAAAAAATTTGTTCTATCTATTCTGTACGCATTAATCTAGAGCTACTTTTGACTTGCATCAATGTATAAAATGCAGTTACTCTTTCTTCTAATTTTGCACAATAAAGAATGCAATTTATTAGTTTATTATTGCCTTATTAATAAAATATGAAAATAACACATTCACATTTTTATAGGCATCATAATATTATTCTTGAGTCTGTTCATCATCATCATTATCTATGGATATATCTTCATCTTCAGCCAGTGCACATTTAAGAGCCTCATAGAATAATAAGACTTTCTTAGGTAGAATGTAGTTGGTGATTAACTGTCATTATATTTTACTTTTCTATGTTTAATCCAAAATTTTTAATAATCACATTTGTTATTGAATTTGCATCGAACTAAATAATGTAGAATATCTTTTTTATATTTATTATTATCTTTTTTTATATATATTATCATAACTAAAAAACTATCAAGAATAGCCCTCTTGCTGCAAGATTCTCAATTCTTATCCGTCTCTTATGTAACAACCTTCCTGTAAACATAGATCTATTCGAAGTTTTAATGATCGTTATTAGTCTATTCTATTAATTTCATTTCTAATGCTGTTAATGACATTGCGTATTGCTTGTATTAGTTCTTCATGTGTTTCTGAGTTATTGCTGCATTATATGAAAGCAAGGGAAGTTATCATTTTGTACACTCTTTTAACTTATACTAAAAAAATATGAAAAATAAAAAATTATTTGTCTATTCTAACTGTATAAATGGAAAATCTATTTTTTGAAGTAAATAACAAGTGACTCAAAATCTATGGTGTGTATAATCTTTTTTATTCAGAATAGCAAACATATTGTCTCGTGAAACATCCTGTATAAGATTTTTTATATTTCTGATATTTTTGAACAAAATGTGTTATCGGATAACATTTCGTAATAAAATATAACTATTTATAAAGTCCTTTGATAGATAATATATATTACATTCGAATTATTATCATTACTATTATACTACAATTTAATGCACTATTTTTTCGAAGATGTGTATAGACATGTATAGTTTTAGAATATAATTGTAACAAGTTCAAAATAAATGATCATCACGTTAGACAAACTAGAGAAAATAAAATAATAATATGAAATTGACTTATTGAACTTATCGAGTGACTTATATGTGAAAATAGGATTTGTATAAATCTTACACGCAATTAAATAGGAATTTAATTTATTTATTGTTAATAAAAGAATTTAAAAATTTAACTATTTATTTTTTCATTATAGATATTAATTATTAGCGCCAATTTGAAATCAAAGGACAAATTAAGGGACGGATAAGAATTGAAACTTTGAAATGTCTTTTTAGAGAATAACCACGATTTAATATATACAAATTTGTGCCATGTGATAAATTTGCAAAATTAAAGTTGAAATATCTCCTGAATTAATAATTTTTCAATATATAGAGATTAATATCTTTCTATAGAGAATGTTGAAACATAATTTTTAAAGAAATAGAAATGATTTTGAAATTTCTGAAATTCTACTAGCTACAAAAAATGATATATGTGATATATATTGCAAATATATATTGCAAAATGATATATATTATTACTACTATATATATAGTAAGAATGGACATTTCTGACATCATCGTCATAAAAGTTGAGAATGAAACAAAAATCGATATTCAATATGTGTTTTAAATTTTAAAGATATTTATAATATTAGCATGTTTCATCAAAAATTGTTTTAATTTCTCTTATTATCTCAAACAATTTGATATAAACTCCGTTTATTTTTGTGTCACATTTTTTTTATCATTTGCATTATATCGAACAAAATTACACACACACACACACACACACACACACACACACACACACACACACACACAATATATATATATATATATATATATATATATATATACTGTATATATTTTTCTATCTTTGCATTATATCGAACAAACAAAGAACGAAAACTTACTTATTGAAGTCGAATGATAGTTTAAATATGAAAAACTTGTAGTTGTATAAAAGAAAATTATATAAGTTAATGGTATATACTAGTCATGAATATGCTTAAGTACATTTCGTAAATATAACAAAAGAGAAAGCAGGTTTGCCTACTTGAATCATTCATCGATACTGCAATCGCGGACGTTGCTGGAAACTTGATCATCTATTTCCGTCTGCATAAAATGCTTTATATTTAATTATATCTGCGGAACTTGTGGAAGAAATGTGATATAAGTAGTTTTAAATTTTTATAGTGACAAGTTCTGATCTATTATAAATATGCCAGGTCAATATATAATATCTATGATATATAATATATTTACACTTGATTATATACATAAGTCTATTATTCAATCAATGATGATTTTTTAATATAACAATTACCTTGACAAAAATGATTTTCAAAAATTTACATTCAATCATATGAATTTTCGAAACAAATACCTGGTGATTATAATTGATTTGTTGCAGAGAATGATAATACAAATATTCTTAAATTACTTTTAAGTTTGCATTAATTTATATTTTAAAAATACAGCTTCTAAACCATTAAAAAATCATAAAAATGAATAATAATAAAAAGATTAATAATAATATTTTATCTGAAACTACTAATCATTTTACTGCAATGCATCATATTATTTAATATGTGTCTAAAAATTCCTCACAAAATCATCCAACAAATCTCCAAAACTAATAACTTATTTCTATTTTATTACTTTTATCATTTTCATAAAAGTCGGCCTTCAAAGACTAGTTCCCTTTCATATTATTTGTTGTAAAAGGCAAATATTTGTTAAGCCGGAAGATATAAATAAAATACCGGATTTCTTTTCATTACATAGGAAAATATTATATAATCAGAAATTTTACAATAATCAGAAATTTCAATTGTTTTCAGTGCAACTGACTAGGTCAGCTTTGACCGAGGAATGAAGGTACAACAAGCCGTCTATCAGTATCAAACAAAATAGTGATAACATGCCTCCCGTACATTATTCAGATGAAATTCAATGATAAAAATCAGTAATTATCAACGATTATAAGTAACAAAAAAACATTATCAACCATAGTAAAAGACGTGTTAGAGACGTGTATAATACCAACAATAAAAGAACATTATTATTATCCTCTATAAACCTTATAGTAGACAACAACATTACCGACAATATTTTTAAAAATCCCATTCGCAGAGTTATTAAACGTGTAAGACTAACAAGTAATTAAATTAAAAAGATTAACGATATGATCGAATTAGTAAAGTGCAAAATAAATAATCTATTGCCCAATTATCCATTGAATACCAGTCAACTAATTAGACTTTTAGAAAATTTGTTTGAATTGCAAAAAAAATCTGTTTTGAAAAAAATATAAAAGAGAATACATAAAATTACGAAAAAAATCTGCCTCTTCTGTTGTTCATTCGTTTACCTTTGAAAACACATTACTCAAAGAAGGATTATTACATTGTATAAATTATCGATAATATATATCGAGCATATAATTATATCTGTATAATTAGATTATTTTGACGTGTCGAGAAATTAATATCGGTAAAATCGTGTCAGTAAAAACAATAATTTGAAGATAACTCCTAATATCAATAGATTTCCGAAATATTCGAAAATGAATTACTTTCGGTTAAAATATCCTAAACTACAATTCTTAATCCATTACAATGAATATCTCAGTACTATAATGGAACTGAAGGGACACTCCTATGCTTGCCATTAAACTAAATACTTACTATTAATACTAAGAATTTCTCGCTAGTAATCATTAATTAAATTAAATGATGTGACTTCTCCTATTTTTGCTAGGAAGCCTTATAGATGACTGATGACAAAACACATGCCCTTCCTTTTTTCTCTTCCTCTTCTTTCTTCTCATTGTCAGCCTTCAAAGAATTTAAACAGTCTTTTTTCTCGATTGCTCTTTACATAAATTCTTATTAAAGAGCATTGTATTTTTATTTTTAATTTTTATTAAAGAGCATCACTTTAAACTCCACCAAACAATTAACATTAAAAACTGCTATATAGAATTTATTGTATACTACAAGAGTTGCGATACTTGTCATTCACTTCTTGTTCACAAATGCAAATCGTAGCGTGAAAACATTATTCTTTATATCTGTATCGTATAGTCGGCAATTAATCTGAATTATACATATATATAATATTATACGTTTTTTATAATCATTGAAGACATAAAATTAATTTTTAACTCAACATCTTCAAAAGCTATTTCTTGAAAACAGAAAAAATGTATTTTACATATTTTCGTACGTAGAGTAATCTCTTATTGGTTATTCATTCTTATTCAATTTGAATCAATCAAATACAAGTATGTTTAATTTTTCAATCTCGATTTTCCTTAAAACTAAATCTGAAAAGAAAAAAATTTTATTTTATATATTTTTTTTTATTTTCTCACAAAATTACTTCATGCTTAATATACTTGACATGTTATTTGGACACATTATAGCCTAAATATAAATGCAAGATTATTCTCACTCTCCTATCTTAATGAAAATTGAAAATCATTTCAAATTAATATTTCAATAGAAATTTTCTCTACTGAACTGGTATATATGTCATCAAATGATCATACAACGCATTTCTTCTCTTTTAGCTAATTCTTTTCGAATAGTGTTGCGGCGCAATGCTTCAAGCAGTAAATTCGCCAAAAATATTAGATTTTCATCATTTTCAATTTGAAAGTTGTAAAAATGACTTTGAAAAACGAATGTTCTATTTTCTTTCTATTTTCAACGAATGTGCGCCTTAGAATAGTGCCATTTTATCTTGACCATTTTCTTCTTAAAAACAAAAATACAGCAGATATGTTTTCATTTAAAAGCTGCATCCTGTATAAAATTTGCATATGTATAAAGCATTATATTGCGTGTATAAAAGCATTTTAAGAAATATTAATTTCTTTTCTCGATATTATGCCCTAATTATTTTTTATTTAGAATGCGCGTAGAAAAAATTCAATCGTAGAAAAAAAAATCATAGAGATCCATTAAAAAACAACACTGTACTTTTGGGGAAAATCACACTATACGATGATAGAGCTTCATAAACAATGTCTACTAAATTTGTATCTATTTATTACAATTATTGTATGTATATGTACATATGTATGTTTGCTCGTAATAGTGCCACCAGATTCAATTCAATAAATAATTTTCAATGAGGAAACGGCAACATTGTTTATATTTTTTGATTTTAATTCCTATCACCAACAGCACAGTGCAATATTTACCTATGTCGATATGAAAAGATGTGATATGAAAATGATAAAAGGATCAGATGACCCCCTAACGTGAGACACGAAAAAGCATTGGAACTCCGGTTTATCCTATTAGTTAATGATAATATTTATTGAACAGCGCCGTCTAGTTTTGTACCAGAATCTGTTTCGTATGTTCGTTCGAACGATTTACATTATTTTTTCGATAAATTAATGTCGAGAAGCTACATTAATAGAAAATTCAAAAATAACTAACCGTTCGTTTAGTTGTGAGAGTGTTTTTTATTTTGATGATGAAAGAAACTGGTAATGATTAAACGGTCAATGCTGGTTTGAAAACATTATCGCAGATATTTATACAAAAAGTGAGTAGTAGTTAATCAAATCTGTAAATTTTTGATGTTAAAAAGTTCAATACATCAGTTAGTGAATGTACAGTTTGTTCTCTCACATTTGCAGCAGAGCTAATCATTGAAGCACGGCAATCTTCAACAAAACATAAGCTAGAACTTCATTTTAAAGACGAAATTAATAACGATAAAATTCAGAATGTTGAAATTCATCAGAGAGAACAAATTAATAGACAAGATATTATAATTATAATAATGATTTAACATTATATTATGTTATCTACTATCCCTAATAACTTCGTTATTCATGTGACATTAAACTCGTACAAAAAAATCATAAATTATTCTGCCATTGATATAACAATTTTGCACTTATTAAATTTGTGCAAAATTATGAATAAAATGACGAATAAAACAATCATTTGTTATTGTTGTTAGATTTACAATATAAATGTTTTAATAAAAGCATTATGATCTGCAAGAGTATGATCCGTATTTAATCGATATTTTTCTATTTTTATCGAAAAAAAAAGTGAAGAGGGGAGAAAACTATAGTATGGCATAACTCATTCATCAGAATAAAGTGAAATTTTGAGGAAGTGGAAGGAAGGAGTGAAGGATTCCGAATAAAAAATTTTAACGAGTCTTTGTTAGTTTTTTGAGATATTAATATAAAACTTTGGGTAGAATACATTGAATTTTGTTTATACAAATGTTACTAAGGTTTAATTAAATTAAATATCAGTTTAACCTGTATTGGAGTTGAGTTAGGCTACTTTCGATACAGTGCAGTGTAACCTATTCATCAGAATGAAATAAAATTTTGAGGAGATGGCAAGAAGGAGAAGAGGACCTGAAATATAATATTTTAGTAACTGGTCTGTATTAGTTTCTGAGATATTAATAAAAAGCTTTGAATACAATACATATATTAAACCTTGTCTATACATTATCAATACACACCATTTTCGCTGTATTAATCAACGTCGTACGATCATTACTGTATATAGTCATCACCGTTAATTATCGAATAGCTAATGACATAATAGTGATATTGATTTAGTTTCCGTTTTCAGTATCTATATTGCAAAATTCCACGGATTTTATCAACATCTAGGTAATTGTTAACCGATCTAGTTACTTTACAGCCGGATTAATTAGATTAAAAGAAATATTCCAAACTAATTCTAATATGAATCAAGCAGCAGTTAATCATATTAAATATTAGTAATATTTATATATTAGTAACATTTATGGAAAATTCAATGTATTATAGCGAAAGTTTTTTATTAATATCTCAGCAATTAATAAAAATTATATTCAGGATCGTCTCTTTTCTTCTCTCCCTTCAAAATTTTATTTCATTTTGATGAATAGGTCATACTGCACTACAGTCGTTTTTTAAACAGACTGCTACAATGATGGGCATAACTGATGATAACAATGATGAAAAATTATCGATAATTTAAACTAGTAGTAAACTTTGTAGAAAATCGTATAATAATCCACTTGATAACATTTTACAGCACATAACCTCTATTTTGATAGTTCTATTCTTAAAATACGTATATTGTCAAGTTCATTATGCTCAATAATTTTTTTCTATAAGTAAATAATAGATTTCAATAGCCTTAGTTTTTGAGATATTCACAAAAATATATTTTATACTTTTTAAAGGACAAACTTTACTTTTTGGATAGTAGAATATTCAAAATTGTACAAATTATTTAGAATTTTGCTCTTCTTACCGATTTTAACGACGAGAAATACTATGTAAATATGTTATTAAGAATATACTTCCTTTTCTCGGTTTCACAGTCAACTTATTTATTCTTCTGAATTATTCCAAAATTATGGTAGAATTTTTGTTAGGCTTTCATAGACCGATGCTGATACTGAAAGATTTAGTCAGTTTTTAAAATGAGAACTTGAATTAAATCTTTTAAATCGTCATAAGAAAGTTGCCAATAGGATGTCAATGTATGTAAAAATATTTTTAATAGTACATATTATACGAGTATATTGTAGGTTATATTTAGTTCCCAATCGACCCATATCGCTGGATTGGTGCCTCTTTTGAATCATTGCCTTTTCCTGTATTTTTAAATTAGTTTTATTTCTTAACTTTCGAATCAAGAAAAATTTTTTTTTTAATATTGTTAATCTCAGTTCAAAATCAAAAGTGACGATTTTCTGGAAATTTGAATTAGAAAGAAGTTGTACAGAATAATGACCTTAATAACATCTTTCGATGATTGAAAGTGTTAACTTCTTAAGGTAAACTTCTAAACAATTACCAGTACATAGGTAGGAATTTTTTATGAATACATTACAACATTATTATTATAAAATATTTCGACATTTCATTAACATTGTAGTTAGCATTTCGTTGACATTTTAGTGAGAATTAACTATCATAATTACATACATATGTATGTATTTATTATATGGACAAATTTGAAATTAAATCTGTATCTACCACATAGAAACTACAAAATATTTAGTACCTACAAGTACATTAGTTTCGTAAAAAATTGCAAAAATATTTAAACAGCCAATTATTCACTATATTATTCATTATATTTATAAGCTATTGTATATGTATATGTAATCATTTAATTCTTTGGACCATTTTTATAATTTTGTTGTTAATTCATTTTTTAATGAATGCCTATTACCTTCTCTTATTTACTTTTTTTTAAAATCGAAAATCAGAAATCCTATGCATTTTTTATTTTTTATTTTCAAAGTTTAAGGCGATAAAAAAAAGATAAAATTTTCATATTTACCACTAAATGATAAATATATTAGATAATAATTTTAATTTAGATATATCTGTTGAAGCACGGATTAAAATATTAAATTGAATTAAAACTAATCAGTCTGCCAGGAATTCTTGGAAGAAGATCGTTAATTTTCTTGAACAAACGACGTTCTAGCTTTATTTAGCATGGCTTTGAACGCGGTATTATTGCCTGTTTCGTATCGTTCAGTTTTCTCTTAGCACGGAGACGGATGTGCCACGTACTTCTCGCCTGCAGTCTCGAGCTAACTTCTCCTTGAGCCGACGCGACGCGACGCAGCGACGCGTGCTATTATTTGTTGCAAGTGTAACCATTTCTGCGTCACCATTTCACTTATACGTTTTATTCATATATACATATATATATATATATATATATATATATATACACACACACATATATATATATATATATATAACACATAAAGATTATCTTACAAATTCTGATACGGAACGGTGATGTATACGGATATCTTTCTGAAGAGTACATTGACTTCACGGAGAACAGTAATAAACATCCGGTGAAAAAGAAATGTTAGTGTTTGACAAAAATTTAAAGTAAAGTTTTGTATAGAAATGTCTATACTTAATCCACCATTACATACTCTTATTTTTCAATATCTTTTATTTTAATTTCGTTTTCTGCTCTTTTAAAGGCATAATAATTTTTCAAATACATTTTATTATGTATTGTATAAGTATTTTCTAATATCATAACATTAGAAATTTTTTAAAAATAATCAACAAAATATTTTAATTTAGTAGAATATTTTTTCTGAAAAATCCATTGAACAAAAAAGAATGCACAATACATATATATAAAAAGTCGTATATACAGGGTGATTTACGTAACTTGAAATAATACCTGAAATAACTTCTAATAAAAAATTGCTTAATACGAAAGTTGTATATATGGTTTTAAGAGAGGCAAAATACGGCGTATCAATTTTTTGTGAGTTTTTAGTTGAACCATTATTTGGAATATTCTTCCGATTTATGATGAAAAAAATGTATAGTCCAATTAAAACAAATAAAGATGATCTTGAAAATTTCGAAACTCACAAAAAATTGATACACCATTTTGCCTTCCTTTTGTATTAAACTTTTGTGTTAAATAATTTTTCATTAGACGTATAATTTGAAAGTTATTTCAGATGTGCAAATACATGAATTATCCCGTTTATGAACAATATAAAGTGACACGGATATATGTATGTATAGGTTTGATGTACATGAAATATTGTTGCTTTAAAATTTCAAATTAATAAATAAATTCTATAATATTTTATACTTTTTTAACTCTACTTGATATTTACTTATCAGAAATCATATTAAACAGTACACGCATGAATTAACACTTTACTAACAAATAATTTTTATGATTTAATATTTTGTCAATGTGTGTAAAAAAATTTAAATATTCTATATTTATTCTACATGTTATTTTATTTATAATTATTATTTTATTCTCAATCATCAAAATTATCGATTTTTGTTCTCACATGGTAATTATTTTTGAATAAATTCGATGATAAACTTATTTCTTAATTTCTTAAATAATAATTGTTCCGTTGATGATATAGATTAGTAAATAAATTTTACTTACGTATCAAAATTTATATACGTTTCTTATAATTTTTCACTAATTCGCTATATAATTAAATGAATATATGTTATAAAAATTTTATGTTAATGGTTAAATAAAATTTGTCAGATTATCATTTTTTGACATATGTCTGAGAACGAGATATTTTTATTGTTTCACTGAAAGTATAAATTTAGCATTTGAATTTAGCACAGAGAAACGTGAAGTGTTCGTAGTAGGTATTTTCTTGATATCCATGTTCAAATCTATTGTCCATCTAAGAATCTATTTTTTAGGACCGGAAAATTATTAGCACTTTTAATTTTTAACAATACTTTTTTGTGTTATCTGCCTTCATTTCGTTTTAATAGAGTATCATATAATGCAATCGGTCTGAAATTCCACAAAATTCCGAGAATTTAATTGTTTTCGAAATCAATACTCGTGCAAGTATTATTTATCCTCTTCCTATTCCGCTAAAGCGCACTTGGGATGCAAAGGAAGGATGTACATCCTGATATGCAAAATATGAGATTAGAACTTTAGTGCATTCAATGAAAACCAATATATTTTGCATACGGATTACATACGCACTCTCAGTCGCACTGATTCAATATGTCAGAATCATTATGTACATCTCGAACGAATAAGGAGAGAGATTTTCATCAGCAGAGAAAATCGCTTCGTACTTTTAACTGATAGAATTGCTCTAGTCATCGAACTGTTTAAAATCGCTTAATAATCGATTATAACAATTGATTAGTCACCATATTGGCAAGAACTGCATTTACTATTTGAAACTACATCATTTTGGTCACTTTTTATATTTGTAATTATAGATTAATGCGTTATCTTTTCCAAGATTAATTTGGCAAGCGATACGCGAGTGTAAGTGAATGAAATCGTGTAACCTCACTAGAAAATGTCCAACGTTTCGCATGGTGGTTTATATGATGGTTTCAAGAAGTTTTCATACGAAATTGTCGATATTTTGAACTTTTATTAATTTCGTAAAAAAAATCGTACAACAAGTTTTAAAGAATCGTTATAAATAAAAGATTTCAATTTTTAAGACTAATTAGTTTATTAAGCCATGAAAAAGTTTTTTAATATTTTTACACACGTTTAAATTTTTACAATTTTCGAGGAAAGAATATCCTCACTTTCCCATCCGTTACATAATTAAATCATGTTTCAAAAAGAGAAACTGATAAGTATTCTACTAAAGTTGTAGCTTCACGTTTTAAAATAAGATCAAGATGATCATATTTTTTGTTGAATTTATACGTTTTGAATTTATACTTTTATTGTCATTGATATAATTATGCTTTTCATTGTATAAATTGAAAAAAAATCAAATTTCTCAAATTAATCAGTATTATCAATATGTAGGATATTTAAAATTATTTATATAGTGATCCTAACCCGCGAAGATATTTATTTAAAATTTCATTTTTTTGGCAGTCTGAACATCATTTTCTTCTATTATATTTGTATTTATCACCAGTTACGTAAACATAAACATAAAATACATAAACATATGGCATAACATATCATTTATACTATTTATTTCTAATATGTAACCCTGCTTAAAGTTACATTATTTAGAATTGTCAATAGAATTGTCACACATTGCAAAAAATGCAATTTATTATATTTTTCATAATTTATAAATATATAAATATAATCGTACATCATAAAAACGTATTTTACGTGAGAAATACATAAATTAAAAAATAAAAATTCACTTAACAGTGAATGTATTCAAAAATGGTATTTAACTGTATTATTTCAATGTTGTTTGCTTTTTTATCATGTTCAATTAAATTATATTATTAAATAGATTTCGTTTGTTATGCTAGAAGAAATATCTCACATTACTTCAGTAATTAAGTATATGAAAATATCAATTTTATTGTCTCTTTTGCCTCATAAAGGTTAAAACTGACAATTTTATTCTCATTTCCCACGATACGAGGAAATATCTAATTATGGAAAATTAAAATTAGCAGAAAAATTTACATTATATGCATGTTCATGTAAATTTTATACCCGAAACTTTGCCTAATAATTGATTTATTCTTTAACATATTTGCCTAATATCTCTAAATATAAATAATAAATTATAGTGAAGCGAAGCATAACGTAAAGTATTGAAACGTAGTTAACAATTTATATCTATAACATGGATTATATCGATCGGTTGCTATATTTAATGTTTATATTTAATTATATTTAATCTAATATTTAATTAATGGAATAATGGTAAATCGAATGTTCCATTATATTCGGGAATACAATATGTATCATAAATACTTATATAAGCATACTTGATTATAGCATTAATTCAAAGGTCAATGGTAGTTTGATTTGTGGAATAATAATATGAAATTTTAAATCAATTTCGAATTGATATTGTATAATTATTCTGTAGTTCCCAGTGTAATTATATGTATAATTTAATATCCGTTGAGAGAGAGAGAGAGAGAAACTAGATCGAGATTTCCGATTAAACTATTGCGATTTACTAGCCATAATTATTAACTTTAACCGTTTCTCTATTAAAATAAAATTTAACAATTTTTTTACGCGTATATTATACATAATGTATAATATAATATGTATAAATATAAGTATAGATGTAGATATAAATATAGATATAGAAAGATGTAAATATAAATATAAGTATAGATATAGTGATGTAGATATATATTACATCTATATATAATATGTATATTATTATATATAGATGTAATAGGATATATATAACATCTATATATACATATGTATATTATATATATATATAAAATTAATGTTTAAAGAAATATCATGGCTGCAAAAATCTTGATTATTAAAAACTCATTTATATCACTAGAAATTTATGAGCTTGATAATCCTACAAAAGAAATAATTATTTCTATAATCCTATCAAAGAAATAATTCCTTTATTAATGTTTTCCAATTTAATGATTATGTAACAGTAATCTCGATTTTATGCTTCTTTATAATGAGACAAATTGGATGTTTAATTTTTTGTTCACTAGCTATGAAGTTAAATTAATAAACAATAAAATTAATTTTCCAAAAAATATACATATTTAAGTATACATTATTAAATATTTATTATACATACATATATTTCATAATGTGTATTTAATTTATCTATGATATATCTTTAGTCTTTTAAATACTTGATATGCACATCATCGTTTGTACGTACTCATGAATTACCGAACTACAATAAATATTTCCTTTATCTCATTAATTCGAAATATATATGCACATATTTCGTGAGATATCTATCAAAGGGATGCTTTTCAAAAGTTTTTTAGAATGAAATAGTACGTTATATCATGTAAATTATTTTTTTGCACGTCGAATTGTGAGATAAATTTTAAGGATAAATTAATTTTTTAAGTGGAATTTTTAAAAATTATAATTAATATTTTTTTTATAATACGATGACACGCTGAGATGAATTCAACGATCTGTATATAACATTATTTATTTTTGTAAAATGTATAAATGTTATATGTTAGTATTAATGTTATAAATGTATATAAATTAGTGAATCACTGCGAAATCAAATAAGCTTAAAAAAATAAATGATTAGTAAATGAGCATGCTACAAACAATAATCAAACTTTTTACTTCTATTCATGTTTTTTATAGTATCGATATAATTAATTGAAAATTTTAGTTATTAATTTTTAATTAAAGGAATAGAAATAGTATCATTAATTTCTTTGTTCATATATTACTTCAAAAATAACAAAATTTGTTTCTGTGGTGAATTATGACACAGTGGAATTTACAGAAAGTAATTTTATTTAACTAGTTTTCTATATATTTTACAATATAATTAATAATTATTATGTGATAACATACTGTTCGCACGTGTTTTGATGGTTTCGACAATACTAATAAGAATAGTGTGCTATACGCACGGTATGTCTTTACCGAGTAGCGTCGCTCATATCTATAGCATCCGGTGCTATTTACTATCCATCAGTTTCAACAGCTGTTATTGTATTATGAAACCAAAATATTAAAAAAATAAATTTAATTTTGAAAGTTCTCATTCAATCTGCAAGAAAGTAATTTATATCACATGTTATGCTCCTTTTGTAAAAATATACTTTTAATAAGTCCAATTTCTTGCGAGATATTTTAATTTTATGAGTTGAAGAAAACACTTGAAGGTAAAATAATATTCATTTAATTTATTCTATAATAAAAAAAGAATATATGGGAATATTTATATTAAATATGTTATATGATTTTAAATTCTATGCAATAAAATAAATTATATTATATGTATCTGATTAAAAAATTATATTATTTCTCATAATTGCTACTGTATATGTCAGTAAAATTATATTTGATGAATAAAAACATTTTTTTAAAAAATTTGAATTAAATACTTCAAATTATAATAAAACAATTTTTTGTACTTTACTCTAGCTGTAAACATGAAACTTTTAAAACATGTAAAAGTATGTGTGTATTCGATTTATATATTTGGTAAATAACTCTGTATATTTGTTTACAAAGCATTCTAATTGTTCTTAACAAAATTATGAGATTTTTTGATTATTTATAATAATGAACCTATAATTATTTTATCAACAGGGCAAAGTTATTTTATCGTTCGTAAATTATAAACTATAAATTATCAAGGAATTATTTTAAATATGATTATATAAATTAATTGTAGAATGTTTTGTTTAATTTCGTCTAATATCGTAGCGAACCAGGAAACAACTGTTTATATCATATTTTACCTTCATAATAATACTTTGTCATATTTTTTATAATCTATCTAATTTTTATGCATATAGATGAATATACTTGCACACCTGAAATAACTTTTAATTATGCGTCCTCTTTTACTAGTGAAAAATTGTTTAATACAAAAGTTGTATGGTCTCAAGAAAGGCAAAATATGGTGTATCAATTTTTTTGTATATGTTGAGGGGTTCCAAAATTTTCAAGCTCATCTCTGCTTTTTTAATTAAAAATATATATATTATCTATATATGTTTTCATCATAAATCGAAAGAGTATTAAATTCTAAGTAAAAAAATATTAACCCGAGGTTGATATTAAACCTAATAGTTAAAGAGATATTTTACGATAATTTATCTCGAGAATGAGAATTGCGTGGTATCATCAGAGGATTCGACAATGTTTGAACACCAATGTCATTATTTTACGTTCGGATATAGAGTTAGTCATATTCGGGTAATTCATTTTGTTAGTCGAAATTCTATTCCCAATTTTGCAATTATTGTAAAAATAGAAATATTAAGGCTAAGGGTACGTAACATTTGTGACATGGACGTGCTCCAACCCAGCTTGACAAATTAGAAATTAGGAATACAATCCATATGTTAGTACACGACAGATTTCTCGACAATCGGGAACTAATCAACTAAGTGTACTTCGAATTCTTCATATCCATAAAATGCACCCATATCACGTACATATATCTTCATCAGAAGCTTCACTGATCCGACTTTCAAAATCGAGTGAAACAATTTGCTGAATAGTTTTTACAGCAAGGAAGTGTTGATGAAAGTTTTTTTAGAAAATGTATTTACGGACGAAGCAACATTTACTAATCACGATAATGTCAATTTACGCAATTTACATTATTGGACATCAAATAATTCCCATAATTCCTATTGATAAGAGAAGTTGATCATCAACATCTATGGAACATTAATGTGTGGTGTGGCATATTCGGAAATCGAATAATTGGTTTAACACTTTATTGATGGACGATTAAGACAAAAGTAGTTGAATATCTTACCAATTTTGCTGAAAGATGTGCTCTTACACACTCGTTCAATACTTTGGTACCAACATGGTGGTTGTCCGGCTCATTATTCACGGGAAACACAAAAAGTGTTACAAAGATTATTTGAAACTTGATGGATTGATCGTGATGGACAATTTCTGTGGACACCTTGTTCGCCCGATCTGACGCTTTTAGATTATTTTTTATGGGATACGTTAAATGAAGCACCAGTAATGAAACAGCGAATTCTACAAGCGTGTAGTGTCATTAGTGCACAATCAATTTAGAATGCCGTTGGTTCATTAATTCCACGATTACAAAATTGTATAAGTGTTAACGGACACCATTATGAGCATTATAAGATAGGATAAGATAAGGTTACTTATGTTTATAAATTATTGCAAATAAATTATCGTAAAATATCTCCTTAATTATTAGATTTAGAATCTGTTGCGTGGCGATCTGAATCCACGCATTAGACGTTGATTTAATCGGTAGCTTGCTGCCTTCAACGTGAATGAAAGGCAGCTGGTTCAAGTAAAAGTTTGATTAGGTTGATAGGATTTTAATTCATTCGTCAGAAGTAAGTTTTCATTGGATGATTTAAATAATCTGACGAACATGAATTATATATATATATGAATTATATATACATGAATTATATATATATCAATAAAGAATGTAAGAGTAAGTAAGTAAGATTGGATAAGTAAAAGAGTAAGTTGATATATGTAAGACTGCTGTGAAAAGATTGAACGCGCTGAGAATGCTGAATGTAGACACTCGCTTGAATTCCTGAAAACTACTGACATTTTTCTTCGTGGATTGGTCTTGTATAGATGTAGATTCTATTGTGTTTTCCCCGGTCACGGGGTTAGGTAGATAAGCTAATTGAATCAAGATGTGTCGTTGAGCGAAGTCGGTCTTATAAAATAATAATTATCTTATGGGCTTAGGATGCGTCCCTCGCAATATGTTTTATATTTATTCATGGCTAGGACAGTTGCGATAAAGACTACAACAGTGAAATTATAGAAAGTAATAAAAGTACAATCACGGGAAATCCTTGCTGTGGCGAAAATGATAAATTTGAAAATTATTATTCCTAGCTCAATGAATTTATTTTTCGTATCACAATTTGGCCCTCACTGTGTCCGAACAGGACTAATCTAGGGTTATTTTTTTATTTAGGATTTAATATTCTTTCGATGAAAAAAATATATAATTTAATTATGAAAAAATATATAGTTTAATTTAAAAAAATAGAGGTGACCTTGAAAATTTCGAAACCCGTCAATACACACAAAAAATTGATACGCCATAGTTTGCCTCCCTTAAAACCATACAACTTTTGTATTAAACAATTTCATTAGACGCATAATTAAAAAGTTATATCAGGTGAGCAAGTTATAACTGTGATATTCACCCTGTATATTTTGTGAATATCTAGTATTCTTCTGTCTATTTTGAACGACACTTCTTCTGTTTGATCATGGCACTATTTCTGGACAATCTATGTGGATTGAAATGATACATTCAGCATTTAAAATGTTTATTAAACAAATTATTTCCATTTTTATGAAAAATTATTTATTTTCGTATTAAAAGCAAGTTTTTTTTAGTTAAACGATCTAGATCAGAGGTGGCTAACTGGCGGCCTGCGGGCCGCATGTGGCCTTTATCTCACTTTCCTGATAGCCAGCGCTATTTCCTGTACTGCATCTCTACTGCGTTAAGAGTGTCGCGGTTACAATACTCGCATTATATATATAAACATATAAATTGTTTTCTTTATTGTAACTGCTAAAGTTAAAGGAAGATAGCGAAAACAGTTTGTATGGCCCGCTGCTGCGAAACAGAATAAACAGAGTGAGAACTAATTTTCATGGTGGAGGAACCGGCAGACTGATGTGAGCGGGGAAAAAGTTCGCCGTCTCTGATCTAGATTATGTACTATTTTGTTTTTCGCATGTATCACATATTAGTGTATTACTAAATATTATTACTTATATTATAAATATTATTAATTGCTATTAAATTATAGATATTACAGGTTTTACTTATTTTATTTTGTTTATCTATTTTCTCAGGAATAAAGATAGAAGAATGCGAATCAACGAAAGAAATCCTGTAGCGACCAGTACTTTTTCTTCAGAATCGATGACCACTTCCATCAGAAGCTTGGATGATGATCCTACGACGCCGCCAAAATCTTCTCTTCCTTTATCTACGTTATTTATTGAGGACTGTGTTTACAGAGGAGAAGGAAATGCTAATGTTGTTATTGCACTTCCACAAGTAAGATAACATATCTTCTTAATTTTTGTTTCCTTAATTTTTGACTACCAAAGTTATTTTAACATGTCACATTTATCTATTGCTAGATATTTGTGGAAATAAGCTCATAAATGAAAAATTGTTACAGTATTTTCACGAAATTTTCGTATATACACATAGTACAACAATATATTACAAATCATTTTGACCTGTTTTTATTAGCTAGATCAGCTGATATCCAAAGATTAAAAAAGCTGAAAATTAAAGAATGCTTTCACTGCTATTTTAATTATTAGTCTTCACGTAATTAACTACGCTTTGCCATGTGTTACTGACCAGCACTTATCTCCACTAATTTTTGGAATTGGGACTACCCCTGTTTACCGTGTGGCCGCGTAAAACATAAAATCACTCGGCACATAAAACAAGCGATATATGTATATGATACCGATATTGGTGCTTCGTATCGATGAAACAGTTGACGCTCATCCGATGCCAGTTTCTGGAATACACCTTCACGCTTAACTGACCGGTTTCGGTCCCGACTGTTGGTCAGTTACGTGTGAATTACTGTATATTTATATTTATATACTTTAATCTACCCTAAAGGCACATATTCACTATATCTGAGACAATATTCGTAACATATGGGACTCACTTCGGGAGCTGATTGTACGCCTAACAACAATGAAAGAAAGTCATATAAATACATGTCCTATCTGTCTTCGTTTATGAAATATAATGAACTTTCTGTTTTAATTACCTTTACAAAAGGTGCTCAAAATGACCAACCATACATTTATCTGCAAACTTTATATTTATATTGTAAACATCTTTTGCAAATGTGAACATAAACTTATGTATATTTTAACAAAACAATTGACTTTGAGACTGTGAAATTTAGTTACAAAATCTGAGACTCCTTTTTACCTAGTACACCAATAAGACGAAAATAACAGTAGAAATTTTTACAATTTCATATACAAGTATATGTAAGATATAAGATATTAAATTTTTAAAAATATAAGAGTTGGCTGAGAAGTAATGAATTTTCATCTGTATCTCAAGAATGAAAACAACTATCAAAATGAAACAAAGAAAAAAGTATGATTCATTCTCTACAAAATACCATATTTATTATTCTATATAATCATTATTAAGTTTAATATATTTTTGCCAACGCGTGACGAATTTTTTCATTTTGTTAGTAAAGAACTTTGATTGTTTACTTTTGATAAAGAAAATCACCGATTTGAAACAAATACTCTTGAGTGGTCTTTTCCAATTCTGAAAAGAAAAGGAATAGAAATACAAAGAACCAAATAGGACTGTAGATAGATACCAACCGATTTTAAATCACAACACGTTGCTTGAATCTTGTTGACATTATAACCGTATCGAACTTTGCTTGGAATGATTCTCTGCGTCGAGCAAACTTCTGGACACTTCGCATGTTTATAAAGGAGAGATATAATTATAAAGTGAGTTCTTACTAAAGATACAGATGAAAGTTCATTATTTTTCAGCCGACCTTGTATATCTTGATCTTCCTTTAATGGAATGAAACGATTATTATCATCGTTAATTAAAATTATTTGTAAATCATTATTTTCAGGTCTTTCAAAAAATTGAAAATAGATAAATTTTAAGTCATAATGACAAATGAATTAATATTTTCTGTTTAGAGTTACTATGTGTGATTATTATTTAGAATATTAATTATAATAATAATTATTATTCTAAATAATAAATAAGTTTTTGAATAATATTTTTTAATAATTTTTTAATAATATATCAATTGCACTATATTAAAATTATGGAAATTATATAAATGTGTCTCACAAATGAAACGAGCTATAAAAGAATGAATGGTTCAAGAGAAACTACATTTTCACAGATATATTTTTTCGTAATTTAATCAATATTTCTTGAAGTCCGTAATCTTTATCATTATTTTATGAAACTGAAACATTCATATTTCTTTTTTGATTTAAGTTAGAAGGAGCAAAATAAATGGTTTAAGGAAAATGTTTTTACAATAATATTTTTTATACTTTGTAATTTTATTATTTTTTAGTAGATATGCATTTTATTGATTTTTTTCGAATTTTGCTTATTTCTCACACGGTTGTTTAAAAACGCTTCGTTCCCTTAACACTATTATGTCACTATACTGAGAAATCGGTGAACAAGGTAGATAAAGTAATGTTTGTAATCTTTTAATCATTTTTTGTAAAATAAAAAATATAAATTTCAAACAAAATGCTCGTTTTCAACGAGAATAATTCAATCACCTGACAAGTGAAAGATTCGCATTCGAATCTCAATTCATTATTAGAATCGAATATTTTTTTCTGTTTTTAAATGAAAACATAATATTTCTTTAATTTATATGTATATATTGTCTTTGGGAAAGTTCAAAATTTAAATGTGTGGACGTGGAAGAGTTTTCACTTTAAAATCAAATTCACCTTAGTTTAGGATAAGGGATTAAACTAAAGTAGATTGAATTATATTTTAGGGGATAGAGTGTCCTTGTATTTTATGTAAAATTTAAAGATTTTACGTATAAATATTTTTTCAAGACAATATTTACGTAAAAATTAAAAGAATATTATGTATAAATTAAAAGAATATTACGTTTTGATTTAAAAAAATATGTATGTCTGTATGTATTTACATATACATACATATATCTATCAATTCGATACAGCCATGATTTGAATCTAGGTCTTTCGTTTGGCAAATGATTGTTTTAATCGCTAAACCATCCTGATCAAAGACGACTGTTTTCTCCCTAAATTATAAGAAAATATATTTTTCGGTTTTTTTTTTTTTGAATAACAAAAATATATTACTTTTTCAATCTTCCTCAACCGATTTCTCGTTTTAGTGATATAATAAACAGGAAAATAAGGAAAAAAATTGTACCGAAATAGACAAAATTCGGAAAATTCACTATAATACATATTTACCATTTTTTAAAATGAAAACAGACATTCTAATTATTTTAATAGCGATTAGCAATTTATTATGTCATATACATATACAATAAATAAATAAAAATTTTTGAATGATTATGTGCATTTCAATTTGGTATATAATTTTTTTATGACAGTTTATTAATTTATCTTATTAACTAATCAATTTTAGTACGACTGTGTACATAAAAAATTAAAATTGCATTCCAACTTCATAATTCATAAACTTGTATAGATAATTTAAAAAGAAACAAGTTAAAAATCATAATAAATATAATAGTTACCTCCTTTATAGATTAAGAATGCTTAAAATTAATACTTAAGTAAAAATTTGTAATATTATAGTTGTGTTGAACTAAAATATGTTTTAGTTCTAAATTTTATAAAAATTTTACATAAATTTTATTTTTAAAATCAAATCTTTCTATCAAAATATCAGTAATATCTACATACGTACATACATATTTGTATATGTATTGTTTTGAAAATGAATTGCATGATATGAAATTGAAAAAATTTAAATAAATTTAAAGAAAAAATAATAAATAATTTATTAAAGATATTCGATATTAAGATACAAAAATTTTACACAAAAAGTAAAATTGTAAATATTTATTTCAAAATTAAATTTTATATCATTTCAAGCCATTTTAACCATCTCATTATACAGATTATCAAATATCAATTTTTAACTTCTTTTAGTTATATTGTATTTTATTATTGTATTATATTATATCATATTAATCGTTCTTTTTTATTTGAAAAATGTTGTCGTCATTTGAAGAAGGTAAATCATATATGTGTATAATTGGATAGTCTCAAAAATTTTCTGCTTGTCCTTCGAACTATAATTTACTAACATTTTACCAAAAAGTAATGGTTCTTTCGGAATACATTGTATTAATATAGTGATTAGAGATATATAATAATAATAGTATCTCTATAATAGTATAATTTAGTAATATAATTTAGTGATTATGGTAACACTTTTATAATGAGATATTGTCGTATCATTATAAAAAAAATAAGTGAGTCGTCATTCTCAGATCATCAGGTCAAATCGGTTAGAACAGTCTTTTTAGGGGAGAAACCTCTAAAAACATTACGAAATTGTTTATAATAGCTAGTAAATATTATTTTAAAGAATCATGCCAACTGAACATAAAAGAAAAATCTAACAATTCAACAATAAAAGAGCATTATGGATTGGATATTATAAAGGTACTTCAAAGTGGCAAAATGGGCGTGAATGCAACATCTAGAGTTTTTGGAATTCTGGTTCCTACATTAAGGAGATGAATAAAAAATAATGATCATTCAAACAAAATTTTAGGACTATTTTCATTGCTGAGTATGGAAAATAAGAAAAAACTTAAAATTTATATCAAACAATTGCAAAAGTGCGGTTTTACACCAACATGTGAGTGCGTAGTACGATCATTTAATTTGGCTGAAAACTTGATAAATCATAAATTTTTTAAATACTCGAAATCACCAGTATATTCTGTATATTCAGTAGAGAGATATTATCATAATTCATCAATCATAATTTATTTTCGATGTTTTTCAAATTTTTAATATTATTACAGAATTATTAATATTATTATTATTGAAAAAATATCATTGAAAAAAAAGTATTTATGTTTATGTAATATGTCTTTTCTTTAATGGGAAAAACGGTTTACGTTATACGGTTTCACACTGTATAATATCTACGATGTCCTCAATCAGTTCTGATTTATCATAGTGACATTATAATTTAGTCCTATAAATCAGTTGTTAATATTTAGCAATTACGTCAATTTTTGAAACAAAAAAGAAAGGAGAATGTGAGAGTGGATTTATAATTGAAAGTTTATTTGTTTATGAGAAAAGACATCGTTTAGTTTATAGTTTTTTATTCTCATCTAAACTAATAAACTTGCTATAAGTAGACTTTGGCAACAATATCATGATACAGTGATACAATAAAATTATAAAATGATAAATGACTAACATGAGAATTGATAGACATAAGTAAGTAGTTGCTTAACTTTATATACTATAATAGGGAGTTCAGAATAGTATGAATATATTGTTTACATTTGATTTTCGTTTTATATTATTACTCATCATAGAATATCATATATAAACAGTATTTTTAATAACAGAATTATTTAATATACACATTATTTAATAACATGTATAATTTGATAAATTTTAATGATTTCAGAGACATCCGTAAATATAAATAATATTCAAAGAATCTAAATAAATATTTAGACAATATTAATCTCTTCGGTATTTATTATTATTATTATTATTTTCTATAATAAATTAATAATAATTGAACAGTTAAAAGAATTTGATAGAATATAAATGAAACGGTGTTAATAATGGTATATCAAAATGATATAGTGTATTAATAAAATATTATCAGATTTGATATGTACCTCCGTAAAAATCATTAAAAAATGAATAAGAATTTGTTTCAGCAATTCTCATTCATTTCTCATGATATGAAGGATAGACTTTAAAATAGAGTATCAGTTTAACCTCATCTTTAAGCAATTTATCATATTCAACAAGTTTTACGCGTATTATGCCATGTAATAAAATATCCTTCACATAACTATCTCTTCTGTCTAGCTAACTCTATATAATTCATTAAATAATAAATAGAATTTTCAAAATTTAAATTTAATATTATTACTTTTTCTACACTTTAATACTTAGTTCTGAAGAATTTTAATTTTAATGTTTAGTATACACTAAAATATAGTGATATGATAGGATATGATATAATGTATAGATTTTTGTTGCAAATGATAACCTTTCAAACATCGTATAATGAGTTACAGAAAACAAAATATTCATCTCAATAACATTAATGATGTATTGTTTGCAGTGATATCACTTACTGGGGATCTGTTCATCGTTTGACATTATCATTTGTTTCCATTGTAAATAGACTTGACAAATAATTGTCAATAAAATACAAATAAAAAAGATAGAATTACAGACATAGGATAATTTTCAGTTTAAACAAAAATAATTCAAGTTCATTTTGACAAAATTATAAAACACTCATTAACATTGAATATAAAAAGATTCTATATAATTAAATAAAATTATTAAATAATTTTTAATATTATGTCAGTTTTCCTTTATTTTGAAATATGTATCTCATTCAATTTAATAGACTTTTGTATATCTTTTTTATTTAACTTTAATCTAAGTTTTTCCATGTATTCAAAATTCTTTAATATATTTTTATATTTCTTGTCACTTTCATATACTATTTTATTAAGTTTTCTCCAAATATTTTCTATAATATTACGGTCCAGATATCGCATTGTCTAATTTAAAATTAGTATGTTTTCAGTATTAATATAATTTTTTATAATTTTAACTATATGCACAGCTGCATTATCATGAAATTTTGTTCAACTATTGTACTAACATAGTAAAATAATGAAATAATTCTGTTATTAATTTTAAAAAATGTTTTTAATTCGAACTTGCCTATAATATTGTGAAATCGCATTAATGACTACTTAAACTTCTGTTAACCTTCCTAAGAAAGGCGAAAATAGTATTTTCAACAATCAGGTCCATCCAAATTAATTTTTTTCTTATTAATATCTTTTGACACTTTTTTTTCATCGAAAATAACTAAAAGCAAATTTTAATTAACGATGTTTGTACACTGCTGTTAATGATTATTTAATAGAGTAAACTTTTTTCTTTTTGGATGCTTTGCTTATTAACTGAATCATTTTTCATCTTCATTATTAATTACGAAGTTTAAATCACTTTCAATTAAAATTAGTCTTTCAGTTGATGGTCTTCTTAATTTCTTTTTCTTTCGTAATTTCTAAAATTTTTTGTGAAATCTATTTAAAATTTTTTTCTTTTGCTTTTAATTAGTATAGTATTTCATTCTCGTTTAATAGTTTCTCTATTGTGAAAATTATATGAATATTATCTAATTTGTATTAACATTGTAATGCTTTTCCAATTTGAATTAACAAAATTAACAAAAAATTTTTAACTCGCAATGATGTTTTATAAGATACAAGGGACTAATTATAAGATATATAATTTTATTCTATTTGATTTTTAAAACACGTTTAAATCTAAATTTCCAAATATAATTTATTACATTAAATTCCCAGATAATGGTTATGAAATCTTTTAATATATCTGAATGCTTCAATAACTATTAAATCGTACAAAACTAATTAAATCACCTATTGACATTTGTTGAAGAATACGCGGATCGAAATTGTATATTTATTTTTATGTTATAAAATAATATTTAATACAATACAATAATTTTACAGAGACATAAAATTTGATAAAAGAAAATGAATTCTTTTTTATTAGTAACACTTGCACTAAGTCACGATCACGGCATTGATTATAATTTTGGGTGCGTATCTCAATTAATATTTTATTTCATCAAAAACTATCCCCAAAAATTCGATTTTAATACAAATTAAAAAAGAAAATGAACGAATTTCCGTATTATATTAAAATACATAGTCATTGAATTCACTTTGATGAAGGCAATGGATATTAAACTTCTTAACAAAACTTTAATAAAATTTTTTCTTTTTTGATGATTATTCAAAAATTTACATACCTTCAAAAATTTCCATTGTAAAAAACAATTATTTGTGCAGAAACTTTACTAACTGAATTAAACAAACGATACCAAATAATGCGAATTTGCCTAAAATTAATCTTATAAAACTAATCTATAACGAAGTATGCCTCAAACAAATATTAATTATTACTTACGTAATGTAAGTGTCACAATCAATAATAGTTATTCGTGAATAAATCACGTAAAAAGCAAAATATCACTAGAACGAGATATTAGTAAAAAAAAGAAAACCACTCAATGACAAAAACTACTTAATTACAATAATTTTCGCACACTTTAATGATATTCACATTTCACAAATTTTTTGTAAAAGATAAATTCTTTTTTGCATGTCTTCTATTAGAATATGACCTAAATTAAAAAAAACAAAGTAGTTGCTAATAAGTTATGAATTTAAAAAATTATAATATAGGAGAAAGTTATTTATATTGGATCATTTAAGAAATTATCTCCATATCGGAAATGCTGATAGTTTTGAATAGAAAAATTTGAGAATAATTTTAATATTATAATTGATACAGATCATAGAATTATTATAAAATTATTCTAATAATAGAATAATTATAAATTAATATTTATAATAGTATTATAATATAATGTAATACAATAAATACTAATCATATGTCAAATACTATGAAATTACTTTAAATATTTATAAAATAAGTAAATACCTATTATATTTGTTTATATCAATAGTGTATAATTTAAGGTAATTATTTATAAACAGCTAATTAATCAGGTTGAAATATGTCGTCAAGATCATCATTCTAAACAACTTTTCACTGTAATACATACATATTGTAATACATACGCCGCCTAGCCTTAGTTTCCAATTACATACTAGCCAATTCTGTTACTTATGAGATCTGCTTAAAAATATACAACCTCATCAAAATCGATAATTATCCTTTTCTAGATAATTATCTAATTTAAGTATTTGGTGTTTGGATAATTACATTTATAAAATAAAATTATATAATAAAAGAGATTCTGATTCTTTTAAAGTCAAATACATATACGGGGTGAGTCATTTAAAATTAGAAGCTGAAATATTTTTGAAACGATTAAGTATGTTAAAAAATATTTTAGACAAAATTTGAATGGTCTCAAGAAGAGTATTAAGTGATACAATATATTATATAATATAAAATATGTTGATATAATATATTAAATAATACAAAATATTATTTTTTAATATGGATGTGTAAAAGGCATTTAATGATCAAGTTTGTTTTTTATTGTTTGAAACTATATGTTTTTCAATATCCTAATCGATTCAGCTTGTTCATTCTGTGCAATAAAAAAAAAAAAATATGGAACTATTATATCGAAAGTATTAAATCATTTATACCAAAAAATTCATTAGTTTAGGAAAATTTATGTTAACTTTTATCCGTAGAATTATTTGTATATTTCATAACTAAATTTACGAACTTGATTTTCTCAAGAACTTTAATTTTATATCAAATTTTTTATTTATTTTTTCGTGTAGAATCATCTCCATTGCGGTTATCACTTACAGTTCACCCTGTATATAACGCACGTTTAATACACATTTTTACTTGTTTGCTTTTGTGTGGATAAAAAAAAGTGCAACAGTTATAAATTAACTTAAGCTAAATGGAAGATCACAATTTCCTTATATATTAAAATTTTAAAACGTTGAAGAAATATTTTTAATCCTCAAAAAATATATATTATTTTTGAGCTTCTGTAACTTCATCAACTCTTACCATACATTTGTTGTTAATATAATATTATCTTATATATAATATTAGTTTGTTGATATAATATTGTAAAGAAATTTGTTGATATAATATTATTTTATGTATTAATTATTTGTAAGTAGTTTGATAGTAGATTAGTAGTGTTTGTTAGTAGATTAACCTAGATGAAACAATGATTTACAAGACAATCCATAGCTACATAAATTCTCCTTTAGTAGAATAAGAAGATTCATGAATTATTGAAATAAAATTGTTATACAACTGTTACATAAAATTGTAATACAACTGTATACAAATTGTTACATAAAATTGTTATTGGTGATCATTAGAGTAGATGGACGTGTGGATGACGTCATTAACGTTTTTTTAAATGGAATCATATTTTTTATTGGATCAGTGGATGCACCTTGATATTCTTTACAAAAAAGTATTAACCTATTTATGTTAAAAAAATCATTAGTTTAGGACATATTTTAATTTTAATGTTGTTAAGAAATCGTGACTCTCTCGTCAATGTTATGAATTCAATGTTTACATTACACAACATTTTCCGTATCGATAATTCTTGCTTTCCTATTTAATAAAAATTTAGCTTTATTTACGATTCTAGTCAACAGTGTTATGAAATATATGTTACATTTAAGAATACAACTAGTGTTCTTATGCAAAATTTAGTCTCTCTTAGATATTTATCCTGGTACGGTGAATTATCACTTGAATGAAGTATTCTAACGAAGAAAAAATAGACATGTTATCAATTTATTTTGAAGCTGGGTAAAGTGCGACACATGCAGAAAGATTATACGCCAATAGATTTCCTCAAAGAAATCATCCACGTCATATTTTTGATAATGTTTTCAAAAAAATTCACCAAACCTTATCACTCATAAAGACAATTCGTAATAAAACAGTGACGAGTGAGGCAAATGAAATTGCAGTATTAGTCGCAATTACATTAAATCCGTTCATAAAGCTCTCGTGAAATTGAAAGGATTTGGAATTAGCCGCAGAAGCATTTTACGCATACTCAAAAGGCACAAATATCATTTATATCATTTATCAAAGATTCAAGAATTGACTGAAAATGACTGTTATCAACGATTAGAATTTTGTAATTGGGCTCTCTCTTAAAGAGATTGCTTTTTCAATAATGTTATGTTCACGGACGAGGCAACGTTTACGAAGAATGGATTCATGAATTCATGAGTTCAAGAAATATGCATTATTGGTCAACGGAAAATCCTCATTAGTTTAGACAAATTGATAATCAACATGGATGGAGTGTAAATGTCTGGATTGGCATATTCGGCGATCGTCTTATTGGACCATACTTCGACCGAAGGATCGGACTAAAATTTGCACATTTTTTAACAAATACTCTATGGACATTTTTACATGATTTACCATTGCATACACGACAAATAATGTGGATCCAGGATGCTTGTCCTGCTCATTAAGCAAGAATAGCAAAAGATGTATTAAATCGAATCTTCCCAATTTATTGGGAACGAGGTGGCTTCATTCATTTTCCAGCAAGATCATCTAATTTAACACCCCTCGACTTTTTCTTGTGGAGATACTTGAAAAGTAAAGCGTACGTTGAGCCTCTGACTACAGTGGCCAATATGAGAGATCGTATCATCATTGAGTGTAATAAAATAACACCAGGTACATTACACAATGTGAGTGAATTATTAATCTATCGATTCAGAAAATCTCGTGATGTAAATGGTCGTCACATTGAACCTTTTCTGTAAATAAAATCATTACAACATTAACAAAGACGTCATGATTTCCCAGCAACATTAAAATTAAAATATCTCCTAAACTAATGATTTTTTAACATAAATAGATTAATACTTTTTTTGTAAAGAATATCAAGGTACATCAACTGATATAATAAAAAATATATGATTCCATTTAAAAAAACGTTAATGATCTTTATATGTCTACACGTCCACCTACAAGAAAACTCAACTATCATCAAAATGTGCCCCTCTCGAAATCATTCAACTTCATGTGAAACATTTTTTGCTACGCGTAATAATAATAACGTAAATCTAGATGGCAATATGTGGTGACCCTGTATGTATGTTACCTCGTCTGTTCTGAAGATATATAACAACACTGTAACGGATATCATTTTACTTAACCAGTTTGTATCTTTTTGTTCGACATATGTAGTTCTCCAATTCATTGTTGTTTAAGCGTAGAATATGCTAAAAAAAAAGCGCTAAAAAAGTGATTTTTTTCTTGCTCGGTATTTCAGACCCTGAAACACGAAACCTCATTTGATGTCCGGTCTATCCTATTAGTCAATAGTCCTGTCACAGCTTTTCCACCACGCTTTACCACATATCACTCTTTTTTTTTTATTTGTTTCGACTCATGCAAATATTTCGATTAAAAATATATCAACTTTACATATGAAATACATAAATTTGGTTAAAAAATATAAGAATCTTTTGGTTAAATTTTGATTAAAAAATAGAGGAATTTTTTACATATATGTAAATATTTGTTTATAAATTTTTAGAATAACCATGGAATTTCAAAAATTTCAATATTCTTATTTTATTGAAAAGATTAATCAAGAGTCCATCGAATAAATGAGTCTTATGTTTTTCAATTATGTTTCAATCTCTTTTTATAGTTCGCAGTGTCCATCTATAGTAAAAACATCAGCTCACTTGCAATGAATTATACATATGTATATCTACCACTCATATTCTCTACTCATATTCTTGTGATTACTTATTTGTTTACTATTTCTTACATGGTTTCTTAAAACAAATATGCCTATTGTAATTGGAATCATTTAGTCATCATTTGATGTGTTTATTTAACATTTAGTACAATCGAATATACTATTTATATGGATGGATGTGTTAAACCTATTGCTGTTTAAAATTATCTCATTCATTATTCCACATACAATTATTCATCTAAAAAGAAAACGAAGAAATTCAGCGATAGTTAAAGGCAACTGACAAAGTAGTATATTCTTTGTTCATATTAATGTGCATATCTACTATGCATGCGCAAGTAGGAAAAAAAAAGAGAAGTGTAACTGAATTGAGTTGAAAAGAAGAAAATATTAAATGAAATAATAGCCGTTGACTTCTGTAATCCTTGAAAAAGGCAATTATTAAATTAATTGTAAACTAAGATTATAGGATAATTATAAACTAATTATAAACTAAAATATTAGAGTGAGAATTTCATTAATGATCGATGAGCTTTGTGTTTCAAAATCACGAAAACAAGCAAGAAGGCTAATTGTGAGATAATTACCAAAGCAAAATAGCAGAAAGATACACGAATTATAAAAAAACAGACTATATTATTCGTATTTATGTATAAGGAAAAAGTGAACAGGATGAAAACGCGGAAAACGGAACAATTGTTTATTTCATATTTACAAAATTTCCTTATCATTAAAAACAAACGAAATACTTAAATTTTGTATCGTACAATATATTATCTACAGTTATAATTTTGCATTTTTATATCAATACTAGCAATATTCTGATTTTCCGTTGACCTTATTCTTTTACATGTTTTAAATATTAACAAGTAGCAATTCTCAATCATATTCTTCTTTGAATATTATTAATTTAATGTTATCAGAACATTATAATTTCTTAAGAATATTATTTTTAAAATAAATAAATAAAAATATTATTTGTAGGAGGCGTGTCCGTTGGCCTTGAGTCTATGACCAAATATATAAAAGTAATGTGAGGGACGCGTTTTTGGGCAGAACCGTTGGGCCCAGAAAGTAATTGTAAATATTACTTTATGGCACTGACTGGCCTAACGGTTGAGACCTTCCTTCTCAGTCTTGTGATTGGGAAGGACACAAAGACAATCGGCTTTATTTAAGGCCAACATGGCAGACAAGAGCTCTCAATCTTCTACTATTCTGAAGATTACCTATACCGATTATATTAATGCGCGAGACCCTCAAATTGGTGACCGCCGACGTGATTTCGCGTATAATCGGGATCTCGCGAATGAACAAAGTAGTGACACGTGTTTGAAAAAAAAAAACATTCTCACCCAGTCTAGAGAAAAGAGGTACAATACCCGTATCCAAAGACAATATCAAAGGAACCGACGCCATCCACGTTCTCGGAGCGAATAACATTAAGAGTTATGGTTCAAGAAAGTCTCGTAATGGTTTGAACAAATCGAGGTACAATTCCCGCTGAACAGAGTAAGGATGAGACCAAGTTAGGTACGTCATCACGCATCTGGACACCCAATAGGAAGAACTATCCCATTGTGACCTGTTAGTAGACCCACAGAATCGGCGTTTGATCGATGCTACGATCAAGCTGTCGACAAGAGGACAAGCCGCCACTGGAAACATTGCCTCAGTCCGGACAATAGAGAGCGATATTCCATATCACTGACTGTTGGCGGAGTACCCGGGCTTGACGAAGCCCACTGTCTTCAAAGAAACGGCGACAAAACACAACATCCAGCACCACATTGAGACAACTCCTGGACCACCGGTTTGTAGCAAGCCCAGAAAACTTGCTCCCGAACAAAACAGCGAAGGCGGAGATTAACTTAATGCTGCAGCAAAGCATCATCCGTCCTTCGAAAAGTCCATGGTCTTCGCTTCTACACTTGGTACTAAAAACAGACGGGAAAATCCGGCCCTGAACACACGTACAGTACCAGGCCGGTATTCGCATACTGAAGACTTCGCACACGCGCTGTACAGAAAATGCATCTTCTCAAACATAGATTTAGTACGCGCGTATAACTAAATACCTGTTGCGCCGAACGACCAAGTAATACGTACGCTAGATTTTGCGACATCGACGACTTCTTTACATCAACCACCGAGGCTGAGCACAAGGAACACATGAAGTATTTATTCGATTGGTTGAATTTGTACGGTATTATGATAAATCCGGCGTTTTTGGCATCAAACAAATTACTTCTTTGGGCTATACCGATCATAAACCGCTGATGTTTGCTCTTCGTCAAAATTTAGAAAAATGCTCACTGAGACAATTCCAGTATTTAGATTATATCAGTCAATACATGACGAATATTCGGCTTTTAAAGGGCAATGAAAACGTTGTAGCGGACGCATTGTCGCAAGTTGAGTCAATCTCACGGCATGGTGGCCAAATCATACCTCTCAAAAATGCACAGTAACAATCCGGAATTAAAGGAACTCGTGGATTATGCGCAACTTAAGAAAGTCCATTTAAGACCTTATGTCCCGAAACTACTACGTTGTTCCATTTTCGATTCATTGCACGGATTCTTACACCCGGGGATTTGTGCAACACAGAAGCTAGTCACCCGTCGATACGTATTGCAATCAACAAAGATTATTGAAGATGGGCGCAGCATTGCGTACCATGCCAACGTTCGAAAATAACGAGGCATGGAGCCACGCCCATTGCAGAATTCGGTGAGACCGCGAGATTCGATCACGTTCATATCGATTTTGTAGGACTGTTACCAGTCTCACAAGGGTACAAGTATTGTCTAACTTGCATTTATCGTTTCTCTCGCTTGCCTGAAGCAGTCCCGGTTATGAAAATCGACGTAGAGACCGTCGCGAGAACTTTTTTAAAAACGTGGATCGCGCTCTTCGAAGCACCTCTTCCAATTACAACCGACCAAGGTCCAAACCGACAGTTTGAGTCGCGACTATTCGGTGCTTCTCACCTCTGAACGATCGCCATGTATGATGACCATATGGATGGAAAGATTCCATTGACAGTTAAAAACAGCGATTGAATGCCACGAAACGGAGAATTGGGTAGAGACGTTACCTTTTGTTCACCTCGGTATTCATATGGCAATAAAGGATTTGAAGACCTTAGCCGCAGAGATCTGTCTACGGCAGAGGAATTCGATTACCTGAGGAATTTACATCTAACGGCACGGCAACCCACTCGGAGTTTATAAAAGAATTTCGAGAAAATATCAAAAAATAAAACTCGTATCAGGCACTCGACACGGCTCGAAAAAGCCATTCATGTTCAAAAAATTAAATTCTTCATCCCACGTATTTCTCCGACCCGACGCCGTCAAAAGCTCTCTACAACCTCCCTCTGACGGTCTCTTCAAAGTCGTAGAGCGAAAGGACAAAACTCTTATCATCGATATCAACAGCAATAAAACAAGTGTCCATAGATAGGGTCAAACTTGCCTTCATATTAACCGAAGATACAATCCTTTCCATCACCGACCCAACAGAAAAACTATGACGGAACGAGACAATTTCCATACAAGAGAGTACCATCAGAAAAGAAATTTAGGTCGCGATACGGCAGACGCGTCCGATTTCCGGAGCGATTCCAAGCCGGACTTTAGATTGCTACCTATACAATATCGATAGACAATTTTATACAGATACAGTTCAATATCTCTGTATCAAACGTTACACTGGTAAGGGAGTGATGTAGAGGACGCATTCCGTTAGCCTTGGGCCTACGACCAAAGCCAACACATAGAAGTAATGTGAGAGACGCGTTTTTTGGCAATAGGCCCATAAAGCAATTGCAAATATTACTTTATGGGACTGACTGGTCCAACGCTGCATTGAGACCTGCATCTTCCTACTCTTGTGATCGGGAAGGACACAAAGACAGTCGACCTTATTTAAGCTCTCAATCTTCTGGAGTCAGGAAGTCGAGTTGAGTTGCTCGACAGTGAGCAGTCAGTCGAGTGGATCCATGAAAATAGTGTAGTGTAGCAGTGCCAGCCCCAGTTCCCTTCATCACACAACGGATACACGAGAAAAAAGAAAAAACACAAACCCAAAACGGACGTAGAAAAAACAAACACACAACCCACGGCTAAAAGGCCATGGAATATGTGCTCTGTCCTATAACAATAAGGAAGAGATCACCCTCACCATAAAAAACAGGGCCAACCAAAATAACTAACACAGGTATGGAAACTAAAGCTAACATTCCGACCCAAAACCGATTTAACATATTTGCTGAATGCCTCTTAAACGACACTGGCAACCCTGATACTTCAAAAGAAAACAATGAATTTCAAGAAGACACAGAACCCCCCCCCCCCCAACAAGAAAGATAAAACCTCTCTCCATCTATGTACATGGAAACATAGATTACGTCAAATTGCTTGACGCTCTAAAAGAAAAATACAAAAACGCATTTCAAATCAAACGATTATCAAATAAACTAAAAGTAACATTCATCAACACAAAAGACTTCTCCAACTTCAAAGCCATCTGCCAAAAAGAGAACATAGAGTATCACACTTACATGATCAGCATCGAAAAAACAACAACGGTAGCCCTTAAAGATCTCATTAAACTCCCAGAAAGTAGAATATGTAGTAGCATCAAAAACCAAGGCCTAAACCCCGTCTTATGCACCGAAATCTCCACGCACGCCAAGTACTCAATCTACAGGGTTACATTTGCGCTCGGAACACAGATAAACCACGTCAGGTACATAAAAAATATTAAAATATACTGGAATACGAATCAAACAAACCAATTATCCAGTGTTATCGATGCCAAGCACACGGACACATCTCTCTCAACTGCAACAAGAAAGCATTTGCGTTAAATGCGCTGGATCGCACGACACAAGGGCGACCTGCACGAAAACCCTGGAAATATCACCCACTTGTGGAAACTGCAAGGGAAATCACCCTGCGAATTTCTCAAAATGCCCGGCACTTCTTCCGGTTTTATATAAAGTTTTATTTTAACTAAAGTATTTACACTGTTGTACAATAAAAAACTATCGTCCAAACACTAATTATTAAAAATAAATATTTGCGAGTGGAGACGTGCACACAGGCAGTACAGTTGATATTTACTTACGTAGCGTGGACCTTCGGTGTAGAAAACTAATAAGAATCTGTGCGTTGGAGTCGGGCCTTATATACTCTCAACTCCCTTTGTGTCTTTTCCCGGTCTGGAAGAATCTGGAAGTTTATTGTTTAACTGAAGTCTGTACGGTGAGGGCCTTGAGGGTTTTTTTTAAAAATTACTTCATGGCCTTGATGGTATTGCATCCTGGGTCCACGTTGTTGAGGACGACATATTTATTATATTATTTATGGTACTGCCTGGGTCGTGTCCTCTACATAACCAAAAAAGCAGCCCACGCTAACAACATTCAAATAGCGCCTTCAAATGTCACCTCCCACACCTCTCCTACTCCTCTACACACACGATACTTCTCTAGTCTCCCCCCCCCTTCCCACTCCCCTCCAATAAAACCCCAAGGGCATTAGACAGGGCATAATCTACGCACACGTACTCACCTCCAGACAGCCACCCCGCTCACCCTCACCTGCAGAACCCTGACATTACGGAACCTGGACCAATTAAAATAAACAGACCTAAACTTATTCCTAAGAATTATCTCCCTAATCCAAAAACACTACACAAGGTGTACAAACTTAGACAGAATAAAAGCCATTATCCTTATAGTAAAAGAGTTGGAAAATAATGATGCATAAAAAGTCAATAAAAAGTCATTAAAATTCACGTTATGGAATGCAACTAGCGTTAAAAACAAAACCATCGAATTACAAAAATTCGTCAGTGACCATAACACGGATGTAGCAATCATCACAGAAACCTCGCTAACATCCACTGACAAGTTCAAACTCATTAACTATAACATACATCGAAAAGATGGACCCCCCACTACTGCCAACAAACTCAGAAGGGGGATACTCATAGCAACCCACAAGGACATTCCAGTCGAAGACGTACCGCAACTAACTTCATACAACATAGAATTTATAACAATAAAACTTAAAACCACTTCCGCATTGACTGTCGGCGCCGTGTACGCCCCACCAAAAATAAAAATAAGCCAAGCCGATCTCGAAAGTATCGTTCCTTCCCAACATTCAGGACACTCATTATCGGGGACGAAAACACCGCACATGGAACAGTATAAGCAGAAACGCTAACGGAACAGCAATTAAGAACCACTCGGACCTCAGAGATTACCAGGTTATACATAGCCCTACTTACACATATAAACAACTCAATTGCACACCAACATAGCCATTTTTCTCTCGAACGCACCATACTCCTACAGCTGTCAAATCATAGATGATCTACCATCCTACTATCTACCGGTAGAGCTTTCTCTCCAACTACACAGAATAGCAAGAAGGACAAGGACAACAGTACACACTGACTGGAAAGCATACTCTAAATTCTGTAATAAAATCACTATAAATCCCAATCTAGCAAACGAAACGCACATAGACACTGAAATCAAATCCCTCGCTCAACACATACAGAAAGAATACCGAAAAGCAACTCGGACAGTTTCGAAAATCCACAATGCAAGTCTAACTACCGATCCGCTCCTTGAAGATACAATTAAAAACAGAAACAAAATGAGAAATATCAAAGAACTGCAAATCCGATCTACAAGCTGCAAGCTATAAACATCCTCAAATGTAATTCAAAAAAAAAATAACCCACATAAAAAACAACATTTGGCAACAAAAATTAGCCAGCATTAAAAACACGGATCACACGCTATGGCAAACCTATAAAATCACCGGTGGCTCAAAAACTAAAATACCCGTTCTACAATATAACCCCAAACTCATTTTTTACACCGATGAAGAAAAATCAGAAGGCTTAGCGAAAAATTTCCAAAATATACAATCAATACTCTCCACTCGAACAAGATATTCAGCACAGACTAACTCTCATTCAAACAACCCATCCACTCTCAAATAATCACCCACATTGCATTCCTATAATGATTAAAAATATAATTAAAAATTTCAGACAGCAAAGCTCCAGGACCTGACAAGATAACGGCCATCACGCTCAAAAAACTACTAATCAAACCAATAGTACAGTTATACTATATCTATAAAGCATGCTTCCAACTTGCTTATTTTCCAAAGACTTGGAAAATGGCCAAGGTAATTCCTATTCCAAAAGCAGGGAAACGCGCAACAAACATTATAAGCTACAGACCGATCAACCTCTTAGATATACTAGGCAAGATCCTAGAAAAGACCATCCAATGTCATCTCCTGGAATTCATAACCAAACGTAACATAATAATCCTGCAGCAATTCGGCTATCGACAAAAACCACTCAGCTACAGAGAGTCACCGAGCACATCATCATGGAGAAAAACGAAAAAAGAACAACCCAATTTATTTTACTTCACCTCAACAAAACCTTCGACTCCGTATGGCACAACGCCCTAACAATCAAGCCACACGAAAACAAAATCCGCTCCACACGATAGGAAATTCTATGTTTCTATCAACGGAACCAAATCAACTTGCAGAAAAGTCACAGTGGAAGTACCCCAGGATTCTATTTTAGGCCCCCTCCTTTTCACCTTATACATTAACGATATTCCCGCGACCAACACACATAACCATGATGATACCGCAATCTAGGCCTCATCATGGAGCCCCACAAAAGCCACCGAACACATACAAAACTATATTAACTTACTTCAAAAGTACTTCAAAGACTGGAAACTACAACTCAACCCTGTAAAAACTCAAGCAATCATGTTCACCACCAAGAAAAATCTGGCACCAAAAGCAATCAAAATAGCTGGCCAATTATCTAGGAGTCGTCCTAGACACAAAAATTACATGGGTTCCCGTAATAGATGAAACAGTAAACCTGGCGTACCCAGCTCTCTATCGGCTTTATCCCTTTATTGCCAAAAATAGCGAACTAAAAACGAAGATCAAGATCAACATATACAAAACATGCATCAGACCACTAATCACCTATGGACACCAAATTTGGCAGCCGCATGGACACATATAAACAAGATTCGAAGGATGCAAAACAAATTCTTACGTATAAACCAGCCATATGATACACAAGATATTACATGTCGCAAACATACCGACCATTCAGGATTTCATTCGTAACTCTCTCACAACAGCCTACAATCAGAAACCATACAAACCCCCTCATCAGTAACATAGGAAAATACGAAGTCACTAACATTCCTTAAAAATCAGGACAAGACTCCCTAAAGATGCTATTTCACACAGTTAACAAAGAGTCACACTAACACAAGATCACCAAATCAAGTACCGCAGGTTTTTTGAAAATTTTATCACACGAACACACACAAAATTTTATCACACGAACACACACAAAATTTTATCACACGAACACACACAAAATTTTATCACACGAACACACACAAAATTTTATCACACACACCCACACGAATTACAAAAAGAAAAAAAAACCAACAAGCTAAACAGAAATAACAAAGTAAATACTTTAAATGCAGGTGTAGGGACACTAGGAACTGCAGTAGAAACAAATTACGTAAGGAAAAGAAAAAAAGAAAAAACAGCTCTCAATCTTCTCCTGTTCTGAAGACTACCTATATCGACTACATCAGTGCACAAAATCCCCAAATTATTATTCAATTAATTTTGATGTAATATTTAGAGAAGATGAAGGTGTTTCTGTAAATGGCATTGTTGAAATTTGAACTTGAATTCTGCATCATACAATAGTTATAATCAGTTTATTATGTTTTCATACGTTTACTGGACACATTATGATACTCATGATTGTGAATATTTATTTTTTAAATACTGGCGAATAAGTAACAATTCTCCATTATGTTTGTACATTATTAGTTATACAATTTCTTAAGATATTTATTTATTTGTTTATGTGTATTATGTATATTCATAAATAAATAAAAATATTCAATTAATTTCGATGTAACATTGAAAATCGTCTTATTTTGTTTCGTATATATTTTAATAAACATGTGTATTCTTTTTGTAATATAAACATAAATAATAAATAATATTTTGTATTCTTTGTAATTTTTTAATGTAATATTTTTTTTACATACAAGATCAATAAACATAAAATTATAACATTATTTTTTATTAGTTTATATTATTTTATAAACAAATTGTTAGTGGATCGACTGATAAACACACTAAGTTGGAGATAGATTTAATGGAAATTACAAAATACATATATTTAACTCACACTCTGTTTCAACTCTCATACTCTGCGACACTCAAGTCACGCGTCTATCCAACTCTCGACTGGGCATTTTCCCGATCACATTTGTTTTTTCACCATGCCCGCGCTCAACTGTTCTCGCATACATCTCTCTCATTCGTTCTTTCTTCTGCCCTGGAATATCTCAAACACTCAGATCACACCACACCACTCTTATACTCTCACTCTCGCCACACTCATCCTTCCATACAAACATCATGTATTTTCACACATCTATGGCAACCACTACCACACAAATGATTATCAATTTTAAATTCAATTATTAGGTAAAGCGAAAAGTAATGTTTTTTTTGTGTCATCTTAAAACAAATTATCGTGCAACTGTGCCGATTAAATACGTTAATTGTTGGTATTATTTTGAAGCTCTGTTCATACTGTTACTGTTTTCATTTCATTTTTTTTATTTTTACAGATAGTAAAAATGTCAAGGCCAAGGCTCGAAGAGATGCAGTTGCGGTATATTTTGTTATTTTTGTTTGATAAAGGATTAAAACCCGAAGAAGCTACAAAAATCCGTATTGAATATTGAATATCTGTAAATGCCAACGGTGATTCAAACAATTTAAAAACGGCGACCGAAATCTTAAAACTAAGTCGAAATCGGGAAGACCACAAACAATCGATGAATCATATCCGCGTAAAATCATTAAGGAATTGTCGCAGGATATCGGCTGTCCTTGATCGACTGTAAAAGATCATTTAAAAAGACTCGGCATAAAATATAGAGGTTTTGTGACCGCACGATCTATTACCGTCCGCTTTAGATCAGCTAGTGACCATTTGTTCTTCACTGCTGACCAGGTATGAAACCGATCCGTTTCTGGAAAGAATTGTTACGAAGAATGGATCCTTTACAGCAATCCACATAAAAAAAAAACAATGGCTTTGTCCAAGTCAAAAACCGGTTTTAACACCTCAACCATCTTTGGCATTAAAAAAGGTTCTTTTATGTGTCTGGTGGGATATTTCGAGTGTGATCCATTATGAATTATTAAAACCTGGTCAGTCTATCACAGCAAAAATCTACTGTGTACAGTAGGAAAGATTAAAGGCTGAATAACTAAAAAAACGATCCGTTCTGGTGAATAAACAACGACGCATTTTGCAACAAGACAATGCGGCATGCAGCGAAAATTTAAGATTTCGGTCACCGTTTTTAAATTGTTTGAACCACCGTTTGCATTTACGGATATTATTTAAGATTTCGTATATAACAATAACATTTTTTGTAGCCTCTTTGGGCTTTAATCCTTTATCAAACAAAAATAACAAAATACACCGCAACTGCACCTCTGTTCGATCTTTGGCCTTGACATTTTTACTATCTGTAAAAAAAATAAAAAAAATGAAATGAAAACAGTAACAGTACGAATAGAGCTTCAAAATAATGCCAACAATTAACGTACTTAATCGGCGCAGTTGCGTTATTGGTCTCAAAATGACACACAAGAAAACGACATCACTTTTCGCTTTACTTAATACGTATGGTATAAGAGTAATTTACAATATATATAATTTTATATAATAATGTTATACATACATACACACTTATTAAGTCATTAACACTTTTATATAACTTATTAAGTAATTAAACAATTTTTTTTTTGGGTTTATTTTAATCTTTAGTTTTAATATCGTTATATTTGTTACGTTTTGAAAAATATTCAGTTCTTAATTTTTGAAAATTGAGAATTTAATTATTGAAAAATACAATGTTTAAATTTGTCAGTACTTTTTTATTAAATAATATTATAATTGTAAGAGAATTTTAAAAAAGGAAATTTTATACGTTACCAAAAGTAAGATACATAAAATATAATGCAAAATTAATATGTAGATTTGATTTTTGATTAATATCGGTATACTGAAAATTTTTTACTAAATAAAAATTAATGGAAAGGAACAAAATTAGGAAAAAAATTATTTTATTTAGATAACGTAAGGAAGACATAAAAGTGATAACATGCTTTTAAATAAATATTTATTGAATTATGTACATTTTTATATAATTATGGAATATCTAATTTTCTTATTTTATTTAAAATTATAATTTTTTCATAGAAGAAAAACTTTCCTTACCATATTTTTCTGGATAATGTGTATACGTTTACAATGTTATATAGTAAAAAGTGATATGTAGTTCCATATATAGCGATTTATTATAACAACTGTGAGTGACGTACAAGAAACTTACAGCTATGTACATCAACCGATAGGGTAGAACAGTCGATATATTGATTGGACATTTATGATAGACGACAAGTACCTGAGAAGTTCACATGGATACTACAAAATCAAATGTTCTAGATCTTATTTTCGCTCAAGCATATTGACATCGCTTACCTACATCGACTTTTTAATCGATAATACGAAACTAGCTCATCACTAAATTTTTGTTTAACTCAAGCGTGATCAACCATTCGTCGATTCTAAAAAAAGAAATTTTTTGTTGATAAATTCAATCGATACTGAAATACACGTTACATGTTGAATATTAAATTTTACTGAATTGCATATCATGACTCAAGTAATCAAATAATATATCATTCGAATGTTTCATTAATTGAAAACTGACTTTAATTTAAAACTGATATATTTATTGATTACATATCTAAATTTACGTTCGTTCTTTTGTGGGATTCATGCTGCAGTTTGCAAACTATGTTCGCCACCAGTATGGACTTTTACGAACAACGTATAGATCAGTGAACAATAAACAGTGCAACAAATAAATTATACATGAACAATAGTATGGACATAATGATAAAAAATATATTTATTCATTATTTTAAAATTATTATTAAAATGTTTTGATTATATATATATAATAAGTAGATTTTGTAAATATGTATACAATATATACATATAAAATTTATAAACCGAATTGGATAACGGAAAAACGTGCCCATAAACATATAAACATATCTATAAGTATAGATGTAACATATCAAATCATGTATTATTTTGTATTCATCCAACTACATTGCTTTTTTCAAAGTACTCCGCTAAAAATAATTTTTGAAAATCCCAATATACAAAATTTAATTTCGTCTAATATAATACATGTGCACACATATACATACGCTTACATGCATACATATATATACTCATATTTATTTACACATATATTTACTATAATATAAGTTTCTAAATTTTGAGAGTCAAATTACATATTTTATTCAATTCATACAATTTGATTAAATGTGGAATTGTCAAAGGAAAGTATATAACAAATATAACATACAGTTTTATCATATAATGTTGTTATCAATCATAGAATTATCATTAATTATGTATTATCATTAATCAATAATTTAATAGTTCATTGTATTCTTAAAATTTTTCTTTGTTACCAAATATTGGAAAATTATTTTCTATTAATATTGACAGTTAATATTGTCAATATTAACTGTTATTTAATTAATAGTATAATAATTTGACATAATCGCTGTAGCAATATCTAGTATTTTTCGATATTATATATTTTCATAAATTCTTTCTTTATAATTTCCATCTTTTTCACCAAACGATTATTTATTAAATTTACAATTATAATTGTATCAATATAAACAATGATATAAATTTTATATGTATCTTATACATATTAGTTTATTATTTATCTATATATTATACATATATAAATTGTTTATAAATTGCCATACTTTATAAGATGTTGGCAAGTAGTATAAAATTTATATTATTCATCAAGTGAAAAATTTATAACATTTATTGCATAAGTGATACTAACAATAAAAGTGTAGACAGCATATATTTTACTATTAAAGTTTCCTATTTCCTTGATATTATACACATTCCCTTGATAATATACACTTTTTTAATTAAAACAATTAAGTGCGTGTTATACTTCTGAGATGTAATACATGTGCAGATTCTTTTTTTCTTTTTGCAGTAGAATATACAAGAAACATATTACATTTGTAGAAATCTTTATCATTTGCAATTATCTAATTTGAGTTTTTGTATTTCGTTCATTTAGTTATTGTAAAACAATAATTGCCAGGTTTCATTATAATAGCTATATTTCTTACAACATTATCAAACAATAATCGCAGAAGCATTATCAAATAATCATGATGATTTTTTGCTTCTTTTAACACGAGAAAATGTGGATTCATTAATTGTACTGGCTAGTTTTTGTGTAAAACACGATGTATACACCAGTCATTAACACCATCAATTAACACCACATCATTTAAACAATTCAGTGATAGTAATTGAAGCCAGCTGTGCAATGGAAATTCTGGTTTGTTGCGATATGAAATGCTGCGTGTCGACCTAATTTCGGTCTTTCGATTAAGTTTTCCAGCAAATTTTTTTCTATGCTATCTATTTTCATAACGAGTTTCATTCTTCGCATTGTTTCGAAATTTCCTTTTTCTTTATAATTAGAGTCTCATGATTTCAGTGACAATACAGTAAGAATTATAACAAAATATCTAGAATTACCTAATAGTTATTATAATGTATAAATATATATGTATAACTGTTTTTATGTAAAATTTAATTTCTTTTTTTGCAAAGAAAGAGAAATTTGATATTTTACTTCAATTCTTTTTCACATATGTAACCAAGTAGCTAATAAATAATTTACTATTTTACATAATGTAAACTCGTTATATAATTTATTCCAGTCAAACAATTAATTTAATTTAGTATTATTATTTTATTATTTTGATTGATACTATTTTAATCCTTTTACTACTGTTGACACCTAAAAGCGCTTTAAAAATTGCTCTTATGATACTGTAGGCGCGAGTAGGAGCTTGACCTACTTTGATCTTTTGACACGAGAGGTGCCTATAGGCGCCCGGAAAATTTTATCGCCCATAATTCCTGCAAATCTCATTTGAACCAGAAGTAAGTGAATGCTAATTCAACAAATACATATTCCGTTAGTCATATATTATTTAAATATGTTTATTTTACAATTATTTTTTTATATCCTTAAAATGAAAAATTGAGATAATAAAATGGTCAGAAAAAGTACATGCAAACATAACACAACATATGATTCATGTTGTGTATATTCATACTTTGTAGATACGATGTAATTGTTTGATAACTTAATACAATCACCGTACTACGAAGAGAAAGAATAACTACGTACTTTATTTTTGGAACGTATATTAAATAAGATGTATGTAACAAAATATATATTCTCATATAATGTAAATTACAACGAATTAACTTAACTACTCTCTGTGCTCAAACTCTTTTTTAATTACTTGAAAACGATTGTGTGTTTATCTCCTTAATGACTGTTATACATATCCCTAACGATTATTTATAAATCTCCGTAACGATTGTTGTAAAAAGCTTAATGTCAATGTTAAATTTTTAGTATGTGCACTAGCAATTCAATGTAGAATACGAATAAATGAATAATATTAGTTTAATATAGTGGAATTCAATGTTTTGATTATTTCAATATACTTTCTCAGTGCATATATAATACTCTCTTCAATGCACACCTAACGAAAAATTTCGCCATTCTCTCTCTCTCTCTCTCTCTCTCGGTGTAGATTATGACTAATTTCCTACCGTGTGGTACAGCTGGTATGTTTCAAAGTCTGTCGTAGTCAAAGGGTTAATTTACACAATCTTACTTGTTTCATATTATTCAAACAAAATTCATTTATCCAAAAGTTTATATTTAAATATAGGTATGCGCATAAAGCAATTTATACATATATCTCTGCCTAAAATTACAATTTAAAAAGTATTTAATTAGTTGAAATCATTATAATACTTATACATATGTATATCTCCATAAAGTAATATGTAATTACAGATATACAAATTTAAAAATTAATTTTATTTAGGTTTAGAGAATCAAAGAAATTAATTTAATTAAAGTTTAGAGAATCAAAGAAATTAATTTAATTTAAGTTTAGAGGATCAAAGAAATTATTATTAATTTTTGGAACTAGAATCAAAAATCTAAAGTTTTTGACACTATAAAATTGTATTGACCTGTATGTTTTCTCAAATATCACAACGGATCGATCTAAATGCAAAGTTGTTTCTGATAACAGACATGGTGCAAAATACATGATCATTTGTTATATTAACTCATACCAGAAAAATTGCACTGTTTTATGATTTTTGAACTAATTTGTAAAAACTATTGATTATTTGTATATAGTCTGTTATTCTTTTATATTATATCTTTGTCTCTGTATATTTTAGGAACGCAAAGTAATTCGATTTCGAAAATCGCTGCCGAACGCTAGTTCATCAGATAGTGGCAAAGAACGAATCAAACAAGAAGTGGAATTCGTAAAATTTGTGGCTTTCTGTTTTTTGGGCCAGTACACGCAAATTCCCGAGATTCTTCGTTACGATGCGAAAGACATAGCTAAACTTTCAGAAGCTATTCGATCTCTTCGATCAGGTAACTTATTTAAAATTATCTTATGATGAAATTTTTATGTATTTTGACATTTTTTTACCTTCAAAGTGTTTCTTACGAAATCTTTTTAATATATTTTTAAATAAGATAAAATTTGATTTACGCAAAGAATGAAAATCTATGATGATTTGAATACCATATTGTTTCTTTATTTTTTAGTCTTTATTTGTACCATTTTGATAATAGAATATTGTATTTATTTAAAATTATTAAATCAGTATTAACGAGTATGAAATAATATATTTGATTTTTATAGTAACAAATTTACACTTTTTAAACATATCTTTACATATTTTATTGTTGTTGTTGTTGTTGTTGTTGTTTTTATTTAATATCGCATCGACATTTAGGTTATTAGCAACGTACGGATCGGTCTTTTCATATTTTATTGTTAGCGTAATACAACAATATTTGTTTTGCTCTGTGTTATATTGCACGATAGGACGATGAATTCTATGAATAAGATCTAAAGTCATAATAAACTTCTATTTGAACACAAAATTCGACTTCTATCATAGATTGATTTTGTTCTCACATAAGATATATGTATAATGAAAGACAAAAGTACACTTGCTATATCGAAATAAAAATACCATTATTTTCTAATTTATTAGATATATTTATGTAAATGTGATTATGTATCATACATAAACACTAACATTAACAGATACATACAAAAAAAACTTAACTGTATTACTGCGTAACTTGTAATGATATAAAATTTATAAGATGGTAACAATTCGTCAGGACAAAAAGTATTCGTATAGTATTACTTTTGTTGACAAATATAAGACATACGTTGAAATCAAAACATTTTAGTCAGAGTAAACATTGTAATTTGATAATTCGAAGTCAGTTTCCTCAAAACATTATGACAACGTTATAATTAAATAATTTGCAATATGGGACGAAAGTGTAAAGAAACGTCATTAGAAGAGCGAAAAATTATAATAAATTTACATCAAAAAGGAAAATCTTATGCAAATATTTCAAGTATTGTCAAAAGAAGTCGCTCGACACAATGTATAGTAAATAAATATAAAGAAGATGGAATGTTGCAAAATTTTCCAAAGTGTGGTAGACCCAGATATTAAGTTTGAGGGAAAAACGAAAATATTATTAAAATTATTAAGAAAAAACCAAAGACAACTACATCTGAAATTGCGACAGAAATCCAGGAAAGAGTACAAAATCAAGTACATTCAAAAACAATACAAAGAGTATTACATAGGGCAGGATACAGAAGCGGAGTTGCAAGAAGGAAGCCATTCATTAGCAAAATAAATAAAAAGAAAAGACTAGAATTTGCCAAACAGTATATAAATGTTAATCCTGATTTTGAGAATAATGTAATATTTTCAGATGAGTCAAAATTTAATATTTACGAATCAGATGGTTGCAAAAAAATATGGCGAAAACCGAATACAGAATTGGAGACAAAGAATTTAAAATCCACAGTAAAGCATGGCAGTGAAAGTGTCATGGTGTAGGGGCACTGCTGCTTCTGGGGTTGGAGAGTTGATTTTTATAGATACAACAATGGATAAACATTTATATTTGAACATTTTAAAAGAAAATTTACAAAAAAGTGCTGATAAATTAGGTATTGGAACTTCATTTTATTTCCAATAAGACTGCGATCCGAAACGCACAGCTCATATGGTACGTCAATGGTTATTATATAACACACCCGATATGTTACTTATTCCCACATAATCGCCTGACATGAACCCCATCGAACACGTGTGGTGCGAATTTGAAAAAAGGATACGAAAATATAATATAAAATCAAAGGTCGATTTAAAAGAAAAGTATGTATTAAGAAAAGAATGGTATAATATATACCCAGATTTTATAAAAAATTTAGTATTATCTATGCCAAATAGATTACATTCAGTTATTCGTCAGAAAGGGAACTTAACAAAATACTAACTGTAATGTTAACATAATTAATGCGACCAATTTCGAACTATACGAATATTTTTGTCTTGACGAATTGTTACGATCTTGTAAATTTTATATCATTACAAGTTACACATTAATACAGTTAAGTATTTTTGCATGTATTTGTTAATGTTAGTGTTTATGTATGATACACAGTCACATTTACATAAATATATCTAATAAATTAGGAAATGTTGGTGTTTTTATTTTTTAGCATAGCAAGTGTACGAATACTTTGTCTTTCACTGTATGTATGTACTCGGTCAGACCCATGAGCATTGAACGTTATAGAAATATATTGTATCGTATACTGGAACGTCTAGGAACGTGCATCATTTTTAATGTTGTGTTTTTCCCTCAATATTATGATATTAGACACATATCAACGGATATTTTAGAATCGTATAAACATAAATATAATAGAATACGTGAATATAAGCATCGAACTCATATTTTCTCAATATATAATTTCTTACCCAGATTTTTCTAATTTTCTTTTTTAAAGTAATTGCTGTGCAAATTGTATTTCCTGTATTAATCTGCATTTTCACCGATAAAAATAATAGAATTAAACTTGTATTTTTTTCCCATAAGTTTTCACTCTGAATAATGTAGGCATTCGTTGGACAAGAAGTTCATATATGCAGATATGTATATTACATACTCTTGCAAATCGCTGTCGTAAAAAATTTCGTAAATTATTACTAATGTTGTTTACTAGTAGATGCTAACTATAGTTTGCAATTGACTTGCCATAAAATAAAATTTTTCTTTGCCGAATTTCTATGTAAATCTATAATTCCTCCAATAATTATCGATTTGAATTGACAGCTGTAAACAAACACATGTAAGTAGGACGAGAGCAATCTTTCGAAGCAAGTTCTAATAGATCCACGAAAATTTGCTTCCTCTATTTATTAGTCAATAGTTGAAATTCTTTGCATACACGAATGTTTTGTTCATCTGTACTGACTTCTAGTCAAACTATAATTACAAATGATAAAGTTATATAATTACGAATGATAAAAGTTTTCCATCGATTTAACATTCAGCATCTGACGGTTGTGACAGTGCAGAAAATTGCTTGAGCACATTAATAATTCTATTTTTTTTGGTCATGTGATTATAATTATTATCGTAGCAAAAGCGAAATGTTTTGCTTATATTTAACTTATTGTTAGTTATAGAACAGAAATCTTGGTTTTCGTTATTTCATCAATAAATCATAAGTTTCCTACACCATAAATAAACATCTTTTAATTATTAGGTATTTATTGCTGTTAATTAAAAATTTTTTGTTTAATATCATCTTATCTAGATTTCCATTGTAGTAAAAAATATTAAATTTGTTTGTTATTTGAGAATAAAATTCCACTGATTTACTAATAAATAGGTAATATATTTGATTAATCTCTGAAAATGTACAAATATTTCGAAAACATTATAGAATATTAGAGGGAATATATATATATATATATTTTTTTTTACATGGTGCAGCCAAAATGTAATTAGAAATATTGGTGCAAACAATTTTTGTATTAATTTGTTTCCAAATAATTTCCAAAGTAAATACAGTTAAAAATCTCCGAAAATTTTTTTCATTTTATGTTTAATTTCTACTATTTATTTTTCAATATTAGATAAATATACATTGACTTTTCAATCTTAATTTTATGTTTGTAAAAATGTATTTATGTAAAATAATTCAAGATATTGATACTGATATATATACAAATACATAATGCGTAAAAATACAAAAATTAGAACATACAATATCGTTCAAATTTATATTCTAAATTTTTTTATATTTAACTAGTTCAAAAATATAAGTTCAATTACGAGATACTTTTAGAACTTACTTACGTTTAGAACTTTCAGTATAATATTAACGATACTTACTTGCTCTTTTTTTGTATGAAAAGATAGTCTTCTATATAGGTACTGTCATCGCGAAAACGATAGTCAGGCTGCGATAACTAGAGCCTTGGACTTTCATATTTTTTTAACCGTTAAGGTAAAACGTCTTTCTTTCTATATGTCCACTTGTTGGCTACACCTTTTCTTACCGAAGGAAAATACAAGAGTAAGTTACGTAAAAATTTTCTGTTATTTCGAAGTTTGATAAAATCTCGATAATTGCTGTTCGACTTTACTTTCGTTGGTTTAATTTAAATATTTTTTAAAATTTGAGCTAAAGAAATCTTGCATGCGACATTATATCAAACGACGATTACCGTGATTGAATGAAATTTTTGAATTATATAGAAATTAATTTATCTAATTAAATTATATTTTTCACATTATTCTTGTGAAAAATTTATTTACATTTATTTTTTATTATTACATTTATTTCTGTTTAACAGCTCTCTTCCATCTTGTAATTAATATTAATTGTAATCGCGGCTTTATTGCAATAGTTATATATTATTATAAAATATAGTTAAATTAAAGAATTTATTCATAACCAATAATTTATATATGAAATTAAATTTGATTAATTGATATTAATTTAAACATTGAGTAATAGATAAATTTTTTTTTTATTTAAATATTGGTTATAAATATTGAATGTGAATATTTAAGTATGTGTATCAGCAGGCAATTTTTTCATTTATTTATTATCAAGCTTCATTGAATTTGATTCCTTAATTGCAAAGATGAGAATATTTGTAGTATATATTGTATACAACATATTTTTTTAGTCTTCGCATTGCAATGTATTCACAATGACATGGTCATTGGAATATTTTTAATCACAATAATAATACCATTGCATTACATTGTAAATGTAAGTGGGCTGTGAGGTTAAAATAGGAAGCATGACCTGCTGAGTTTTTGAACTTGATCTTTTTAATGCGAGAATTGATTGAACAAAATAATGTCATGATTCTTACTAGGTAATCCCCACCATATAAATGATTTTCTAATAATCGGAATAATATGACTATTTCAACAGTAAAAATAATAATATAACCGATTATATTGGATAGGAATATTCGATCAATTTTCAGAACATTTACAAATCCTACAATATAAATAATGCAGTAATGTAATAACGTAGTAATGTATAATATAAAATAAGTATTTCTATAATTTAGATCTTGCATAAAAAAAAATTAATACTTTATAGAAACAAAACATAAAATAAAAATATAATATTTTTAATTCTAATATTTTCATTTTATAAGTTGTATTTTATTATTATATACAAAACTCATTGTTATTTAAATGCTGTAAATAAAGATAATTACTATTTGCCTTTGCTTGATATCATTTACTAATAGGATGGACTGGACATCCAATGCTATTTCGTGTCCCACGTTTCAGGGAGTTATATGACCCTCTTACCATTTTCATGTCACATTCTGTTATATCGACTTAGGCAAGTATTGCACTACAGCGCTATTGGTGATAAAAATTAAAATCAAAACATATGGACAGTGTTGCCATTTCCTCATTGAAAATTATTTATTGAATTGAATCCAGTGACGAGCAAGCATACATATGTATGTATATACAATAAATAAATGCAAATTTAGTAACAAGATATTGTTTAAGAAGCTCATAAAAACATTATTTTTTAATATATTTCTATTATTTTCTTTTCTTTGATAGAATTTTTCTACGTGTAGCTATAAATAAAAAAATATTAGAGTACAATGTCGAAAAAACATTAATGTTTCCTGAAATACTTCAAATTTTATACATGCGACTTTTAAATAAAAATAAATCTGCTGTGTTTTTATGAAGAAAATGTTTAAAATAAAGTTGCACTATTTTTTTGTTTATTTTCATTTAAAATTGCACCAACCATTTGTGTGGGTTATTAACGATTTTTGCACTATTTTAAGGCGCACATTAGTTGAAAGAATTTTTTTCAAAGCCATTTTTACAACATTTCAAAGTAAAAGTGATGAAAATTTAACATTTTTGTCGATATTTTTATGGAACATAAAAATTAAAGTTTAATCATTTGAATTTCATTTCAATTATTTAATCTAAAGAAATTTTTATCGGAACGAAACGTTTATCAAGGAGGTTGAATTTCATGTTAAAACAGTCACGAATATCAATTGCAGTCAAGTGAACACAATAATCTGGCATTCACTGTGCAAGAATTAATATAAAATATGGATTTGTAGAATGATTTTGTGAAATAAATTATATAATTGACGTATATTCGAAAGAGTTGCGATTCGCCCAAATCGTTCGAGAGCTCGCAGCGAATTGCCTTTTCAATCTTTCCTGCTACTCATCGTTTTTTTGACATGGCCTTATTTCACAGGCAACATAAACAGCAACCTTATTTCTTCTAGGAACCATAGTCCCCAACCCCGTGCTTATAACCTCTACTACCACATGGATTCTGTAGTATACTACGGAATTTAATAATTTTGTCAAGGATTTAATGACATATTTTTACTTTATTGAAATTTTATACGAATTCAAAATAATATGTTCTCACTGCTTATTTTCCGATTGCCTTATCACGATTGTTATCGTGCAGAATGACAAATGAAAAGCGAGTTAAAGGGATAAAGGGACAGTTTAGGATTTCCTGACAAAAGCATGGTTGTCAAATCTGAAAATTTGACATGGTTACACATTTTTGTTACTGTTCCACCGATCGGTTCTGTCCATAGAATGATGAAACTAGCGAAATAAGCTGCTCGAGCTCGATCAAAATTATCAGATTCAACTCCGTCAAATGTCAAATAGTCGTACCTGAATAATTTGTACAAATTTTTAAAATAATTAAAAATATAAGTCTTATTATAACTTTGTAGAAAAAATCATGTAACAATCACGTTTACTTTGAATTCTTCTCAAAATATAAAACTTTTGCTTTGATTATCCTGAACCTTTGTTTTTTTGAAAATATTTCTATGTTGTGTAGCAAATGAGAAATTAAAGACATTTCTATTTTGTAAATTAAAATTTGTAAAAATTCAAACGTTTTTAAAAATATTGAGAATTTTTTTTACGACTGAAAATCCACTATAGAAAATTCAAATTTTGCCTTTTTTCAGTGATATCTTAAAACTTGCTGTAAAGAAATTCGGTAATGCATAGAATCCACGTGATAGAAGAAGAATAAACATAAACGTAAACGCTAAGGACCGTTGAGAGATAAGACTATAGTCTATGACTGATGACGATAAATCGGTAGGGGAGGCTGAACGGGCAGTTTAATATGAGTTCTCCACGATGATTGATGAACCACAATTCTTTTGAATATATGATTTTATAATTGTTCCTTATAGTGCTGTACAACTTTTTTCGCCATTATATTAAACTTTGATCATTAGAATTAGACGGCGAAATATTAGGATTTCTCGAATTTTTACCATTACGTTAGTCTATATATTAGTAATGTTTATATACGCAGAATTTAATGTATTTTTAAATTCTCTAATATCTCAAAAACTAAAGTTAAAATTTTATATTTGTTCGCTGCCTCGCCGCTTCTCTATAATTTCTTTGAATGTCACGTGAAGGTCTCTTAGACCTTCGGAATTACAGCCCAATTAGCTGAATCCCAGTACAAAATAAAGATATTGTTCCAGTTGATTTGCTCCGTTCTTCTAAGATGTTTACCGAAGTCGAGAATTTAATTGTTCGGAAGATAATTTTACAATAACCTAACGTATAAAAGATAATGAAAAGTAGAAAATGGTATAAAAATTAGATAAGAATTAGGTGGTGATAGTGTTCCCAGTCAGCTGCTATTGTCCGGAGATGCTTGTGCTTATTGAGAGTTGTATTTGTGTGTGCTTTTGTTTGTTCTAGACGCTCGAATTAGGCCTGATAGAGGCGAGTGGTCTGAGGGCGACTTTGGAAGAACAGAGACGTAAAGTTCTTTTGTTTCATAAAAAGAAGGATAAAAGAATATTATATCTCTGTTCTTTCAAAAAAATGGCTATTGCAATGATTTACCGCAAATCGGTTATCTACATCGGGCCTAATATTAGCTGCTAATTACTTATTCTTATTTTGTGTAATATACATATATGATAGATCTCGTAAATATTGAAGGATCCTTCCAAACAGAATTCTCGAAATTAAGATTTTATATAAAGTTTCATATCTTTGACAACGCGCCTTAAATTTCATCTCGATTGGTGAAAAAAATAAAATTTAGAATTAAACGAATATATGATAGTCAATCGCCAATTGCCAATCGATATAATTTTAGGAATAATTAGTTAAAAAGTAGAAGTAAAAGTTAGTTAAAAAGTACTTTTAAAAACAATGAAGTGTAAAAAAACTATATACTTAAAATATATATTAATATTAAAACACGGATAGAGCTCTTTGTGATATATACATAGATGCATGATATAACGGAATAGTTTTAGATATTGATTTCTTGTATTGGAATCTGGAGGCACAGATAAGATATAGGTATGTGTATGTATACCTCTTCTGTTCTGGAGATATACAATTAACAACACTGTAACGGATATTACATAGAACGTCATTTGACTTATTGTTAATATTCGACATAGTTCTCCAATTCACCATTGTTCAAGCATACAGTACGTTAAAAAAGCAGTGATTTTTTTCTGGTCGATATTTCAGACTCTAAGACACGTAACCCCATTGGATGTCCGGTCTATCCTATTAGACGATGGTTTTAAAACCATCCGGGGCTTTGAATGGCGCGAGGTGAAAGGTATTTTATGGAATACGATCATAGTTTGTTAGCAGATGCAAAGTCAGGATGTCATAGGATTAGGGTAAATGAGGATGAACCTGATGCGAAATCAGGGTGCCTGTAGGACGGAGACACGTGCGGACGAACCTGACGCAAAGTCAGGAAACCGCAGGAGGTTGAAATTGCGTGAATGAATCCGATGCGCAATCGAGGAGCCACTAGAAAGTTGGTGAATAGCACAGACGAACTCAACGCGAAGCCGGGTACCTGTTAGGAAGTTGGAGAAAATACAGACGAACCTGATGCGAAATCAGAGAATCGCAGAAAGGGTTTAGTTTTCGTGGACGAACTCGATGCGAAATCGGGAAGCCACTAGGTTGGAATGAGCTCCCTTTGGAATAGAGAAGTGCAAATGAACTTGATGCAAAATCAGAAATTAGGGAGTCGCAGGAAATATTATTTAGGCTTAATGACTTAGTGATTTAATTAATAAAAATAACATGATTCAAGAGGCAAAGTTGTATTTATTAACTTAAAGGAATTGTTTTTTCAAACTTAAAGTTTGAAATTATCAACTCGAATTTATGTGCAACACAAGTTATATTTTATATAGTTATATTTTTTATAGAATCATTAAAATCATTGTACATAAGTGTTTATGTCGCGGATAAATGAAGTAAAAATGAGTTTACCTATTATATCATTATTTGATTTTGATGCACTGACAATGCAGGAACTGAATTCACTTCTGAAGAGAAACATTAGCTCAATTTTATTACATCAACAGCGACTTTTTATGACGTCCGATTAAAGGAGCGTGATTTTTCAGCGCCATACACATATATACAATACTATGAAAATCTTAAAATTATAGTAATGGAGTAAATCATGATTTTACGTTTATACATGAGTTTTTTATAGGAAATGTGTAATTTTTTAAGATTTCTATATAAATAGAAAAAATTTACAAAATTTTATTTAACACACCACCACAAAAATTTATTTAACTTGATCGTGATTGTATCTCCTACGTCGCAGAGATAGCAGATGTTAAAAATCAAAAACGTTTCTGTTTTCAGTTTCTCTTGAAAGAATTTCTTGAAAATATATTCTCCATCTGCAACAGAGAATTTCTCATAAAATTGTAAAAAGATATAGAAAATATCCACATCGATTTTTTAAGCTTTAATAATTTACATGTAGTAATTTAGAAATATAAAATTTAATACTTTTTTATTAGTTTTTACTTAACACGTCATTTTTGATCCAAATGATGCATGTTGGATTCCATGTAATGGAGTCAACACGCTTATAATTTTGAAGAATTTATTCCTTGTTCGTGGTCGTGTATGATATAAGATGATATAGAATGATATAGAATGTTTTATGCTAAGCTCAGCTATGTTATGCTATTCTGTGATATTCTAGTCTGTCTCTCTCTACTGTAGTATTCTATTCTGTCTAACTTTACTGTAGTATTCTATCTCTACTGTAAAACATGTCCTTATATATATTTGGTTATCATCCTCAAGTGGAAGGGGAAGGAGCATGGATGACCAAGTATTGGATCTTGCCTTTATGACTAACTATTCACAATCCACTTTTATGTAGACTGTTGCTAGCTCGTTGTCATTATTAGCATAGATCCAATATTCTGGGTTGGTCATCCAACATGCATATAACGTGTAAATTATTTGCCATAGCTTTAACAAGTAAAGATCTTTTAAAAATAGTGATCACAAAATTGTTGAGCATAATTTTCAAGACCAAAATTTTTTGTTCCATTATGGACCTGTCGCGAAAATGAAGTCTCCAAGAAACGCAAATAATTCATTCCCTTGAAAAATATTGTTAAAGTTTCATTAATCCTTATAACTAATTTTAAAGTCTTTATAAATGTTTTAAGTCAGATATGATATAAAACAATATTAATTTATAAACATATAATATTCATATACAATATTCATCGCTTTAATTTCGAAAGTGATTTTATTTCCGTGTTGAAATCGGATATGAAACAAATCAGACATATTCAATTAGGCTAGGCTCGCCCAAGTTATTACCTACGTAGGCAGTTCTAAATATGAAGAATGAAAAGAATATAGAGTGAATAATTAGTGAATAAAAAAATAAATATGACATTATCTTCAACAGTGCTTGCCCACATATTGATAGTAAAATAATTCTGACTAAATCTTCGTGTCGTAACGTAAGAACAGATTATTGTATATCTTATTATTTATCTCGTAAATAATAAGAAGAGAAAAATTTACTGTTTTTTATAATTACAGATCACACACACACACGCGCGCGCGCGCGCGTGTGTGTGTGCTAGTATTTAAGATACAATTGAAGGGGGAGTGATTCTACATGAAAAAATATATCACACAAAGATAGAGAATGAAATTTTTTCATTTCATTAATTTTTCATTTTTTCATCGTTTTCGAGAAAATCAAATTTGACAATTTATCAAATACATATTTAAGTTTCGCTAATTCTAGATTGCACAGAAGAGGTTAATCGATAGGATGTTATTTTATCTACAAAAATTAATCAAAAATTTAAAATAAAATTTTTTCGTTTAAGACCACATTTTTAGTTAAATTGGCTTACAAGTAGTAAATATTGTAAGTCAATTTAATTGTGTGCTTCATAAATTTTTAAATTTAGTTTTCTCAAAAACGAAAAAAATATATTCTACACTTTTGACTCATTTTTACAGGTAGAATAATTTTCTGTTCGTTATTTATTTCTGGTCAATTTAAAATTAGCTAAATTCAAGTACGTACAGTTGGTAAATTTTAAATTCGATTTTTCTTGAAAACAGAACACTTTTCTTTAAATGAAAAAAATGTATTGTCTATTTTATCAAGAAAAAGAAGAATAATGAAAGGAAATATTAATTGCCGTCAATTGTGCTTCTGCTATATTTAAAGACAAAAAGCTTTGCAATTTAGGATATTAGAATTTTTAATTTTTTGTTGATATTTTAACTTTTTTTATTATAAAACTTTTTCACTAAATTTTTTAAGTTAAGTGTTCAAATATGTATTAAAATCAAAATAGTACAATACACTTCTCTTTTAAAATTTTCTATCGATATTAAACAGTTTTTAACAAAAAAATTAAATATTGCATAGTGTTCATCATTATTCGTTTCTACGCGAACAATGTAGCTTTGCTTCAATGAATTTTTTCAACAAAGTAATACTTAGAATGACTTTGAACTTTTGTATACAATAATTTTAATTTGTTTATACATTTAAAACATTTAGAATATTATCATCATTCATTGATTTGATTACAAATTTTTCAAATTATAATTATTCTAAGTATTATATTATGTAATAAATAAAATTTCTATTAATTAATCTGTGAAAGGAAAATGATAGGATGTAATATCTTCTTTTTTAAATGATATTACTTACGAGTGTAGGAAATAGTCATATAAAAATTAATCGTAGGGCCAATGAAAATTGATGATACGTATTTTATAAAAGCTATTCATCGTCAGCCAACACAGTGGCTGCGCACACTCGAAAGAATGACGGTCGCCAGACACACTTGGGAAGACATTAAGCTAGCTTCGTACTCATTTGTAACTTCGTCATGCATCGTATGTAAGTAGCATCTATCTTCACGAAGATGTTCACATGTTCTACGATGACATACGCATGCAATCAGTCACTCTTGCGAAAAGAGCACGTTTACCGAGTTCTCCTTCAGTTTCGACAAAGTTGATACATTAACTATTGAAACACCTCTTACGCCAAACGAAATTATTTAAATACATAACGAAATTAATTAAATTCAAGTTCAAAAATATTGACGACTCCTGATGAAATAGAAGATAGTTATTTTGCATGGATTTTTCATCCAGGCGAATATTATACATTTTTAATCGCTCTCTAATTCATGTTATTTATTACTTTCATTTCATAAGTAATTATAATTTAAAATCTACTTCAATTAATACGAAATATAGTAAATAAAATCGGGATTGTTTGTTACATTTGTTGATTGTCATATTTTGTAATTTTGTTCCTAAATATAATGAATATGTAATACTATGTATTGTTTTTCGCAAATAATTACATTATTATGCTAAGTATCTATATAAGGAAAAGAATGAGGGCAAAATGAAAATACGGAATGAGACGACACAATCATTATATTATCTATTTCACATTGCTAAAAATAAATAAAACAATTGAATTTTACATTGTACAATAAGTTAGTTTATTATAGTCGCAGACTGTTCATTGCGTTTTTATGCGTATTTACTGTTCATACGTCTTATAATCATGATCTTATTCTCTTAGAACGTGTTTCAAAAATTAACAATTCTCAATTGTATTATTTCTTGAATATTATCAGACAATTTCTTATATCATATAACAAATAAACACATTATAAACAAATAAAAACATTTTTATTCAATCAATTTCAATGCAATATTTGGAGTGAACCCTGTTTGTGTTTAAAATTATTTTTTTTTAAGTTTACTATTAACTTTGGCAAGTTTATTTTATCATATTTCGATAATTAGATATTAACAATATTAACAGCTTAAATTTTTTTTGAATTAATAAAATAAAATTCATAGATAACAAATTTTTACTTAATGTCTTTATTAACTTTTTCTTCAATTTCTTTATAAAACGTAAAAAATATATATTAATTTTCTTTTAACTTTTTTATTCGTGACTTTTATTTAAGACTCACTATTGTATCTGATAATTATTTATGTAAATTATGGACGCCTAAAAAATAATGAGTAATTTATTAAAAGATCCAACAAATTATGGAAGGAAGAAAATTGGGCGACTACTAAGCACTAACAGAAAGACAAAAGCGAACTATTTTACGAAAAATGTCTAATTTCAAAGGTGCTCTCAGAGAAATTGCTCAAGCAGCCGGTGTTACAACAAATAAAAAGAATATGCTACATGTTCTACAATAATCTCAATGCTTGAAATATAAAAAATTGGAACAATATGCAATCCGAAAAAAAACATCTAGAGTTAGCAAAGATGAATATTTATTAGAAAAATCAGTGGAGGAAAATTATATTTAATAACGAAAAAAAATTTAATTTAGATGATCTAGATGAGTGGCAATTTTATTTTCGAAATTTATTTAACGTACGAAAGGGGGAAGTCATTTTAAACCGTCAACAAATGAGGCAAGAAAGCGTCATGATATGCACAGCAATCGGTTACCACAGAAATATAAATATAAATTAAATTAAATATAAATTTCATTTCTATATGAACAATTAAAAATACATTGAATTAGTAAATGAATAGTTAGAAAAACACGCAGACCACATTACATAAACAAATTGGATTTTTCAACAAGATAATGCATCCGTCTATATATATATATATATACATAGTTGTACATATATCTATATATGTATATGTATAAAATGATAGCTATATATCCGTACAAAATTATTTTATTTAAAAAAATATAAAAATTTTGAATTAGCCTACACATTCTGTTGACTTCAGCATAATCTAAAATTTCGGTAGACTTAGCTAGAAATATTTATGCAAGGAAGAGGCAATTTGACACAGCAGAAGAATTAAAAAATAAAATTCTACAAGAATAGTGTAATTTTGCTCAAAAAAAAAAAAAAAAGAAAATAAATTAAAATACTGTTCAAATTAATGCCCAGGCGTTTAATAGATATGCAGAAGAAAGGAGGTATTGCGAAAAGATAAATTAATTAGTTTTTGTGCATGTATATTTGTACAGTGTGCTATCATTTTGTTCCATCGAATTCAATTTGTATTTACACTTTTTTCCCTAATTTTCACAAACAATATCTATGATAAGATTTTCTGTATGATTATGATAATGATACGTGCTATATGTAAGATGGTCAAATTATATATTCTCATACGAATATCATCAAAAATAAACAAAAATAGCGAATAAGACTATTTGTTTATCCCGAACTGTACAATAAAATTCTTTCATTTAAAACTTTATTTTCAAAAAAATAGACTTTGAATATGTTTTGTTAAAAATTACCTTGGTGCACGTGTACTGATAAATGTTTAAATTAAATTTTTCTTACTATAAAATAATTTTCTTCGCTTAAATTAATTTAATTTAAATGTATTTAAGAAATACCTAAAAATTTTATTAAAAACAAAATTTTTTATTTTTGCTTGTAGTTTGCAATCATATCTCAATCGATTGTCCACAGGACATCTTGTATACAAAATATACAAAATATAAAATATCATATTATATAGTAATCATACTTTAAATACTTTATTTATGTTTGTTATTGAAGATCTTATAATGCGATATGCTAAATGGAGACACGTTTAGCATAGCATATTTAATTATTTGTGATATAATATTAACCATATCTTTAAAAACTTATATCTTTTCAATAAAGCATTTTCATCTATTTGGCCATTGTCAACGATATATGTATTTATTTAATTTAAATAGCCACCGATCGAGATGAAATTTGAAGAGCGTTATGAAGGATGAAAACTTCGAAGGTATAAAATCTTGGCTTCGAGAATTTATTTTTTTGGAAGGTAGATCTTAATTTTATGAAATTTATTATATGTATATAAAATAAGAACAGACAATTAGCAGCTAACGTTAGGTCCGTGTAGACGAGCGATTTATAACAAATCATCGTCTTCTTTTGAAATATTCTTTCATGCTCTTTTTTATGAAACAAAAGAGCTTTGTGTCTCTGTTCTTCCAAAGCATCGCCCTCAGATTGCTCGTCTGCACAAGGACTAACTCAAACATCTAGAACCAGAGGCAGAACTAGAGGCAGTTGTTCCACGCCATGGTCCGCGCGAGTTACTCACAATCAGTCTACCGGTTTCTTCACCATGAAAATTAATTCCGTTTTGCAACGGGCAATACAAATTTCTCTCTCTCTCTCTCTCTATATATATATATATATATATATATATATATATATATTCAGTAGCTGCTGAAGTAAAAGAAGATAGAAAAAGAAGTTTATGTGTGTGTGTGTGCGTGCGCGCGTGTGTGGGGTCGCGACATTCTCAATATAGTAGAGGGGTTGATGCAGTGCAGAGGATAGCTCTAGCGATCAGGAAAGTAGCAAGGACAAGGGCAACGTGCGGCCTACGGGTTGCCAGTCAGCCATCTCTAGTCTAGAATAAATAGAAACAAATGCAACTCTAAACGGTCGGGAACACTGTCACAATGTAATTCTAATTTTTATATCATTTTTTATCTTTTGCTGTCTTTTGTGCGTTAGGTATCGTAAAATTATCATCCGAACAGTTATATTTTCGAATTTAGCAAACATCTCATTGTTAGAGGAGTAGATGAGACCATTCGGAACAATATCCTTATTTTGTACTGTGACTCAGCTAATTAGACTGTAATTCCGAAAAGTCCTGGAAATGAATCGTGGATTTAGAGGGACTATATAGCAACGGCGAAGATTTCACATATAAAATTTTCGTTTTAGTTAGTGTTCTAATAAGAGAATTATAAAATATTTTAAATTCTGCGTGTATTAGTAATGTATAAACTAATGAAAAAATTTGAGAGATTTTAACACTTCATTTTCTAATTCTAATAATCAAAGTTCACTAGAATGGCAAAGAAAATTGTATAGCAAGTTTTAAGATGTGATTAAAAATAAGAAAATTTGAATTTTCTAGACCATGGATTTTCAGTCATGAAAACAAATTCTTAATATTTTTAACACATTTCAATTTTTACAAATTTCAAGAATAGAAATTTCTTTAATTTCCCACTTGTAACATAAAAACATAATTTCCCATATGTAACATAAAAACATAATTTCCCATATGTAACATAAAAACATATCTAAATAATATAAATAATCATAATAGAAATATCTAAAAAAAACGAAGGTTCAGGGTAATCAAAGCAAAAGCTCTATATTTTAAGAGGAATTCGAGTAAAGTGTTACATGATTTTTTTTTTACGAAATTATGATGAGACTTGCATTTTAATTATTCTAAAAATTTGTTCAGATTATCCGGGTGAGAGTATTTGACATTTCGGAATTGAATCTGGTCGGATAATTTTGATCGAGCTCGAGCGTATACCTGACTTTATGACAACGAGCAATCATGCAGTCACCTATTTTGCTAGTTTCATCATTTCATGGACAGGACCGATCGGTGGAACAAAAATGTGGCAACCATGTCAAATTTTTAGATTTGACAACTATGCTTTCGTCAGGAAATCCTAAACTGTCCTTTTAACTCGCTTTCCATTTGTACAATCGTCGTGAAATTGAAAAGAGGATAAGAATGAGCAGTACTCAGTGAAAATACACAATTTTGAATTCGTATAAAATTTCAATAATGTATGTTAAAATATATCATTAAATTTTTGATAAAATTGTAAAGATTTGTTCGTATACTGTAGAATCCACGTAAGATTAAAGAATTGTTCGTAATATACTGCAGAATCCACGTGGTAAGAGAGGCACAAATGTATATCAAGGACTATGGTTCCTAAAAGAGATGGCTGCTGCCTTATGTCAAACGATGATTAGCAAGGGGGAATGAATGGGTCATTCGAGTTCTTGAATGATTTGGACGATCTGGACGATCCGCAACTCTTTCGCATTATATGTATGTCAATTATATAATTTATCTTACAAAATCATTTTACAAATTATATTTTATATTAATTCTCTCAGAATGAATGCCAGATCATTGTGCTCGCTTGACCGCAATAAATATTCGTACTGTTTTAACATTCAACCTCTTTAATAAAGATTTCGTTAAAAACTTCTCTCGATTAAATGATTGAAACGGAATAGTTATTTAGATGATTAAACTTTAATTTTAATGCCTTATAAGATTATCGATAAAAATATGAGTCCATTACTTTCACTTTAAAATGATCTTGAATATAATTCTTTCCACTTTCAATGAATGTACGCCTTAAAATAATACAACTTTCATCTTGAACATTTTCTTCATAAAAACAAAAATACAGCAAATATATTTTCATTTAAGAGCCGGATCCTGTATAAAATTTGAAATATAATATCTAATTATTTTTTATTTAGAACATGTAGAAAAAATTCAATTGTAGAAAAAAAATCGTAGAGATCCATTCGAAAAACAATGCATTTTTATAAAAAATCATACTATACAATGATAGAGCTTTTTAAAACAATGTCTACTAATTTCGCATTTATTTATTATGATTATTATATACATACATATGTATGTTTGCTCGTAATAAAGTATCATCGGGTTCAATTCAATAAATAATTTTCAATGCGGAAACGGCAACGCTGTCCAACACTGCAATACTTGCCTAAGTCGATACGACAGGATGTGACACGAAAATAGTAAAGGGATCATATGCCCCCAAAATCTGCATCACGAAAAAGCATTGGATGTCCAGTCTATCCTACTCTTAGTCAATGCTTGTAGGTACTGTGTCGATAATTCGCGTGATCCGAGTATCCACAAATTGAATTCTCCGTTATAAATATACACGTAGCGAATATGTTCGCTTGGCGCGTTGTACTCTATCATCGGTTATACATATTTGTTCACTTACAGATTATATGAAGACTCGACGTTTGTTCTAATAAAACTACTACTAGGTGGCTGCTATGATAATAGTCGGCGATTCTTCAAGACTATCCGTTAAGTGGTCGCGATAAGAAGCAAGAAGATTACCGCACTTTTCTCGCTCTATAAAAAGTGGCGCTGTCGGTCTACTGGAAATGTACCTTTCGGCGGAACGATTGAACAGGAGTAGGCATTGCTATACTGGTTCGAGTGAAAGTAGATGTTATTTTTGGTTGCGTGGGAGTTGATGTCGCTATATACTTTTAGCGGAACTTGAATGTTTTCATGAAAGATGTAGGATGATGATGATGATAAGGATGAGGTAGAGTTATAAAGGATATAGAAGGTAGAATGCGCGTTTCGTCTCAGAGTCGTCGCCAGACTCGTGGAGCTGATGGTGGCGACTCCTACCCCTCCACCTTTATCTCTACCTCATCCTCTTTCCTAAAATCCATTCACATTACCAACATAGCCGCTACATACTATTTACTACTTATGTCATCTGTCAGACAGCTTACGAATTCCAAAAATGAAAAAACGAATAACCTTTGCCATTTTCTAAGCAGTTGGGAAATGGGTGAGTTTTAAACAGACTTTGTAAATGTAATATAGTTGTGCTATAGGTTTGGTTGGTAGATTTTTCAATTGCATGGTGGGTCCGAGAGCTTTATTATTGGAAAGTTTCTTTATTATATTTTTGATTGTTCTAGGAGTGGATAATAGAAAGTTTTCTTGGGCTAGAGGGATAGAGTTGCTTTGTGTTCGATCTCCTGTTCTATGGCAGAGTATGTATTGTATGCGTTCGTGTGTACTTGTTCAAAATTTCAAGTTAGATCTTTTGATTTTTCCTTGTCTGAATAAAGAATTGTGTTATGCGTTGTGTCCCGTAATATGGGTGTTTTGGAATCTTCTGTAATTTGGTGTGTTTGCCATAACGTGCATCAGTATTTTTTATATTTGCTAATTTTTGCTGTCATGTATTTTTTGCCTGGATTTTTTCATATATGGTGTTTGTGAGGATGTTTCTTTGCAGTTTATAAATCGGACTTCCGGTCTTCTGGTATTTTCTTCTTATTCTATTTCTGTTTTTTATGATGTCGGAGAGGAGCGGAATAATGATTGGGCTTATGCTATGGGCTGAAACTATTTGTGTCGTGTTACGATATACCTTCTGTATGTGGTAAATGAGAATTTTAATTTCTGTGTCTATATCCAAGTTAATTAGCTGTGCATTTATGTTGATTCTATTACAAAATTTAACGTATGCCGTCCAGTCGTTTTTACTCTTCTTTCTGTTTTGTGCATTTGAAGCGATAGTTCTATTGGATGATTAGAGGATAAGCCGTCAATAGTTTAGCAGTTGTAGAGATAAAATACATTGGAGAGGAAAATATCTATATTTTATATTATAGTATATTGGTTGGTGTGTAGTTAGGTTTTCTGTATTTTGTATAGGTTTGACTGTGTATAATTTGGTAATCTCGGAGTTCAGAGTGATTTTTAATTGCCGATTCATTAGCGTTTCCATTTAAATTGCTCCAAATGCGGTGTTTGGCGTTAAAATCTCTTCCGATAAGGAAGTGTCCGTGAAGAGGAATAATGTTATCGAAATCAATTTGATTTATTTTGGTTTATTTTGATTTTCGAGAATACATATATGGCACCGATGATGAGTCTTGGTGTGGTTTTCAATTTTATTCTATGTTTTATTCTATGTTAGGAGAGGTAGATTGAGAGATGTCTTCAGCAGGAATATCTTTTGCGTACGGCTAAGAATCCCCCTCCTCTTGGTTTGTTTGCAGTAATGGAGTACCTAGTTTTCTGTAAATGCTGAAGTTTGGGATGACCAGGTTTCAGTAATGATTGCAATATCTTTTATGATATTATGATATTATGATGTTATGAGATTATGATCGATAAAAAGTTTGTGAGGTTCGATTGTTTTGTTCTTTACGCTAGTTGCGTTTCATAAGGTGAGATTAAAGGAATTTCTATGAGTGACTATTTTCTAATTCTTTTACTATTAGTATTGTAGCTTTAACTCTATCTAGATTATTTGCGCATTTAATATAATGTTTTTGGATTAATGTAATTATTCTTAAGAATAAGTCGAGGTCTGCTATTTTAAGTTGGTCGAGTTGATCTGCGATGTCTGGATTGTTTTGCTGTTCTGTTGGTAGCAGGCGTGTGTTAGGCCTTGTTTTAATCCGTGAGTGGGCTGGGAAGGGGGGAGAGTATAAGGAATTTTGTTGGGAAGAAGGATGGGAAAATGATGTGAGTGATAAAGGATAGGTGAAGATTGTTGTATCGTTTGGATTTTGTTTGTGTATGCGTCTTTTTTGTGAGGAAAGCTAGTAGGGTATCACATTCGAATTAGTTAGCTAGGTGATTTCTTTTTAGTTTGCGCAAGTAGGTGGAGTTTTTTTGCAGATTCTGGAACTATATGATCCAGCGCACTTAACGCAGACTACTTTTTTATTACAGTTAGCTGAGGTGTGGCCGTGTGCTTCGACAACGAAAACACTAAATCCTTTGCTTGTGTAATTCGTATTTTTCTCAATATATTTTAATATTTTTGATATATTTAATGTGATTTATCTGTGCCAAAGTTTTTCCGGGTGCGAAAGTAACACGATAAATTGGACACTTTGTATATGTAGAAATTTCTGTACAAAGAATTGGATTTAAACCCTGACTTTTAATGTTATTGCATATTCTAACTTCTGGAAGACGTATAACTCCTTTTAGCACTACTGTAGTTATTTTTTTCGTGCTAACCGTGTAGATATTCTATGTTTTCTTTTTGATATATGGTTTTGAAATCAGTAAAATAATATAAGTTTGTGAACATAATTTTTAATCTGTTTGACATAAATTTATTTGAAAGGCGTTTTTTTTTTTTTTAGATTGATTGTTGTATTAATAATATTTTGGAACTTTTCTCAATTGGTTTTGTTGGAACGTGGCTTAGGTATGGGTTGTTTTTGTATAATATCTGTGCTAGAGTTATGATTTATGTCACTGTGATCGGAACTTATATTGAAATTGGCCTCAATTTATGAATTAATATGGGAAATGCCTTTGGTAACGTCAAAATCTAAGAGATTCGGAAGTTTATTTAGGTTCGATGGCCAGTAAATTGGCTGTCCAGTAGATAATAGATAAATTTCTATGTTGGATTGCTTGATGCAGATTGCATCCTTTTGTTGTGATGATACTGAAGCTGTATGTTTTGCGTTCCAATCTCCAGCAATAATGAATGGAAATTTAATAATTCTAAATATTCGTGAGTAGAGATGATATGTCGCGGTGGAGAATAGATGGAGGCTACAGTTAATGGCCTTGGGAAGGCTAGCACTTTTATCATTGCTGACTGAATTTTGTACGTGTAGATGAGTTCCAGCTTAATAGTTAAGGCTCTTTTTTATGATGATAGCTCTCATGAGCTCTGTTGACGGGGTGCGAAATAGATTGAGTAATTTGGTATTTTAAACATAGATCATACAAGTTTAGTGACTCTCCAAAATTAGAAGAATGTCAATTTTATTAATTTTTAGGAATAATATGATCTCTTGTATTCTATTGGAGATCTCATTGACATTCCATGTAGCGATTCTTAGTGACTTGGACTCTATTGTCACGAAGAGTTATTGATAACGGTTGTAAGCATGCTTAGTATCTGCTGTTTTAATTGATAAGTTGTGTGAATATATTTTTGAATTTGTGGAGGAAATTTGTGATTATGTTGATAACATTTACGTTATTGCTGTCTGCGTTTGCGTGTGATTTCGGCTTGATTATTTTAGCGTATGTTCTGGATGTTTCGGTATATTATGGCTTGCTAGTTCTTTGATGGCTAGGAATTCTGCTGTGTTGAGATAAGTTACTGGACTAGTTGGTGCTGTTTGATTGAGATAGTATTTTCCTTGTATTTACTCCGTTCTCACTTTTGCTTCTTGCATTTTTTAAATCTCTGTAGACAATTTTTGCAGCCTTTATAATTTTCTAGGTGGTCGTCGTCGCATGATGCGCATTTAGCAGGAATGTCTCTCGTTTTTTGGCACGTTTTGGAGTCGTGGAAGGACCCACATTTCACGCAGCTATATAGTTTAAGGCAGTAATTTTTGGAATGTCTGTACTCCTGGCATCTTGTGCATTGGATTACATTATTTTTGTTCCTCGTGGAACAAAAGGCTCGATTCTGAGCTTTGTATGACTTATGTATTGAATGTCATACACTTGTTTGTTACTGTTTTGTGGTTCGAAGTCAACAAAAAAAAGTGGCAGTGGTTTTTTACGTGTTCTGTGTTTGGCATTGATAATATTTCTTACTTTGTGTCCTTTAGCGGTTAGTTGTTCGACTATCGGTTATCGGTACAGAATGGTGGAAGTCTCTGATGACAACCCTGTATGATCTGTCTTATTTTAACTGATAAGTATGGTGAATGATTTTTTGTTCACGGAGATTCCTATACTTGTCAAAAAGTGAAAGTGGATTGATTTTAACTGTATTATTTGCTAGTATTTTTGTGTAGAATTGACTGTCTTTTATGATCGTAGCTAGATTTCCAATTGAGGGATTAAGTAGTGGTGATGGTAATGAATTTATTTTGAAACGTGAGTTGGTAATAAATTAAAGGATGGATGTTTGGAACGTAGGAACGTTGGGTATGAGAGGTGAAGATAATGCGTTTCGTCTCAGGATCACTGCATAGACTCATCAGTGGGGCTGATGGCAGCGATCCCTTACCTCAGGCGCTTGTTGTTATAACTACCCGCTAGTCTGGACGGTGACCCATCCTAGCGGTGTTCTGCACTCTGTTTGCTTAACGTCGAAGATAACAGGTGCTTCGACGCTAGGCACACAGCCACTTCCGGCTACTAGTCGGTGTTCGAATCTCATACTTGAGGAATCATAGACCGCTACACCAATATACTTTTGTGGTCGTTGACCCCATATGTATAGATCGGTGGAGGTTTGAAAGATTTTGGACTTTTGTCATTACTGCGAGGAGAGTTATCCTAATTTAAATCATCTGCATTTGATAACGGTGAATAATGGTTGTGATAGTTGCCTGTGGTTCTTTGGCAATTTCTAGAGAAATATTTCTTTTTCTTTTCTTGACATTTTGCTAGTGTGCATTTTCTTCTTGATCGTTTATCATGTCACTAACATGAAGGGAATTGAGATATAATTGCGATTCGCCTTGAGAAGAAAGCCATTGGATCGTTTCTGTAGTTAGTTGATTTTGTTGATTATGTTCAAACCAAGAAGTGGCTGAAAATATTTTTTGTATTAGGCGATATCTGCCTACACTTTGTTATTACTACGTTGTTGGCTTTAGAGTTAGATATATTAATGATTTATTATAGTTTCAAAGTTTCTTTTCGAGAATATATGTGATGATATCGACCGATGCAAGCTTTGCGTGTGCTTTGTTTATTTAACTTGGATACAATGTCAGTACTCTTTAATCGTGAACTATATTCTCAACTGCGTTTCCTGAATTGAACTCCGTCTTCTCAACTTGAGCTACGAATTCTGACTCGACTCAACTCTGACTAAAGGCTATGACTGAACTGACTATTTCTTCTCTTCGTGGCTTTCATGAAGCCTCGGTTCTTCTCCTAGACTTTCCCAATTGGCTTTGTCGCTTTTAGGCTTCAGCCAATAATTAAGTTGTCCCGAAATTGCGCCGCCTATTCCTCGCGCTCGTAACGCACTTTTTCAAAAGCGGATGCAATTTCGTTGGAGATAACTTTTTCTTAATTGTTGAAACGCAGCGGGTCCGACTTTTATAAGTTATTGTTTCGCAAGCCTCTCAGCTTGTGTGTGGATCCTTAAGAAACTTAGGATTTATGACGCTCGCAATTGCTATTCTAGCCTTTCACTAAAACTCGAGTATGGATAATATTGTCTTACGTACTGAAAGAACAGAACTTGGCCTTTTCAATTGAATAGCTCAAATTCTCCTAACTTTCTTGTTCTAAAAAAGTAACTTTTTCGAACATCAGGAAACGGCAAACAAAGATCTTTTTCGATTTTCTGTAAACACTGAGACAAGCAACTAATACGCAACGATATTCAAATTTGAACTGTTGAAATGATTCTTGCTTGCTGAATTTAGTCGAGCGTTTCGCAATGACTAAACAGGGGTGAGGTTAAAAATCATAATTGGTCATCGTACGGAGAAAAATTCCAGTCGACATGCTTATTAGGCATTCGACTTTCTCTTGGGCCCTGAGCGCATTTTTAAGAAGAAAAAATGAGTGAGCAAGCGAACTTATGAAAACATAAAATCCCAAAAACAATTATACAGAGTGGTCCATTTAAATGAGGTTATCTAAATATCTTTGCTAATTGTGATGCAAAAAATATTTTTTACCTAACATGAATGGTATCCAAAAGAATCGTTGTCCTGATCTTTTAAAAGTTATCGAGTTTATGACTCATTTAGTGATTTTTTATTCATTCAACTATTCTTGCGTGATTTCTGTTACTGATCATGATGCATTTCTCTGTTTTAAATTTACATAATGCATATGTATGTATTCTACGTGCACCAATAACATGAAAACTACATATATTTATCAATGTATATTATTTTTAATAAATTTTTCTATCTATTATTCGCTAATTAATCGACCATGAACACTCTATATTGATTGAATTCTAAAATTTTCTTTTTTGTTTTCAGATAGACGACGTAATAAGGAAATTATGGAGACATATGCCACAAAATTTCCAGATTATACGTTCCTTCCAATAAAATTCGATACTATTAATTTTCAAACTAGCAAAACGTTCTGTGTCGAAATTAAACCAAAACAAGGCTATTTGCGAGATATCGATCGAAAATTTCAAAAGTGTCCTTACTGTCTGACACAGTATTACAAGGTAATGTAATGATCTTATATTTTACGTTACTGATTGTGTGAGTATTATTTCAATGCGTTATTTCGTTTCCTAAAATTATTACGATCACGGAAAACGTTGATAAACAAATATATATAGTTTTTCATTCTACAAATAAACAAATTGATTAGCTTGATTAGCACGATGTGAGCTTCTGTCGAGGAAATCTCGTTCGATGATCATGTCGTGAATAGTTTTCGCTGATTATGACGATTCGTACTTGCTGATCATGATGTTCGCGACTGAAGTGTTAATTATTCCTATTCTTGCGAATTCGCATAGTTCAAGTCCATGGTCCTTTATCATTTTGAGTTCTAGTCTAATTATCACTATTTGTTGCTCATTAGGGTTGGAACTTCTAATATCAACAAAATAGGTAATTCATTTTCTGTTCACAGAACAATATATATAAAGTGTAACAAAATTTAGTGTGGCTTTTACAGGTGATTCTACATCTTTAAAGATTGGTGGAAATTAAAAAAACATTTGTCGCAAAATTAATCATGCCCTTGAATTTCAAGGTCAATTTTTTGTATTACTGCATCATATTCTACTCACTACAAGTATCTCAAACGATTCGTTCTCTTGATATTGAAGTTCCTGACATCGTCATTGACGTCGTAAAATGATTATTTTTGAGTGTATTATTACATACACATTTTGTAACTGCGATATTATATTTGGATGTACTCACTTCGAAGAAATCCGTAAACACGTCATATCTTTCCTTACGTTTCTCCTTCTTACCCATAAAATGAAACCATCAGTATTTATACCTCTTAATAGTCATGTTTGTTCACTAGCTTCAATATTACCATTATTATTACGTAAACAAAGTTTTCATCTTGTTTTTAAATTTTTCCTGAATGTTGAGTGAATGTAGAAAGTATTCGTACACTGATGATTTTCAAGCAAACTTTAATATAATTATTGTTTATTAAATAATTTTTGTAAAAAAATGAATCTATGCTTATTTAGAGTATTCTATATTTCTGTAGAATACATAGCACAAACAAAAATATTAGTCGTTTACATAATTTGCAAAGTCGATAAAAAAAAAAGATAAATCAGTAAAAATATACGAGCGGAAAGTATTCATACAGTTCTTATGGCACTCTTGATATAACAGATTTCTTATGTGTAAATAATGATTCTTTCTAATAATGATTAATCATACTAGTGTACTGAGAAACATTATCACTAGGCTTCACTAGCGTTTATAACTTCGCACTATTTAAGAGTATTATTGAAAGGTACGAAGTTCACAATAGAGAACAAAATTATTAATTTACATAACTAGTGTGAAAGTTTGATAGATATTTTACGAATTGTTAACAGATCAAGATCTACTATACAAAATTTAATTGGTAGATATGGATTAAAAAAAACTCTAAAAAAGTTCAGAAGTCCACAGAAAATCAATCAGTATATGGGTTATTATTTGAATGATTAAACAAAATCCAGAAACAAGTACAATAAATATTGTGGACGTTAAAAAATAATTTAAACATTGCTAGTACAGTAGAGTAGCTCGGAAAAAATCTTTTATTAGTGAAACGAACAAAAAAAAAAAAGATTAGAATTTGCAAAAAACAATTTACGTAAATACATCAATGGAGTATTAGAACAAAGTAGTTTTCACGAAAGTAAGTTTAACATTTTTAGATCAAATGGATATTGTATTGTGTAAAGAAAAAAAAAAAATGAAGAACTTAATCCAAAAAACTTACTGCCCATTATGAAACACAGTAATTATTTAGCTGTGTGCATATGCTGTTGCGATTACAGTTTATTCATAAAATAATGAACGGATTCATATTGAGATTTGAAAAAATGGGGACTAAAGACAATTTTGCTTTTATGTACGGTAATGATCCAAAGCATATTGGATTCAATACGAGAATGTGGATTCTACACAACACATCAGCACAATACCTAAAAAAGCGTCCACAATCGCGAGATATTAATCTTATTGAACATTTGTAGGATTATCTGAAACTTGAAATTATAAAGTATCAAATTTCTTCAAAAAATGATTTTAAAAATACACTTTTGGAGGAATAGAACAAAATGCCTTCCTATGTATAAGAGCAAATTTAGTAAATTTAATGTCTCATAATGTCTAATAATAATCAGAAGGAAATCCTACGAAGTATTAACTATTGTAAGATAATATATACATTATAGTAAATTGAATTTAAATTACTTTTTTCTCATTAAAACTTATTGATTGTCATAGAGTAATTGTACGAATACTTTTCACTCGTATAATGCTGTTAATCAATTTTTTTTATCATTTTTGCAAATTATACAAACGAGCGATATTTTTTTATGATATGACTATGTATAGATTTATTTATTAGATATTATTTTTTACACAAATTATTTATGAAATTACTTATAAAAGATTATTTGAAATCAACTCATCAGAGCACAAATACACACTGTAGATTGAATACGACGGGATGTTTCTTCTTCTAATTTTAATTATTGCACAGATCGTATTGGTTGTGTTGATCGGCATTGTTTCTCAGAAAAATAAGTCGATAAAGAATGAGGCGGTCATAAATGAGATGCAGGTCTACTCTATCAACTTCTAAACATTTCTGATAAAAATTGCGCAGATCTAACAAAATGCGATGGTGCCCTATCGTGCATAAAATAAATATCATGTCGTTTATGAAATGATATAATAGATTTATGAAAAGCGATCTAATTTGCACCAATTATATTCGGCAAGTAAAAAGAACCGATAATATTGTCCAATAATTCTTCTCCATACATTAAGCGAAAAACAATCTTAATTAAAAGTTTGAATCACAGCATGAAGATGGTTACATACCCAAATTCTAGTACATATTTTGCGGATTTTAAAATTTCGTATTGGAAAAATTTCGAAAAAATTGTGGATCTTGGTTTAATTTCCATAACATTCACTGACAAAAATTATTTCGCAGTCTTAGTGACAGAATTCTTGCACACGATGACCATGTAAACCTTTATTACGAATTATGCGTAACACAGTCAAGTAAGAAACGCCAACTCAATGTACAATGCTACTATGCTACGTAAACCTGAAGCACGTTCATAATTAAAAGCGTTGATTTGTATATGAAGTATTTGAAAATCTCGTCGATTTGGAATATTTTTAAGATTTTTTCTTCCGTTATTAATTAAATTCGCGATATATGTATACGAATGACATATTATTGGATGTTTACTTCAATTGAATAATGTTGACACGCCTTATGTGGTAGCATTACCGCTCCAAGTGTCTTTGACCTTCTTACTGCTCGTAAATGTTATAAAGATATGTTTTACTGGCCTTGGTTCTAGGCCTACTAGAGCCAATAAATGTATAAACATAATGTGAGAGATGCATCCCTGGACAATACCCAGCCCATAAAGGCCCATAAAGTAATTGCGAATTTTACTTCATGGGACTGACCATGCCCAACAGTGCGTCTCGACTAAAAATGACCTACCTTTCCAATCACGTAATTAGGAAGGGCACAAAGAGAATCGGCCGACACGGCATACAATCTGGTCTTACTCAGGCATTCAGCATTCCAGTTCGGTAGTTCTACCAAATAGACACTCGGAACAGACACCCAATCCTCTCAGTCACAGTGATAAGCTAACCCTTATTTGTTGTCTTTACCAACGAATTAAAATGAAGTCTCACAGCAAGATTCAAGCCCCCATACCCGGAAGAAACAAAATAAACTCAGATAGCATCAACAAGAACAACACAGCAACCAATCTAGGCTGCACGCTCGCAGACAAGGCAACTCTATGGACAGCGGTAAAAAGAAACACTACCGAGGAGCACAGTAAAATCATAACCATGAGAAGAAGACGGGCCACATCCCTCTCGGATTCGCCACTTACCATCAATCTACAAAATACACAAAGTATGGACCAAATAAACCCATCCATCTGTACTCAAAGCAGATACAACTTTTTTGCTGACTGTCTCTCAATCTAATCAGTGACAAGGAAACCGACAATTCAAGCACCGAAATTGACATGAAAAACGATTGTCCCACTACTAATACACTATTAAGTCTCACTGCAGTACCCAAAAACTCCCAATCAACTCCCCCTCCCCTTCAGTTTATATTCACGGTAAAGTCAACCACATCAAATTATTTAACGTACTAAAAATTGAATACAATAATGCATTCCAAGTAAAATACACATCCGACATACTTAAATAATATTCACCAACATAAGCGATTTCTTAGAATTCAAAGGAATATATCAAAAAGATAATATAAAATACCCTCACATGTACAATTAATAAAAAAAACCCTAAGAGTGATACTAAAAGTATAAATACGCCTTCCCGAAGCCAGAATAGCATCAAAAGGCCCCCGTACTGCATCGGAATCCCAATTCATACAAGATATCCCATCTACCGCATCACCTTTCTCTCGCAGGACAATCCTAACCCAAGAAAATCATATCAAGTACGTGGAAAATCTCAAAATTTATTCCCAAACATTTGAATTCTACAAATTTTCTATCCAATGCTTCCGTTGTCAAGCTCATGGTCACATCAGGCTGCAACAAAAAAGCAGTTTACGTAAAATACGCACTTACTTCAAAACATTTGACACACTACCCACATGCCAACCCACACACTATTCACGTACCAATTGTAAAGGCAATCATCCTACAAACTATTTTAAGTGCCCAGGATTGCTAGCCTTCCTACACAAGAAGAGCAATTATAAATCGAAGGACTACTCACAATTTCATATCCCGTACTCCTCCTTCCTTACAGTATTTCCCCTAATTACTTCCTCTCTCTCTTTTCGCTCATAATCAACCACTCATCTAATCAACCCATAAAACTAGATCTGATATCACATGTGCTAAAGCGATAATACCGATTTTTTTTGTTGTCACATCCTCAGCCACAACAAACAAATCACCATGATAACATCGAATTCTCGGACTAAATTAATGAACCTCAATCCATAGATCTGATCCTCTGCTTTAGAATTATCACACTAATACATGGACATCACCATTATAACAAATTTGGCTAACCCCTAAAAAAACCTTGCGATACCAATACCATATTCAGAAAAAATGAACTTCCAACCAACACCGACAAACTCAGAGACGGAGTGTTCATCGCAGTGCGCAAGGATATCCCAACCGAAAACATCCTGCAACCAACATTCTCCGACATCGAATTCATCTCAGTGAAAACTAAGACCATCCTCTATCTAACAGAAGCAATTTATGCATTTCCAAAAAATAAGATCTCTTAAAGCGACTTAGATTTCATTATCTCACCTCAGGGTCCGGATCACTGCAGCATAGGCGGTGATTTTAATGCAAAGCACTGCATCTGGAATAACCTCAGAAGAAATCTAAACGGCTCCACTATCAAGAACCATTTCGCAACTATCAGGTCATCCATAGTTCAGTCTATAACTACAGGCAATCGAATTGCATTCCCTCAAATATCCACATCTTTCTGTCAAACATTCCTTACGATCACGTATGTCATACCATAGACGACTTACTTTCCAACCACCTCCTCATGATACTCTTGCTCCAAACAAGAAGAAACACAACTCAACAAAACATAATGAAACAAACCGACTGGAATGCGTACGCCAAACACTGTAATGAATTAAAAATAAACCATCTACAGAACACAACAGACATAGACAAAAAAATCAGAGCTCTTCATCACCAAATTCAAACAGCCTATCATAAAGCAACACACACAACAACATCCCAAACTAATGCACCACCATGGACACATTACTACAAAACCTCATATAAGAAAGGAACAGGCACAGAAGAATTTGTCAAAGAGCTGGTAACCTCACCCGCAAGCTCTACAAAAACATGTTTTTTTTTTACCATTCGAAAAAGAATAGTAGAAACAAGAAATCTGGCAGGCCAGGCTTTCTTATATCAAGAAAATGGACTATACTTGCTGGCAAATCTATAAAATTATAGAAGGAACAAAAATACCGTGTGTCAATTTTCCAGGATTCGAACCATAACTATACAGATGAGGAAAAAACTGAAAGCTTAGCTGAAAGCTTCCTGGAAGTACACAACAAAGCACAAAATCTACGCTCCATACGAGATGATATAGAACAACAAGCATTTTAATATTAAAGTGTTAATATTAAAAAACTCGCCAATCCAAGTAAACGCAACCCCAAATGTACCCCACAATTGATTAGAAAAATAATAAAAAATCTCCCTAATAACAAAGTACCAGATCCAGAAAAAATCACAACACTCGAACTAAAGAAACTTCCACCCAAAGTAATGGTACAAATTTATTACGTACTCAAAGCTTGCCTCAAACTTTTCCATAGCTTGAAAAGTCGCTAAGATAATCCCCATATCTAAACTGGGGAAACCTGTAACCCCCATTCAGTTACAGGTTAATAAGCCTTCTTAATACCTTAAGCAAAATACTTGAAAAAAAATTATCTTCATACATCTTCTCACCTACATAAACAAATCTAACACAATAATATCTCAGCAATTTCGTTTTAAGTCAAACCACTCATGCACACAGCAACTTCAGCGTGTAACCGAACACATAGTACTGGAGGACAACAAAAATAGACTAACACAGTTAATCCTTCTTGATCTAGAGAAAGCGTTTGATTCCGTATGGCATTGTGGGGAGATGGTTTAGGATGTTATAAATTAACTCGTTCTCTTCGACTGTGGATCTCTCTTTATTTGGTGACAATACACTTGTCTTTATCTCAACTCGGCTTCGCCTCGACTATACTCATCCTTGTGTGAGCATTCTCAAAATTTTGTTTGAGACATTATCTCCATGAATCTTCTTCTGATTTTCCTGTTATTGTAAATGTTTGTTATTCGTGCAGCTATCAGTAAAATCAGTAGAATCGACTTCATTTTCACCGCTGGATATTATCAGTCATTGCGATCGTTAAACTCCATCTCTCTCATAACGACGCACATTTCGCGGACGCTATGATATTAATGAAAGCGAATTGTTTGTGCGATTCCTTCGATGATTGCTTTCTTCATAAAACGTGATTTTCGCGCGTATTTCAAAACAATTAAAGTAGCGGAAATAATTCAAATGTTTTAAAAAATTAAGATTAACAATAATTTTTTGATTACTATTGATTTAAAAATTTTGAGCAGTTAATTATTAAAATTCGTTTATAATTAGATGCACAAGATTACCAAATTTATAAACAGATGTTAATTGATTTCCAATCAGTTGATTTCAACGTCTAATAAAATTACCTATCACATTCCAAAGACTTATGAAAATGATCTATAATGTGGTTAAGATGAATTTATAGTTTTTGAAATATAAAATTAGTATGTTTTATGAAACTAGTATCATCACCAAAACTTTTGTGGACATTAAAACCATTTATTTTTGAAAGAATCTCACTAATACTAATAGAAAAGTAAGGTATGTCAATTACTCATATGTTTTTGAAGTATAGTCACAATGTTAGAAAGACGGTTAAGTTGGGTGTATATTAACTCAAAATACTTTGGAAACATCCGACTGTATTATTTATTGCTCTGTATACATACTATAGTTATTATAGCAATTGTCAATAAAAGATTTGCATTCGATTCTAAGAAAGCGAAAAATTTTATAATTTTAATTAGTCGAGCCTTGTCGATTTAAAGAAAAAATTTACTTCATCGTAGATGTTTGATGTCATTTCATATTTCGACATATCCTCTTATATTGCTTTCAATGGAATGATAATATTATCAAAATGAGAGAAAGCTATGTTGTTTTTTAAGGTTCCAAATATTTTATTCATAAGCTGTCAAAAATAATGTGCCAAAAATAATTGGAACATTAGTTAAGTTAAAAGGCATTCACAAGTGTCCTTGGAACATTACAGAAGCTACATTAATAAACATTACATTAATAAAGTTCTCGGTCACAAATACTTGATAATAATTGGAAATCAAAATCTGCGAAATTTTCTCCTATATGACAGACATTTGTTTCATATTTTTATAGTATTCAACTTCCAATAATCCACACACATTCAGTTTTCATTCACACGTTTTTTTTCTTTACCAAAGTATGTAGGTTCACATAAGGTAGATTTAATTCATGAACGATTCCGCTATTGATCTTGTATTTTTCATGTTATCCATTTTTCCGACAAGGCCGATCTATACGAACATATTTATGAGATATTTAATTTCCAATTGAACAGTGTCTGTTTTGCGGAAATCTTGCAGCGACGTTAATATCCATAAACTCACTGAGCAATTACACGATGTTATCATCGTTATACATAATGTACCGATATTAAGAACTTTTAATTCTTACACTCCATCGCTTATTTGCTTGAATATCAATTACTGTCTTTTTTAAGTTAATATTATATGCTATTGATATCAAAATCTCGACTAATAATAATATCGCACGCAACAGATTTGCCTGGTGTAATAAATACGTCTACATTTACCTTCATCCTCCTAATAGTCAATTTTATATGCGTGACTTCATTCGTTGCATATTTTATAAGACCCTTCAATACCACCGCGCCATTGTTATCGAGACTCGAGTGTATTTTTGCTGTAGGCAGAGATTATTGTATATATTATGAATCAATCTTTTGAATTTGTGACCATTAACGCAACATTCAATATTTGAATATGTCGATATACAGTGAGGAGCAAACTTGAGTCAATAACAAGAATTTTTAAGAAAACTATTTTTTATTGTTAAATAAAGTATAAAAACATGAAAATAAATTTAACTATCTGATTCTTTAAGAAACTGAAGCTCTTTTTTAACTTTTAAGATAAGGTTTCTTCTTGGCTGAAAAAATCAAACACATAGACTTAATTTTACACCAGAATTTTTTCATAGTCAGATTTACAAGCTTTATCATACCTTAATATTTTGTCCATAAGCCATTCGATAATAGCTCTAATACGTTTTGGCACATTTTCAAACAATCTGGAGCAGAAATCAGGTGGCATTTGATTCCAGTCTTCTATATATAGAATGCATATGCGTATATACGTATATATGCATACATATGTTGTAGGGATGTATGACGGCAGATGGTGTTGACCCATTGCACAAAATTGAAGAGATTATGAATCAGTATATGTATAAAGACATTTCAAAAGAACATTTGCCAAATTGTATGCAAAATATGCCCTTCGCTGTAGAAGAAATCATTTTTCAACATGATCGGAACCCGAAACATACAGCGAAAAGCGTAACTAATTGGTTAACTACTCAGGCATTTTCAATCTTAGATTGGCCTGCACAGAGCCCCGACCTAAACCCCATCGAGAATCTATGGGGCATATTGAAAAAAACATTCAGGATGTATACAAATCTCCTCCTAGCTTAATAGCGGAATTACATGCTCGTGTTATAGAACACTGGAATCAAATGCCACCTGATTTCTGCTCAAGATTGTTTAAAAGTGTGCCAAGGCGTATTAGAGCTATTATCTAAGCAAATGGCGTATGGACAAAATATTAAGGTATGATAAAGTTTGTAAATCTGACTATGAAAAAATTCTGGTACAAAATTGATTCTATGTGTTTTAATTTTTTCAGCCAGGAAGAAACCTTATCTTAAAAGTTAAAAAAGAGCTTCAGTTTCCTAAAGCTATAAAGAATTAGATAGTCAAATTTATTTTCATGTTTTTATATTTTATTTAACAATAAAAAATATTTTTCTTAAAAATTTTTGTTATTGACTCAAGTTTGCTCCTCACTGTATATTTCCTATTTATTTCCTTCGCACGTGAACAATTTTCCTAGCGATGGCTCAATTTCTTATAATTCCCACATTCTAACGTTTTTTACAGTCATTCGCAACGTCCCGCAATTGAAACGCTATTGATGATTATATTTCAGTATTTTTCAAAACTATGCATTTGCAATAATTGCTAAGTTTCTCTGATACACATTCACGATGCTTCATTTCCTTCTAGGCATATCGTCTTACATGATTATATAATATATATAACAAATATATATAACACATATAATATATTTGTGTTGACGTATTTTACAAAACGTGTAGTACGAATGATATTCTCTTCATCAATCACCATGTCGACTGAATTAAACATTTATTAAAAATGTTGATATTTAATTTACGTTTTTAGAAACAATAATTTCAATAAAGGACTAACCTTGGCAAGCTTCTTTCAATATTTTGCAAAAAGAAAGATTTATGGATTTCTGTAACAATGAGTCGCGTAATAGCCTGATCATTCCATAAATATTTCTCAGTAGTGTATTGACGAGATTAACCTTTTTTCTACCTTTTTTCTATTAATTATCTTTTATCGGAACAAACATAAAAATCATGTGCTCGTCTTTGAAACGGGCATCCGTGAATGCACTGATTGCGACAATAGAAGGAATATTTTTACGCTTACCACCAGAAATCGAATTTACAATGACTTGTGATGACGATTTCACAAGGGATATAATATACATAGTCCGATTTCATTATTTTTAATATTGCTATATTACAAATGTTAATGTTGAAAATTTGCACTCGCGATTGTATTGTATTGGGACTTTATAAAATGAAGAACTTGTTTCTTTTGAACAAAAACACTTTTATTTAGATTCGGGATAGCGTAACAAAATGACTCGACAGCGAACAAAGTAGAGAATTTCTGTACAATTTCTGTACAATTTTTTATATATAGAATTAGATTTATACAGCGAAAGGGAAGGGACAGAGAAGTCCATAAATAGACTCTATCTTTAGGTTCCTTGCGTCCTGATAAGTTTGCGTGTACCAACGAGCTCAAGAATAAAATTTGTTACAAGTCAACAATGAGTCTTACTTGGTTTTCGATCCCACGAGAAGCGAATGACACGTGCATCGTTGATCTAATTTCTTCCGAATCTGCTATCTCTTTGTGATGGTTTACATTCCCAACATCTGTTGATTATAATCGCAACCCTGGGTGGTATAGCACAGCTGTGGAACAGCGTTGGATCAGTTCAATCGTCCTATAAGTGAGATACAATCTTAAGATGGATCACCCCATAAATGAATCAACAAACATAAGTGAGATACAATCTTGATAAAGGTTATCCTTTATTTTAAAGATGTATTTCGTAGTAATACTCGTAGCTAAATGAAATCAAAACAATTATAAGTTACTCAAAAGAAGAGATTTTTGAATTTAACATGAAATTCGCCTAGTATTTTAAAACAAGTATCCGTTTGTATGAAAAGCAGTTTTCGTAGATATCCGTCTCTTTCAATTTATTTAAACTTAGTTGAAAAGTTTCGTGAAACTGGTAATATTGAAAATAGAAACACATGTAACACATGCAGCAAATGTCATGCATGTTTTTGGTTATATAATAAGTGTAAATCCACATTAGTACTAGACAACAACTTGCCCAACAAAATAATATTATCCAATCAAGTATTATACGAATACTACATGTACATTCCTATTATTACGATATTATTATTAAAATTATCTATTCCAATAACACCTATTCCGTGAACTTACTTCATTAAGTTATTTTGTATAAAAACGTTCGATCTTTAATAAAGAAGTCAATACAGTAAGAAACCATAATTGCGTCGAATCTCTATTACCTTGTCGAAGCACTATTCGTATTATATTGGTGATTCTTATCTTGCGTCAAGTACGAAAATCTTTTCGCGTTTCATTGATTGTGAGAAGCAAAACGTCAGAGTTTTTAAACCATAAATATTCGGAATTTAATATTTCTCACACGTGCGAGACTGAATATACTTCACGATATTGACTGATCTCGTTCCGGTTAGCTAGCGATACTCTCCTCTTTTTTTCTTTTTTTTATCAATTATTTTCCGCCATCATCGTGATCGTACTATCCTTTATCAAGGATAACAAATTACAAATTAACAAATTACGAAAATCGCGCAAATTTTTGTGAGTAAAATCTGAGAAAGATTAGGACTAATAAACGATTTTTTAATGCGTTATCTACTGACGAGTTTCTTTCACAAATCATAGTACAATAAATTTATAAAATATGCATTACTGCAATAACAATCCACGATGTCCCTAGAGTATTAGCTAGATGTTGAATTATAAATAATAAAATAATCGGACTCTTTCTTCTGCTTGATATGTTGCATTTTTAGAAAAAATCTTACCAATCCTTCTAGAAGATAGACATTCTCTTTAGACATTAGTTCAGCACAATGCTGCTAACATATGAGTATAATGGTATTATCAAACGCATTCTTCACATATTGAAATTTTTTAAACAGTAAATTTTTCAACCGTTGAATTGGATACAAAAATGATGAAAGACTTTTTGTAGGATAAAATAAAAGATGATGTTTATCATGAAAAACTAACAATACCTGAAAACATGCAAGAAAGAATCATTCAATCTGCGTCAGAAATAATTGAAGGGGCACTTCAAAATTTTAAATAGATTAAATGTATTGATGCTCAGGATCACCATTTTTAATACTTAATGAAATTTTAATAAAATGATCGCATCAATTGAAATTGTCATTGCTTTCTTACAATCTTCATAGTCATCCATATTAAGATTTGCATATTTTTGGGGACCGAGTGAACCAAGCACTGCTCTCCGAATATCAAACAAATTGGTAAATTAATACTGCTAGCGCAAAAATATTAAACATTCGTGCGCTCTGAATCATAGTTTAGTCTGTATTTCCATTGACATTTTTTTGAATGTTTCCCTTTAATGTTTACTGGATCAGGACTCAGAAATACCGCGTAGATCAAGACGGTTGCTGACCCACCAATCTGTTATGTTTAACAATTAGTGTCCTCCAGAAATGGTTGACATCGATGCTTTAATTCCACCGTTTTTAGATGACGGCAGGGCAATCAAACGGCTCGTACTTCGAATATATTGTAATTGGTTAGATCGAACTAACCCGTTCTACCTCGTGGACAGCTGCGCATCAGAATTTCTATAGTTTTCGTCGAAGAAGAATCGTTAAGAATTCCGTGACATACAGAATCTCTATATTTATCGATCGTGAAATAAAGTAGTCTCTACAAATAAAAATTATTACTCTCGGTTAGGGGGGACTAGGTCACAGTCCTGCTGTAAAATTAAATGCACTTTGGAATACTCAGAAGCCATAGTCGACAGTACAGCCAATACAGCCAATACAGTCACAAGTAAATTGCAACAAATATGTTATTACTACACTACATTGATACGAAGATAATAAGATAGTATATACTTGTAATTTGTGGATAATGTTGGTTGTACATTCTTTCTGTAATATAGATAATTGTATATAGATATAACAGAATTGTCTGGAAATCCAAATTTTATATATTAATGATTTCGTTGATCAAAATGATTTGTGGCCATAAGATCATTTTAAGATCACAGTGTGCTATGTCCTATATCATAAAGATAAGAAAAATATTCTTGTGTTCATATTGTTCTTGTCTTTTATGTATAGATTTTACAGAATTAAAATGCCCTTAAAGATAGGAACACACTAATAAAGTAGCTACACGCAGAAGCAAATTTCATAAAAGAACATATCTAACACTTAGTCATGTACAACACAAACAAATGAAACCTGATCAGGCAAATAGGAAATATGTACAGGAAATCCCACTTAAAATCAGAATCGAACTACCACTAGACATCCTCACATCGTAAAAAACACCACAATTGCACCATTATCAACTCTTCTCATTTCTAATGAGCAAATAAATTTTTTGAAACTTTCTCTATATAACACCACAAGTAAAATAAAGCACGCCTGACAAAACACAGCAATTAAAAACAATTGACGGATTTATGCAGCGCGCTCCTTATAACAAGATATAGCGGGACAAAAAAAAACTAAAATTAAAAAAAAATTCGCTCTCTTCAGGTCAAATTATCATTCTGTATTTTACTGACCTCTTTATGAGTCGAAGTGTCATTTTGTGAACTGGAGAAAATAAATCTCAATATAATTTTCGATTAAACATATCTATGTATGTATGTACGTATTGGATTTACTATATCAAGGAGGTTGTATTGTATGAGTTTGTAACACAGATAGCATGAATCATCATTAAGACAAGCTACATTGACCTATCATTGATCTCGCATCAAAGAGCGCGACTCAACACATATCATATTTTTATATAATCTCTATGGATCTCGCATCCATCCACAAAAAAATTAATTAGATTATGACCTTTTCGAAACTATTTCTTACTATATGAATCATTTTTTTTAATACGAGTAGTTTATCAATATTTCCCATTTATATATATCAATCAGATAAGACTATTGAGAGAATATTTATTCTTTCGAATTATTTCCTCTTGTACTCTGACAATTCTTTACAAGATCAATATTACAAATTTAGGATATACATATTAGCTATTTGCTTGCGATTAATTGTAAGTCCCAGTTTATTTATATTTGAATTTTCGATCTATATGGATTTTATAATTACTTGTTTAACACGTTGTATTTAGAGTGTCTGTTTTGGTAACCTAAAATCATGTACCAACTTCTTTGGTACATCAATTTTTTACCATTTTTATGTATTAAATTTTTTGTATAATGTGATACTTTTAAGTTAATTTATTCTTTGCGTATATAGACTGGATATTTGATGTACATGAATTTGGATTATAGGATTATAGAATATATATATTGTAAACAGATGTTTTTTAAGGACTATCTCCTAAGTATGAATGTTTTGTGGTTGTATTTTGAAATGTTAACTTTGATTTTCTTACTAATTATCTAGTTCTCTAGTACTAATTGATGTTGATTATCTATTTGTTGATTATCTATCTGAGATTACAAAATCATTCTTGAGAACGTTACTCATTCATGAATGTGAGATATCGTTGATATATTTGAAGTGAAAAAAAAGATAAAGAATTTGACTGACTTATGATGTTCCCGCTGAAGGAGTGCTCAAATTCAAAACTCTGGTGCTTTTTATTCTTACACAGAATATATAATTTGCAAAATATGAGATGAAGATGTTACACAGATTCTCGGGAAAGATTTTTTATAATTTAATGCAGAGTCCTTGATCTCAGATATGATCAGTTGCTTCTGTTCTAAAACCAATATACTTGTTCGAGAATATTGTATTTTTTGCGAAAACTGCTGATCTGGAATTTTTCTTTAATAATAATAATTGCTTTATTTTTCTTATATATGAGATTTTGATTTTAGAAATTCTTTCGTTTGTAAAGTTTAGGTTACGTAAGCGTATGTTTATAATATGTTATTATTTCTTATTAAATTGTCACTATTCAAATTACCACTATTTCTTTTAACTCTCCGTGGATAATCTAGATTGTTTATATATCCCGTTTATTTATATAAATTTCATTCTTGAATTTTTTCAAAATGAATTTCTATTTTTGCTAATTATTCTTTTAAATATTTGATTCAAGGATCAATTATATATTAAATATGTTATTAAATATGTTATTTAATAATATATTCATATTATATATTCATATTATTTAATAATATATTAAAATATTCAATATTCAATATTTCAAGATTTGTTCAAATTTTTTAAAAGTCAAAAACAGTAAAACAATTAGTCTTTTAGTCAAGCGACTCAGATTGCGGAAGTACGAGAAATATAATTGCGGAGGATTAAGAGAAATGTGTAGTTTATTCTTAATTTTTTTTTTTTCAATAAGGTGTTTGAATTTGTTTTAGTTCATACAGTTTATTAGTTTATAAAGTTTATAGCGTTTGTGAAGTTTAAGCATATCATTATTTCTTCAATATTATTAAAATCTAGAAATATGGGTGATGTCAAATTAACTTAATACCTCTAAAATAATGAATTGAGAAATATTAATGTTTGTTACATCAATTCAGCAAATGAGAATGCCTTAAGAGATCAATGAAGTGGATTGTAAAAGTTGATCTTTTGGTTAATTTAAATTCTCAATTCAAGTTCTTTGCTTGAAATCACATCTGAATGCATGTTGTTTGTTGTTTACGCAATTTATCGTACAATAATGCTATCAGAATTAACTTATAATTCATAATAACTTGTAGAATGTAATAGAATGTAACTCCGTTGGTGTATCACAAAGGTATTTATCTTATGTTACTAAACCTGAACGATAAGTGCAGAAAACAATGTTTTCTTAGTTTTTACGTTCTTCGAAGATGTTTTCGGAGTAATTTCTTTTTGTTTGGATGGTTATTTAAATGATTATGACCTGCTAGGCAATTTCTTCTCTTACAATGAGATTCCATTTTCTTTCATTATTTATTTATCTGTTTAAGATATACATATCAATCTTTATTTATTATGATTGTTAGTTTTCTATTTCGTCATTTCTTTATTGTTTTTATATTAAAGCATAGCTATGTTCCATTATTGACAGTCGCCTACATTGATTTTAGAATTGTTTTAATTATTGTTTAATTATTTATTTATAATTATTTTAATTAATAGCTTGTCAATTGTAACTTTTTACCAATAAACCACCGATCGATTTCCCTTTTGTATTTTTCATGAAAGCTTTCTTTTCAAATATTATATTATATATGCCAAGATATTTCACTATTTTCTAGTCTGCTGTTATTTAATTTTTCTAATAGGCACATATGTACGTTTTCCGTAATGTATATGAAGTTTATGGTTGATTTTAATTCTTCATATTCTTAGTTGGAATTTCAATCATGTAATTTTTTTTTAGACTTCATGTAGGTTCTAATTGGAAACTAATAAATATTATTAACTAAAATAAAAATTATGGTATTTAGTATTGTTGACAACTCTAATGTATATAAAATAGTAAAATATAAAACATTGTGCCTAAAATGCTATTTATTCTGATTTAATGAAATAAAATGAAGACATGACTTATTATGTTTTGATTTCGAAAAATTTGTTTCTGATATGATTTTACAAGCAGGTAAAACAACAATCATTATACCAAACTTTATCAAACGCCTGAGATATGTCTAAAAATGCTATTAAGTATTTCTTTTTATTAAACTCTATCCTAATTTTACTAATTAATCTGTGAATTTGTTTGATGAATTAATGATTTTGGATCAATTTTCATTTCTCTGTTGCAAGTTTTATTCTGCAAAGAATCTTGTTTATTATTAAGTTTATCTTGAGTAAGCTTTTTGGACTTGAGTTTTTGTGAATTTCGTATTGGATTTCACCTGGTGAAATGACAAAAAGAGAGAGAATATTTAAAGACAAAAATGTCAGTGGTATTTCAGCTCGGTTTTTAAATCTGTTATTTTCTTAATTATTTGTTTGATTTTCTAATGTTTGAAATATTTTTAATACGTGCTTGGCAAACGTTTTGATTTTTTTCGTTTCAATACATCCAATTTCCATTTTTCTATTTTTATCGAATTTTATTGATTTGTTTCAAATTTTTCTATAGATTTCTATAACAATTAATCTGTTTTCATTAAGCATGAGTTTTTTCAAAAATTATTTTTTCTTTGAAGGAGGTCTTTTTCTTCTGCTTGACTAAAATCTGTTTTGTCGTTCCATCATTTTCTTTTGTTAATTATTTCATTGAAATAATATACTAAGAATTTTTGCTTTTCGAAGATAGACTAAATTTTCATACAGTGAATTCTGTTTTGTCTTATTTTTCAATAATTCTTTATAGTTCTTAGATTTTGAATTACATTCCTTTTACAGGTAAATACAATTAACCCTTACCTCCGTTATTAATTGTCTGCTAATAACTGTTTAAATATGTTTCGTGTTATAATCGGCATAAAGTTATTTTTAATGAAATTAGTAATCGAGTCATTGATTATACATTGTTATTGCTTTTATTCTTTTATAATATCATTTTTAATTCAGTTGAGTTATGTATACAATTGTGTTTTTAATTCATTCATTTGTATTATGTTTTTTCTCTTTTTTCTTTATCTAGGATTATCTCTTAGCTGTTAGCTTAGTTTTAGCTTATTTTTTCTTTTCTTGGAAATCTCTCTTTAGTTAATTTTAGTTAATGTTAGTTAATTTTGGTGGAAAAGTCACTAAAGTTAGTGTACATATCTGTTTAGCTCATTATGGTTGCGATTCATATAGATGATACAATTAAACATATTTCAAATATTTTGTTGCATTTAATTGTTAATAATTGAATTTTATATGAAAATTTTGGGGCTTTGTGTCGTAAAAGTTGATTCTTTTTTAATGCTTTTCATAATTATTTAATACCTGTATATACGTGAGTGTCTACGTATATCTTATTTTGCCGTATATTAGTGTAGATGAGTTATTCGCGTGCAGTATAGCCGTTTGTGACAAATTGACAGTAATTATTCAATGTTTCTTATAATTCGCATAAACGCGTTAATTTACCGCTGTTAATTTACATTAATTTTACATTCGTTTTTATATCTAAAAAGTGTTGCATCCAAATTATCGTTAAATGTTTGTCCGATTATCGCTAAATATCCTTATAAAATAATATATTATTCTACTGCTGAACATGTTTTATCGTTTATGATCAAGCAATATGTGCCTCAGTTTTGGTGAGTGCAAACTTATTGCTCAAAGTCGCGTTCCGTCTGAATTATTTCATACAAATCAATGTTTCTACAAACTTAACGGCAATTTGTCATAAATTGGAAACAAAATTTCGTGCATTCCTTTCAGTTTAATACTGTCTTGATTCTATGAATTTGGAGACTAAAAATCAAATAAATACTGCTAACGGATGGTTTGTGTAAAGTGCAAACTGCTTTTATTTATTTTTCCTAATAAAAATGGTGAGTTCGGATGAATTTATAAAAATTGAGCGAACGAAGAATCAAGAGTATGTAAATTAATAATATTGAACAAAAAGATTGATATGGTCGAAAAAAAACTGCGTGTTAGATGGGAGTAATGAATGTGATGAGTGAAATGAATGTGAAATTAATGAGAATGAAAAATAAGAAAGCAACGTCAAAACATGTTTTATTATTCAAACATATAGAAAAATCCATGAATAAATTCTTAGAAAGTGAAACAAAAAGGCATACAATATTGGTTAAAAAATATTGAAGATACAGCAAGTATGCCGTTGATTCAATGTTTAGAAATTAATCTACGCCAAATCTATGATTTTTGAATTAACTAAATTGTACATAAATTACGAGGGATGTAGGCATATGTGGAAAGAATTAAACTGTTCGCTACAAGAAGAATTTTTGAAATCCATGATAAAATGAACAAATACATGGTACATGGACTGATGAATAGAATTAAAAAAGAGTGTAAAGAAAATCGGTACATAGACTCCACATTAAAAGAAAGACATAAAACAGATACGAAAGATCCTCGAACCTTCTAGGAGCACTTCGTGGTCCCTAAAAAGGATAAGGTTGCAACCTGAGAATATAAAATGACGTTCGGAAGTAAAAACGGATCAGTTCAGTATTAACTATCGAACGAGTCGGATGAACTGCAGCGCTTTTGAATTAACATCGAATTTATAATTATATTTATTATAAGAGGATGAATTATACATGTACAACATGCTCGATCACGTGTATGTGAAGGAGGAATACAGAAATAAGGAATCAAATAAAGTAATTCGATAGAAAGAATATTCGAGATCTCACGAACTATGAAAACTATGAAAACGTGAGAAAAAAGCAAAAAATCAACTAAGAACAAAAAAAGAATGTAACTGTATTGAAAGTAGTTTATTATGATTATAAAAAATATATGTACGAATAATATACAACCATTAAGTATCAAACAACAGGTAAAGGCACAAAGTGACAAAACTGAGTATATTATAGCAAAGTATTCAGCAACCGAATTCTGGATCTACACTGTAATCAATAGTTTGCGAACAGTTTACAATCCATGTTCACTAACAGTTAGGCGCTCCAGTAAACTACGAGAATTTTATAGCGAACTCGTCTACGAACAGCGAACACTGTACATTCAAGAAGCAGTACATCAAAGGGCTTGTTTTTAAACTCGCAATATATAAATCATAGGTACTTTTGTACGTGAATGTAGTGTAGGATGGTCATAAAAAATTTAACGATCATTTCACTGCATAAGGAAAAAATTAAAGAGAAAAAAAGTGCATTTCTGCAATGACATAAGTAATTTTTCTGTGTCGGTACTATTTTTTGAGAAATGATGGTCATCTTTGATCTTTTAACCCTCCGACTACTGAAGTATGGAGCCCTATGCCGGAGTCACAGGACCCACACGGACATTGCATTAACATATATTTAGATTGTCCGAGCGGCTCACCGATACTATATTAACACAGAGTGATGGTCGCTCAAGACCGAGGTCCTCACCGATATTGTACTAAGGCAGTGATAGACACCCGACTCATATAGGATCAACAAATGGAAACAAATAGAAACAACGGAAAAAAGTAATAAATAGAATAAAAATAATAATTGCTTCAATTTGTTGCACATGTATTTCGTCCTCAAAGCGTTACCAAAAACTGATTCCTTTGTCTTCAGTCTTCGTCACTTCGGCACTTTGGCAAACACGTGTTAGCCACTTGGCATTTGTGTTAGTGCGATCAGGTTTCAGCTACTAACACAGGCAGCTCCCATCATTGTGTGCGTTATTGCATTCGAGTAGCAATGTGGGTCAAAAATGACTCCGGTACAGTGGGCGGAGAATTAAATGCAATGCTGTGTATTTTTTTTTTATATCATATGATATTGTGCCACTTGACAAAGAATAATGTCATTATCTAAGTTCATTTCTATTTATAAGGAAAAATTTACAACAAAATTGTTTGATTCTTTTCTGGGATTAGATCTAGGATTAGACCGTCGGTACTTAAGTCGTCTACAGACGATTCCGAGTCTCGACGTCGAAATTGGTGTACCCATGGTCGACCGTTAGAGCGCCACAGGTGAAATCCCGACGAATCTGAAGACGCCCGTATGGATAAAATTCACATTGTTTTGAACATTTCGATCCACACGAGACTTCTAGAGATATCGTTGCCTTTAAAATGTCCGAACTTGCGGTTCCTCTCGTACTGAGCAGAATTACTATCGCAATGATTAGTCATCAGTAAAACTAACCTGTCTCACGACGGTCCAATCCCATCAAATCAATTATTACAGAAACTCAATCGAACAAACAAGCGCTAATTTTTGGATGTTACTTTAAATCGAGAGACTGCATTTTTTTAAAACTAAATTTTGTAAACTACAGTTAATAAATGCATAGAAAAAATTAATCGCACGTTTGTTTTATTATTGACAAAGTTAATGTATCTAGTGATAAAAAAATTGATACAAATATGTTAAAAGAGACTTGAATAAGGTTAATTAATAAAAAATTTTAGGAAAAGCGATTACTATCATATGTAAATCGAAGTACAGGTAAGATCCACAAGAAAACGTACGATAAAAAAAAAAAAGAATAAAAGTTTTAGAAAAGGAGATTTAGCTACTATATAGAGAATACAAACAAAACCTGAATTGAAATTGTGATCTTAAATATAATCAATATTTATGTGGTTAGAAAATTCGGCGAATGTAAAAGAGCATAATCACATTCATTTCAAGGAACTTTATGAAGTTGAGGATTCATGAACGACCTAGTGCCGAACGACAAAGAAAAGACACCTGAAGATAAGTGTACTTTCAGGATGACCTGATCTTGTATGAGAAGTACGTATGAAACGTCCACGCGTTAGGCAGTGTGAATGAAAAAAAAGAAAAGGTGAATGCGAAGAGACAGTCTAGTGTGTGCAACATGACGAAACGGACATATTTTCTATAGTTTAACATTAAACCTAGAGACTTCGTGTATATCTGTGAAGAGTCATATGACCGTTTAAAAAAGAAACATATTTCTTAATACAGACTGAAGATTATAAACAATTAGATAGTGAACAAAATATTTTTTTATATTTAAAAATAAACAATGTTTATTTTATTCAGTTTCACACATTTTTTACAAATTATAGGATTTTTGATTATACATTTACCACATACGTATTTTTCACATTTTAAACAGATTTTGTTCGTCTTATTGCCTTTGCAAAATCTTATCTGGCATTTTTTCCAGTCACATGAATCTATAATTATATTTGTGATTGTTTTTGCTGGTCCTTTTTTCCCTAGCTGTTGCTCTTCTTGATATTATAAAAATAAATAAAAAAAATTCTCGAAATTCCTTCTTCTGTCGTTTTTTTTATATAAAATTCAAGCATTTATCCCGACTAAATCTGAAATATTAAAAAATATTTACAAAGACCATCTTTAGATTTTACGTTGTATTTTCTGGCCAGTTGATCGGTTACATCTACACCGAATTTTGCGCTATTGTAGAATTCTATGGTTTCTGATATACGGGCATCATTTTTTTCAATTTCAACGGATGAATGCATTGAACTAAGTAAGTATCAGTACCTTTTTATTAGGTATAACTTTGTAAATTGTCAGAGTACAATTATTTGATCCGTATAAGGTTGTTAAGAAACGATTCATATTGTCCTTTGTCTTCTCGAATAGTTCCAACAAGCGGTTTTTTTCTTTTTGCTAAAAGTTTTGTCGCTAATGACATGCTTGTAAAAAAATTGTCTGTGGTTATATTTCTTCTACAAGCCCGTATAGGGTTCTACTAATTTCAGGGTAACAAACTCCCCAAGTGGAACCGAAAGTTCTCTCCTTTCATCTTTTCCCACATATGGGAAGCCGTTTACTATATATTTGCTTTTGACATCGGAAACTAACTAGAATTTATACCAAATTTGTCCGATTTATTGGGCATGTATTGTATAAACCTACATCTTCTTTTGGTTAGAAACAATTGTTCATCTCTAGTTTATAATACTTTTGATTGTTTTCAATGAATTTGCACCGAACTTTGGAAACCAAGACGAATTTATCGGTTTGTAAGCGCTGGCTTTGTTGATTTTTGTTATCAAATCGAATGAACTTCATAACTTTTATAAAGCCATTTCTGTTCATAGTATTGGCGAAAAATGTCCTTAAACCTAACCCATTTTTTTTTTTTTATAACGTTGTGTTGGATCCCGTGTAATGGAGTCAACACGCTTACAATTTCGAAGAGTTTATTCCTTGTTACAATCCTGGTCGTGTATGAAATAGAATGATATAGAATGATATAGAATGCTTAATGCTTTTAATGATACAGAATGTCTCTATAATGATTTAGAATGTTTTATGCTCTTAATGATATAGAATGTCTAATGATTTAGAATGTTTTATGCTCTTAATGATATAGAATGTCTCTATAATGATTTAAAATGTTTTATGCTGTCGAATGTCTCTAAAGCATGTCCTTATATATATTTGGTTATCATCGTCAAGTGGAAGGGGAAGGAGCATAGATGACCAACTATTGGATCTTGACCTTATGACTATTCACAGTCCACTTTTATGTGGACTGTTGCTAGCTCATTGTCAGTATTTGTATAGATTCAATATTGTCCGGGTTGATCATCCAATAGTTACATATTTATAATGTAGCGAGAAGATGGCTAGGCATACTTTCAAATAAACAATTTTCTTTAGATTAGTAGGTAAGATAATAGAAGACAAAGACCGATTCATACAAAGAATATAAATAGGGTCAAATGACTCCTCGCCGTAGGCAAGACAGACTACAAACTTTTTTCAAAAAATAAACAATGAGAGGAAAAGTGAATATTAAAAAATTGTACATATAATATAAAAAAAGTCGTGAAGATAAATGACGATGCAATAACATCGTATGCAGGATATTCTAAATGAAATTTTAAAGAGTCATTTTATCCCGCTTGGTGGGTTTAATGTTAATATATCGAATATAATCTACTTATTCTTTTCGATTAGGGCTTTTTGTATCCCTTCAATACCATCCTAATCTCATAATAGGATATTATAATACTATTTTCGTTTCTATGATGAATTATTTCATTTTTAACAATCATTCCTGTATCCGTCAAAATTCTAATGTACAATAATTAATATAGTTTTCCTTCTGAATATAATAATTTCTGTTAGGAGGTATAACATTATTGAAATTTGTTGAGATATTGTTATTGTTTAATTAATAATATATTATTAATAATATATTATTTACTTTCTTTTTCTTAAATTATTCTGGCCTTCCGGTCACAGAATGGTTTACAAAAAAAAAAAAAAGAAATCTTATATTTCCACTCATTCTTTGATTTTTGTCCTCTCATATACACCTAAATTAAAACAATTGAGTCTCCATAATGTAAAAAATCTAAACATAAATGAAATTTTCCAAAACATATCCTAGTTTACTCTTTAATATCTCCTATTACAAAATAAATATCTTAACTTCAAATTTCACCTATCTAGAATAATCTAACGGTAATTATTTAGAAAAGGGGGGTCTCACCGATTTCGATGATTTTTGAATATATTGTAGAAATCAACATTTTGAACAATTTTTTCCTATACAACCGCCGCTCGGCCTTAGTTTTCGATCAAATTTTTCTTTTTAATGCTTCTCTCTTGTCTCAGTCATATTATATTTCATCCTTTTCATTATTTTCCCATTGTTTCCCTGATAATTTTTACATTTCTTTTTTCTCATCTTCTTCTTGTCTCGTCTTTTCCTTCCTTTCCAAAAGCAGAACCCTACTTTCTGGTTCTTTTACTTTGAGTTTCAATTCTTTTCTCTCTTTTTCCATTTTCTTCTTTCCTTCTCAGTTCTTTCCTTATCCTCTTTTTAATCTCTATTTCTAGTTTTTTAATCTTTTCCTATATTCCTTTTAACCCTTTGCCGTCCAGAACGCTCGATATTTAAATCCACGGTGCCTGGCTAAATGCTCTAAAACGCTCTTCCAACACGCGCTGTATCTGAGTGCGTTGAAAGACATATAACACTATGTATGCGAAATAAAATAAAAGCTGCTTCTGGAAGGGGAAAACAAACTACATTCAAATGTAAACAATGTGATCTACCACTATGCAGGACGGGGTGTTTCTTGGAATACCACCAGGAACGAAATGTGGAAGTACAAAATTAGGATGAGCACAAATAAAAATGGATATCTTAGAATAAAAGTGCAAAAGGAATTATATGTGTAGCTTTCTTTGTTTTGTTAATATCTTATTTTCTTTGAAGAGGTATACTTAAATAGCTCTGACAACGAAAATTTAAATACCCTGCTTAAAAACGCGATTATTGCGGTCGTGCTATAGTATTTAAATCGTGAGCGGCAATGGGTTAATCAGTTCATTATTTTTTTTTGTTTGTGTTCTTTCTTGTATCTCTTTTATCTCCTCTTCTCTCTCTCTCTCTTTCTCTCTTCCTCTTCCCTCCACATCCATATTTTTTTTAATTTCTCACATCTTTCCAAAATTTTTCCGATCCGATATCCATCTTTGTATTTAAACTTTTTTCCTTCATGTTATCATCTTTTCATCTATTTTATCTATTGTCTTTATTACCTATTGTCTTTTCGGTCTTACCGACTTCCTTCCTAGCGATTTCCTAACTTCTATTTCTTATCTTTTCCTAAAAGATAATGTATTATATTTTTCTGTATTTTTCTTTATTCCTGCTTCCTTCGCTACTCCTCTGCGCTAACTTTCTGCTTCTTTTTCATAGTATAGCTTCAAAACTATCTATTTTTCAAACAAATTTTCGTATCTTCTAAACAATCATACTCTATACGTTTGCATCACCACTTTTCTTCTTTTACTTAAATTGATAAACATGATCTTTCGCATTTTGAACTTCAAATATATTAATAATTTTTAATGTATTCATTTAAGTTAAAGACTCATATAAATAAGTATATATATAAATATAAATGGTATGATGACAGTAACGAAAAGTATAAAAAAGACATGTATTTGAAATATAACGAGTAACAATTAACATACACATTTTTGCATACTGCACAACACAATGCATATTTTACAGAGATACATTTTCATCACCACATTCGGCCATTTTGCTTATCCATTTATTCTCAGGTAATTCTTCTTTGTCGCTTGAATCGCGGTTTTCATGAATCCAAAATTTCATAGAATCTCTTGATATGGTCCTAAATCCCGCCGATTTTTCTAACTAAAACTCATTGTTTTTTAGTTCATACAATCCGAGATATTTTAGGCACAATTTCAATTCGGATTCCATCTGTGTCTTCTGTGTGACTCAGGTTACTGAAAAATTTATATATTTCGTCTCTTTTTATTATATGTTTTCGCAATTTTCATTTTGAAGTCTCGATTCTTTTGCTTGTATACATAACTCTCTACGCGCTTTTCCAAGAAAGTTAGTAATAGCTGTCTCTTTAAAGAACTTTGATTCGTCATTTTAAAGTCTTATTTGAGGCTCTATCAAAATTTGGAACAATGATATTTCAGTAATTCGGTTTGGTGCCTGATTTAAATATTGCTTTATTTTTCCGACATATTTAAATCGATCCTTCGCCATTAAATACATTAATTTCATGAATAACAATGAGCATGCGATTCATTCGTTCCATTGGCTCTAGATACTTCAATTGTGGTCGCAATATGAATATTCTCGTCCTTGCAGTATTTTGCACAATCATGTGAGAAGATCACAATCCTTCGACCTGACATAATTCGTCGTGGATACTCAAAATTGTATGTTTCTGAAATATCAGATATCTTTATTCTCTCAAATTTGGATTCTTCTGCATTATTGTTATCTTTCTGTCATTAAAACTTAAAAATTTTTCCATTTTTACAAGGGAAAATACACAATTTACATGCTACATAATATTCTCTCTTTTAACATAAAATCCGCCAGTTTTACCATGGACAAACCTTCAAATTTGTAGGATTGGGATGACAAAACACTGACAAGATAGTGTAAAAAATGGAAAAAATGTACTTAGAATATAATGATTAATTAAGATGTCCATCTCGTAGTCATATTTATTATGACCTCTTTCTCTATGCGAGGTAAACGATTTGCACGATAATTCCTTGTAATGCTTACTTATTCAACAACCAAAGTTCAACAGCTGGGTCTTTATAATTGAACCTTCTTTTATAGAGTTTATATGCTCTTCAAATTGTAATCATTGCAAAAATATATCTACATTCATCCATTTACTTTCATGCGAAATAAGAGAAATTAGAGAAGAAATCTCCAGAACGATTCTTTTCATCGCGATTCTAGAAAAATTTTATCGATATTCTTGAATAATTCTTCAACCGTCCAGACTTAGATAGATGCAGAAATAACAATGCTGTCAAGAAAATTTATTATTAGTTGGCCATGCTTATAATTTTTGTTCGAAAAAGTAAATAAAGATGGTACAAAATATCCAATGATACTTATTACTTATCGAGTATTAATCTGATAATTTTCTTTTCTTCGAAAGGCGAAACTTTTTTATTTTTATATACGTTTAAAATACCCGTTTTATTTGTATTATAAATTCAAGGATCAACCAACTATACACATGATACTAGTTTATTCCACAATTTTCAGCAATCAATTTGGTAGTATTTTTTAAGAAAGTAAAACTATTGTTTTCTTTCTTCTTTTTTTTTATTAAATATTCTGCTAAATTAAAAGCTAATTTCAGAAACTCCAGTTAATGTATTAGGTGATTATCAAGATCTTTGATATGGTTGGAAAGTTAGCATGAAAATTCTTCATTAAAACTCGATTCAAATCGACGTAATTTTGATTTGAATTCTTTTAAGAAAAATTGGAAATAGAAACGTCTTTTGATTTTTAACATCAGCTATTTTGGCAAAGATATAGCCATGATCAAATTAGATAAACACATATGAAAGCCATCTGGGAATCTGATTTTCAAAAATTTAAAATGTTCATAGCTTATTCACAATAATTTAACAATAATTTCGGAATTTTCACAATATTTGTATAAAATTCCGTTTCCGCTTTTCGGAAAGAAGAAAGTCCCGATTTCACGTCATATTCGGTATAGTTTTCACATAAATTCGAGTTCAATCATTTTTAAAACTAACATTACAATAATCCTTTACAGTTGAACAAATCCACACGATAAGATTTTGCTGCTCAAGTCGCAACAACTTTTATTAATTACAATTACGAGTCTTAATTTATTTCCTGCAGTTCGCTTATTCTGTATTAAGTTCGTTCGTATTTTTCTCAACTTTCTAACGGCTTCGCATCGAATTTGTTTATGCCGTCTTTTCTAGTGATTCCGCAATTTCACATTCAATTCATTTACGGAATTTCAACTTTTCTCTTTGACTTTCATCGGATATACCTGTTAATTGTATCCGTATTTCACAATATATTCTTCACTGGTTTTCGTACTGTTTGAAGTCCGACTCGTAACAACAACAAAATTTGATAAAATTTAATTGAAGTATTGTTTTTAATAGTAATAGTATTAAGTCAGTTTTATTTGAATAACCGATTCAGATGTGTATTGATTATGTTTATCAAGGTCTTAATATCTAACAATAAGAATGAATTCGTTACTAATAATCTCGTATTCCTATCATGCTATTTGTGAGAATATCGTGCATTAATAATTTGTAATGTAAATAGTAAAACTGTTAATCACTTAAAACAGCCAGTATGGATTGTATTGCGATTTACGATACCAACATGAAAGATGTATTCATAGAAGAAATAGAAATTGACCAATGGATCATGGCGAATTCAAAAAGATAGTTAAAAAAAAAAGGAAACTGATAGAAGTCATGACAACAATAATACGCAGTTACAATATCAATAACACTGTTAAATGACTATCTGACTTTTTTTTAACTAACAACTCATATTTTTTACTGTTCGAAATCATGAAATCCCAAATAAAACTTCAAATTTAACTTCACTCAATTAAATAAAATTATCGAATTACTGTTCGATTCAATAATTAGTATAAATATTTGTACTATAAAATGAATTAAATAAAAAATGAATTAAATTCACATAATTCCAGACAATTACAAAGTAATCACATTAGTTATTAAAAAAACACAATATTTTATACTTACACTACTTTTATATTTTATACTAAAATTATAGTAAGAAGACTACATCCAACAATAGATGTAGTAATAAAAAGAAACAGCAGAAATTAATTCTCTAAGTCACTCGGTAAAATCCATAATTAATATAGTGCACAAAATAATAAAAAATCCTTTATTCACTTTAGAATATGAACCAAAAAGCAAAACTCATGAGATATTAAAAATTGAAAAATTGTATGGAATACAAATAAATACAAAATCTCCGAGACCAAGAAGATATTTTAATACCCTAGATATGAAAGACATGAACATACGCATAATTGGCGTAATCAAGAACCAGTTTAGGTTATTGTGTTAAGTGTGCCGAGTTATTTAAAATTTAATATTAAAATTATTAACGATTAAAGCATAAAATTTCTGTCACAGACATTAAAATAAAAAAATAGAAAAACTTTGTAATACAATAGAATACACAAGCTCTTATTTATACATTTTACGAAAAATCATTTAAATCTCTAAAAAGTTTTTTATCTATAATATATACAACAAAAATTATAAATTGCTTATTCATTCATTTTGGTGTTAGTTATTGAAAAGTTCCAATTAACAAAAAATTACAAAAACTGCGGAGATAACCATTTAGTTACAAAAAATAGCAGATTAGAAAAGAACTTCTAAAAAAACTACAGCCTCAAATGCAACAGAAAACAGTTATTGGAGTAAGAAAAATAATTATACATTACGAACATTTAAATAGTAATCAAATAAAAGTAAGTTAAAGTTAAACAAACATTTATATATAAATTAGAAATTCTAACAGTATTCTGTCTTCAGGTACAAACCAAATACATTCGATATAAAGATCATACAAATTAATAATATCATACATTATCATAATATAAAATGAATAAGTAAGATATATATATTAAGAATGATAGAAGTAGATGAATATTCAAACTAATCAAGGTACTCTCAAGAGACTAAAAAAAAAAATAATAAAAATAAAAATAATAGAATAAAATTCACCTACTGATAAAAATGATATAGAAATACCATATTATCAAATAAATCAACCATAAGGGAAAACATGGTAAAACAGCTACGATAATATAAAACGGAATATATACCACAGTACCACTAAAAAGAAATCCTATAATCAATCGTCTTAATACGGATTAAATGCAAATTTACTCAATATATATACATATCATTTAGATTTAATATTATTCTGGATACTTCGAAAACATTTTTTAAAATGTTTGTAAATATTTATAATATTTGTAATAGCTAATGATTTTAATGCTAAACGCCTTGTTAATGTAACTAAATAGCCTGTTAAGTAACTAAAATTAACGTACAAGTTGGATCTTAACATTACAAATTTAAATCTACAAAAATTAGCAATGAATCAACACATCAATCATATCGAACTACCTAATATATTTAATTATGATATCTTTAATGATTTCATTATTAAAAAGATATATCCTATTCTATATATACAGGATAGTCCATTTAAATGAGACCACTTAAATATCTTTTCGAATTTTGATGATGCAAAAAATACATTCGCTTAATGTGAATGGTATCGAAAAGCCGAATAATTGGTAAAAATATTTTTTTTTCAAAATCATTTTTTCGAACCTTTTAATGTCATTGAAACTTAAATTTTCAAGGTCATGTTATTTACACATCTGAACATATTTTTTTTACTAGGTACACGATACAGTAAAAAAATATATAATTATATAAAAGAAAACATCAATGACTTGATTGAAAACATGACCTTGGAAAGAAATATTCTTACCAGTTATTGGCCTTTTAATACCATTCATATTAGGAAAAAAATATTTTTTGCATTGTCAAAATTTAAAAAGATATTTAGGTAGCTTTATTTAAATGGATCACCCTGTATATATATGTTACATATAAACAGAGTCCAGCTCTGATTATCCTCTACTATGTTTTAACATGTACAAACAAATAATTTTCTACGAACAGATTCTACATCTTACTGAATTCAAAAAATACATTAACAAAAAATTACATTGTAATGTATCACTAAAAACTCCTTACCAATTAGAAGAAACATAATTTGAGCGGTGGCGTGGACAAGAAAAGACTAATTGAAGAAAAAACTAATTGAAAATATTACAATACTTACAAACATTTTTGAACTAATAAAAAAGAAAATAATTGCAAAATTTTTTTAGCAGAGATACAATTCAAAACTACATGAAAAAGGAAATGTATAACTAAGAAGATATGAAAAATTGAGAAATTCAAGTACGTTTATAACTAATTGTAAGTGATAAATACAAACTATTCGAATGAATAAAAATATAAACTATTACCCATAGAAAATAGCAAAAAAATGCAATAAATCAACAATTTTAATACATTCGCTAAAAATATCAAATGAAATGTGGATAAGAACAGATCAAGAAAAAATCAAGAAGTTTGCTATCTTTTGCACTATATAATATACAATTGCCGGTATCCACAATAAAAACACATACATAGTTGCTCTTGCGTCATCAGTGAAATAAGTAGGATCATTGGTAAACTTAAATATTGCTAAACAAAACACCAGGATTTGATCTTAATTATCGAACAGATACTAAAAAGACATAATACGACTTCTAACTATATTCTACAATGCATCAGTAAGACTCAATTACTTCTCTATTATTTAATGCAGGAGTCGTACGAGGCAAAAGTTTATGTGAAATGGCATTATACAAGTCTACTAAATAGTTACTAACAGTAAGTTATATACATATCTGTAGTTTGAAGTATTACAAAACGCTCTTCTAAGAATTGTTGACAATGCATACTGGTAGGTACATAAAAAACAAACAAGGAGAGATCTACAAATATCATTTGTCAATATCATATAAATATCACAGATTATTAGAGAAAATCATAACATATACGATGTAGTACAAAAGTGACAAATCATTCGAATAAAACATTATATTCTATCAGTATGTGTACTAATTGTAAGAAAGAAAAATATCCCATTTATACCAATACAAACATCTACAATAAAAAAAATTGTACAATAGATATTCCTCTCGCTGGAAAATTAATCTGTTTGATATCGTTTGTCAAGCAAACAGGAACTATTATTTTTTGAAAACAGAATATTTCCGGAAATAATGATTTTTCCTTAAAATATTTTATGCACTTTAAATATTAAAAATAATAAATACTTTTTCATTCAAAGAAAAAAGCATAAAACCTATTATAGGCATAATAATATTATTCTCACATAAAATAATTGTTAAAATTATTATCTTAATTGTGAACTTGACAATTGTTATTTTTTTGATTGAATATAAGTTATAATTCAATTATTGTTATTATATAATAATAAGCAAAATATTAAAAACATGTACTTTGAGAATTTTTAATTGATTTCTGTATGGAAATTATATTTTAAACTTCAAATTAATTTCGGAAAAAAAATTTTTTTATATTTTAATAATTATTTTAATTATTAAATTATAATTATATTTTAAATAATTATAATTTTATATGTATATATATTTTTTTCTAGCATTAAATTATTATATCCTGTATTTATTATATTATATTTATTGAGTTAATACCATAACTCAAAAATAAAAGGAAAAACGAACTTAAATGTTTTAACAATTATTGTTTACACAGCAACTTTTTTATATACTAATAAATCAATTTCGAAATCAAAGAGCAAATTATTGTTACAATAAATGAATGATATATGATATTATTATTTTTATTAAAAATAAGAAAAGTAAATGTAATATAATTTATAAAAATAAAGATTAATGACTTTTTACAATTTTAGTTAAGGAAGAAGATGATTACATGCCGTAGCAGTTATTGTCCGTTTGATCTCTTTTCGGGAGTGGAAATACGTATGAAATCAGCACTAAAAGAATTGCTAAAATCACCACAGAATAATCTCAAGATTTTTAAAGATGGTGTTATAGTTTATGACCAAGAATCAAATTCAAACGATCTTGAATGTGTCTTAACAGAATGGTTTTGCAATTCTATTAATTCTACGAATAAAGGATACATTGATAAATTCTGTAATTTAATTTGTACTGTTCTTTTACGTCCATTTATTTCCGAAGAATTTAAGTTTTATACATTTCCTACACATGAATTGTGCACATCTATCGTTGAACAAGATACGAAGACGACCACATACATTAATCCAGATCTTATAGCAAAAGCTAAGAAATTATTATATTTTGCTGGAGAGGTAAATATTAATTTTAAATTCTTAATATTTAATTTCAAATTTAAATTTAATTTATAAATTAAATTTAATTTATAATTTTTAATAGAAAAATGATTAATAGTGATAAATGAATAATAATTTCAAAATGTTTTACATTATGAATTATGATTTGATAATTATGAAATTAGTGCATGCTAATTACTTAAATACATATTTGTCAAAGTTTAACAAAGTTTCAATAATCTTAATTTATTTTTTTACAGATGTGTAACTTAAAAGCGGAAATATTACCAAATAATTCGGTACTGGAACGAATACTTCATATGCAAAGGTTACCTTTCGTTAGTTCAGAATACGTTTATAATACATATTTAAAGTTTCGTTCATGGTTAACTGACGATATTATCTATTCTAATTTAACAAACACGATCGAATTTAATGAATATCGAATATCTTATCTCAAACAAAATGTAAGTAATTATTTTCATATGTAATAATTTTATTTTCATGAAATAATTAAAGTTTTGTTATAAATTGCATAAAAAAATTATTTACCATTATATGTAACTGAATATGTGTACAGGATGAATCTAATAAATAACTAGATCGAACAATAACAATACTCTATATTGAAGATATAAAAAAATATAGAGAAAAATTTTGCATTGTTTAAGAAACTTTATCATGTAAAATGATTTTTTATAAAAATGTATTAATGCAATTGCGCTTGTGTTTTAAATTCGAAATACTTCAAGTAATATTAATGTTTTCAATGCTGTGTAATAACATTTCTTTATTTAGAGTGTCACAATGAATCAATTCATAGAAGAAAAGCTGTAAAGTTTCATTTAAAAAGCAAATACAATTGCACTTTGCAGTTACAAATTTTTCTTAAGCTTCTTAAACAATGCAAAATTTTCTTCTACAATTTTTTCTGCCTTTATTGGAAACAGTTATAGTCTGAATTTCTAGTTAAATTCACTCTGTACATATTTGGTAAAATGCATTTTTATACTGGAATATTTTAACGACTTTTTTGTTTTTCAGAAATCTTTAAATCAAGTGGAAAGTCCTCAAGCATTAAGACAAGGTCATATACAAACATTTGCCAAAAATACTACAACTTCTAACAAATCAAACGTTAATGACGATTCTATTGGCAACAAACATATTAATGAACCCAACGAAAATTTTCTTATATCGAAATCAATTTTAATTCCAATTGAAAAAAATAATTTTCGCTACAATAATGTAATAAATAACGAAGATAAAGTACATTATAATGAAAGAGAAACATATTTTTATGTAAATACTGAAAGTATATTATGCTTGCAAAATTACCTCTTATTTTCATGTGCTAGAGATTGTTCGATATTGATGTCATTTCGAGAAATAAATCCGTAAGTTTCAAAAATATTTTATTTTGTAAGATTTTAAAAAATTATGTAACTAATCAAATTTTTAAAAATTTATATAAACTAATATTTTTCTTTTTTTATAATATAGGAATACCATATCATCTACCATCGATGATAATATAGTACAACTTCCGGATGGACTTAGCTTTGTTTACAATATCAGAATTTCTGATATAGATCCAAAAAGCTTACATTGTATTGAAAAACATCGCCAACGAGATATTGATGTTTTAAATTCAGTAATATCTCTTCTAGAACAAGAATTTATAATTAAAAATCAAAATTCATTTGAAAAATGATTACCGCAATAATAATTTTCAATCAAGACTTTGTTCTATAATGTTCCTATATTTCATATCTTTTAAAAGTATAGAAATTATAGTTCAAATATACGTACATATCTATTCGTATGGAAAATACACAGGGTGTTCGCGTTATTTTTATCCAGCATTTTTCTCAGAAATGGTAACAAGATAAAAAAATGGCAGAGGACAAAGTTGTATGGTTTGCAAACGTACATAAATAATAACTGTAAATAATAAATCCTATCGATAGTGATTTTAATTCATTGTTTGATTCGTGTCTGCTATTCAGTATTCTTACAATTAGGTATATCGTTAAATGATAACTTCTGTGCAGTTTAGCAAATATTTTAGAGTTCTGTTGATCAAATGAATTTACTCAGATATTCAAAAGCATTTTTTTTTTTTTAAATAAGAAAAGAGTTTCAGTAATCATTTTAGATTTTTTAAATAACGCCATATATTTTTTTTATTATATTTTTATATATTTGAAAATAAATTCAGTGATGTAATACATGTATAATTTTAATTATTCATAAAGTAGCATTACAATTTTATTAACAATAAATCTAAACAAATAAATATGAGAAATTAACGATAAAGTGAAAAATAAAGTTGTAGATTAAAATTCAAAAATATTCGTTATTGTAGTATTAGATAATTAAAGTGAAATACAATTCCTCTCGTAAATATTCGGACATCGAAGTAATTGCAAAATTATCACTTCGTATATTTATTTATTATGTGTTAATTTATTGTTGAGATGAATTTCTAATGAATTGAAGCATTTATTTTAATACATACAAAAACACATACTTTATTATTTATTGTTTTGTACAGAATAAGTTATAATCAAAATTAAACACGATATCTCAAAAATATTCGAACATTATATTTAACTTCGCAGTCGAAATAATCGAAAAAGTTTGTAAGGTCAGTGAAGTGGTTCAACTTAAATGTTTATACGCATAAAGTAATAAAGATAGAAAGTAAGATAGAGTAATTGTTTGTAAAAGGATGCCTAGTTTTATTACGAAAATAGCTTAAAAAAACAAAAATTCAACATTTTCACGTTTAACAACTGGTTATTTATCACAGAGAAAGGAAAAATGTAATTAAGAAATTGGAATTAAATATAAATAAAAATACCGTCGCAGATATAATAGAATGATACAGTGAAGAAAATAGGATTAAAACAATCCCGCAAACGGGACGACCAAAATCACCGGACTTACGAATCGTAAAATTATATGAAAAGGATAATTCCGAGATAAGTACTCCAATACTAACTAGAGAATTATATGAAGAAACTGGAAAGATAGTTATGTTAATACAGTTCGTCATATGTTATATGAAGATTGTTATCATGATAATAGCTCGGAAGATGCTTTTCATAAATAAAATTAATCGGAAAAAACGATTAACATTTACGAAAAAATTTGTTTTTAAAGAAAAAATGTGGTGGAAAGATATGATTTTTGCCAACGAAAACAAGTTTGAGATTTCTGGATGTAATAAACAGAAAATAGTATTGCGAAAAGCAAATAAACAATTTAAAAGAAACCCACAATATAGAGTGTTGATGGTATAGGGTATCTCTACTGTTAGAGTAGAAAAATTAATTTTTATTGATGGAATCTTAGACAAAAACAAGTATTTTGAAAGAAAATTTAATTAATAATGCAGTGAAAATGGTATAAGTGATATTTACAAGTTTTATCAAGATAAAGATCCGAAACAAATCTCGGATTGTTCAAGAATATTTATTATATAATTGCCATAAAGTCCTCTTCCACAATCTCCGAATTTAAGTCCCATTAAGAATATCATTAAGAAAGAGATTCATTGGATCGCAATATTAAAAAAACAAAAGAAGAATTGAAAACTCGCTTAATAAGAGGGTGGAGAAATATATACCAAACTTATTTACTTATTTACGCCCACGCGTTTGAAAGAGCTTATTCGACAAGAATTTCCAATAAAATATTAAGAATTGTTATAATTTACACTAACTACACTTCATTTACAATAACTACAAAATAGTTATGTATTATTAAATCCGTATATTTTTTGAGTTATTGAAATCATATTTAATCTTGATTATATACTTTATGTACAAAACTAATTATGTACTAATTATGTACAAAACAGTAAAAATTAAAGTTTGTATTTTTATATGTGTGTATACTAGAATAAGTACTTTAATCCATCATACAACAATAAATTCGGTAAACACATAATAAATAAACCAAGTGATAATTTCGCAACTGCTTCGCTATTCGAATATTTATGGGAGTGACTGTATGCATATAGTACATCATTAAACTTTTGTAATTCGAGAATATTGTAAAAAAATGTTATTTAAAAACTATAAAATGATCATGTTTTTAATGAAAAAATAATACTTTTGAAATTACTTATTTAATATTAATAAACTTCTGTACAAAACATTTTTTTCTTAAACTATTATCAAATATCAGACTTAAATATCATAATAACTGATTTATCACTCCATATCAACATAATAATCAACAGACGATCTAAGTAAATTTGTCCTAAATTTCAAATATTAATATTTGTACATATATTTAGTCAAATTATTCCATTATAAAATTCTTATATAAGATATGAGATAGGGAACATAAATACCAAGAGTGTATTATATATTTTTAAAATTATTTGTTTTATTTATCCAAATTATAGAAAATTTTATAATATAATAATTTTCATATATTAAAATTAAATTTCAATATATATTTGTGATCTTAGTTATATAGCATTTTAAATTAATACCTAATAAAATGAAATGAAAACAATGAAAATATTTATAATCATTTATTTATAAATTACTTACATGTAAATGCATAGACATCACATTGAATTAGATATCGTGTTAACCTAATTTATTAACTTAAATGTTACTATGTAGAAATTTAATAAATGAAAATGATTTACATTATGTGCTATTAAATTTATCTATATGTATTAAATTAAAAGTTAGAATAATTTTATTTGACACATTTTAAACTATTTGCAAATATCAATTGCTGTTAAGATGTATATCAATGTATGTCAGTTAATAAATGTTTTAGTTTAAAGCAAGTCAAATGTATCTTACTTACATTTATAAAATATCTTACAATATATCTTTATAAAATATAAAGCTATTTAACATAAATATTATTGCTGTATAAAATGATGAAACGAATTTCTCTGTTATTAGCAATACAAATGTATAAATGTATTAAAATAGTAATAAAATATTTTTATTAATCATACCTTGCAATGACTATTACGCCATTTTTAATTCAATTCAATTCAATTTTATCAGAGTCTTCCAATTAGAAGGAAAATAAATATATGTATGAAGTTTTTAAAAGTAAATTAAATTTTTCAGAAAAAATAAAAGCGGTTCGATGAAGTATAACAAAAATTCACATTACTAATTTACAGGATAGAACTAAATCATTGTAATTAAATAGTATTAAATATATTTGAAGAAAAAAATGATAAATGCAATTAAAATTATAGTTAAATTTTCACATTCTAATTGGTCATATCTGTTTTTAACACATTAATAAACCAAAAATTATCTTATTTTTCATTCATCAATTATTTTAACAAACATATAATAAATATATTATGAAGAATTTGATTAAATCTTTGAGATATTAATTGTCTTGTATGCAATAGCATCATGAGTGATATGGCATCGTGTGTAATTGAAATTGCTATACCAACAGTTCAGAAGTGTATTAAAGTGTATTAAAGAGATTTTAAAAAATTAAAAATTCTATTTAGAATATAATTCCTTTGCAATAATAATACATGAGTAATATATAATTATAAATTATAAATTTATATTATAACAAATCAGTTGCGTTAATAATTAAAATAAAAATTTACTATTCAAATAAGTGAATAAGAATTAACAAAAGTTATATTGTATAAAATATGTTTAGAAAATATATAAAATAGTTTGTACATAAAATAAAACTTTTATAAATAAATTTATTATTTAATAAATTTATGATAATTTATATTTATATACATATTTATTATTAATAATAAATTATTATTTAATAATAAATAAAATAAAGATTAATTTGTTAAAAAATAAATTTATAAGTTTCTAATTTGTACGATTTGAAATGTTACAAACATTTTTTTATTAAAACGATTATCCTTATCTACAATTAATAATTTTGAAATTCGAAATATATATATATATAGTTTATATATATATAATAAGAGTGTTTGAATCTTTTCATACATCCCTAAATATCGTGATTTGATTGGTCAGTTAGAAGTAAACGTCGGATGGCTTCGGTTGGCATCGGTTCCATCTGTGAGGATCTTCGTCCCAGACCCCACTGTAATTCTTGTGGCTCTATCACAACCCACGGCGCCCCTCCCCAATGGGAGAGAAAGAGCAAGCAGCTGCAGTGCTCTCTCGGCTGCCAGTCGACGTTCGTAAATGGCGACGTATCGATGTCGAATGTACGTAGCGAACTAGTAAATCGTCGTACGTGATGACGGCTCGTCACTGAACCTCGGACGGCGATGGGCACGCAAAAGCCGGAAGAATGGGCGAATTTGCTGATCACACGTTTCGAGGAACAGGTACATTCCAGCTGTGACTTCAACTACAAATCTGTTTAGCTTTCCTTTCTTGCCTATTCGTCTTCCCTCTTCGTGACCGCCCCTCTCTTTCTTACCTATCCTTTTCCGGTACTTTTTCATATTCTTTCTCACTCTTTTCCTATATTTATTTTTTGCTATATGTTCTTAATCTCTTTCTATATTATTCTTTTTTTATTCTTAGCTTCTTTTTTCTATTATATCTCTCTTTATTAGAAGATTATTAATTTAGAGAAAATTAGTGATTTTATTGTTTTTCATTTTCATGAGTCGTATTAAAGAAATAACAGATAACATTATTTTACGAATAAATAAAATTATTTTATGAACAATAAAAAAAATCAGCAATAATTTAATTGCTCGTAAAAATTTGGCTAAATGTATGTAATATATGATTTCAACAATTTCTATAACTAGCTGTGGAATAAATGCAAGGAACATAATTTTCATTAGCAAATGAATATTCAGTAATAAAAAGATAAAACATAGAGTGATATAAGTAAAATTAAAATTGCAACTTCGGTGCCAATTAATTCTTGTTAATTAATTAAATTTTGAACTTTCTAATTATTATTTATTTAGATGCAGAAATTCAATTCTTTTTATATCTTGTGTAACAAGGCATAATATGAAATAATTAAATATTTCTGTGGATTACCGATGGCCATAACAACAGTCGTTTAAGTAGAATTTAATTTACATTTTCTACGTATTGTATCTTGTATTTCTTCTTTTTACGTTTTTGTATTTCTTTTGCTTTGCTTAATTCTTTCTCGTCTATTAATGTGGAAAGAGAATTTTGTACGCAATACGTAAATATTATTTAATGATAATGTTTATTGTACAAATACAGCGATTGTATGTTGTTTTTCACATTCTAGAATTTGCTTCAAATGTAAAATAAATTTTAAATGACGCAATGACTCCAAAACAATTTCATATATTTTACGCCAAATAAAATAGTAAATAGTTAGGAATTATAGAAATTTCAGTTGTCATTGTTCCTATTATTAGAATAAGAATGATTAGTATCGTTATATTTCCGAATGCATCGTCATTCATTTATTCGTTGATTCGTTCATTCATAGGAAGATGCTTTCTCGCGGTCTCCTCCCTCTACACGCCGTGAAGTCCACGGTTTGACCTTCGCCCCTTTTCCCTTTCCTCTCTTCCCCACGGCTATTCAGTTAAGATACACATAGGGTGTTCCAAAATTGTACTATTTCAATAATTTGTTGAGTATTATTTTTATTGAAATAAATAAATTGCAAAACTATAGTGTATATTAACTTGAAATTTTGAAACAATTAATTTTTTATTTTAAGTAAAAATGTATCATTTGAAATTCAAAAACTAAAATATACTTTCAAAATAAGACTAATTTTATTTCTTTCTTGTAATGTTCGTTAATTTTGAAACGACCAAAAAATTATATCCTATAAATATGAAGTAATTTTATATATAACATTGCATGAGTAATTCTAATATTTATGACAATGTTAAAGATGATACATCTAATTTTTTGTGTAGTGAAATTAAATACTTCGTATAAAAAGATTAGAGATGAATTATTGGCATACCCTATAGAGTTCCATTCTCCGTAACCCCTCTATATCTACACAACGTCGTTTCCATCGTATCACGGATACATGAATGAAAATTGCATTTACTTTGCGCACAGCTTATCGAAGAATTTGAATTTATAGTTATACTTTCATGCTTGAACATTTATATTTGTAACTTTTAACAAGTGACATTTATGTTACACAAAAGTGTTTAAAATATTTACACATATGAATATGTGAATATGTGAATTTACACATATAAATATGTATGTAAAAGAAATAGTCTTAGAACTATATTAATAAAATTAGGAAATGATTCAAAACGTATATTGCTTATATTATATTTATTATAAGTATAAACTATGATGATGATCTACAGATCCTTATTTTATTACTTGTTATATTATATATTAATAATATTTGAATTGTCTTTGGTAGTAATAATGTTATCTAAATTCAATATTTTATTAATTATTATTAAGTATTATTAATTAATCAAAATTAAATTAATAAATTTATTGTAATATTTGCTTTAATAAAATTCTTTTTTAAATAGTTCTTTTATGTTTATTTTACAATTATTTAATTTTTTATTGATTGACAATGATTATACGATAAATGTTTTACAATTTAAATAGTATTCTCCTGACTCGGACATTGATATTTCCATTATCTTGTGATAAAAATAAAAATGTGGTAACAAGAAAATATGATTAATTTTTTTCAATATTTTATTCAAAATTTTCTTAATATTTATATTTGTTTAAAATTTATCGATAAATTTTAAATTACTATTAGCATCATTCTAAATTACCGTTCACAACTCTGTTTCATGACAGAACTATTTCTGTGTTTCATTGACCATGTAAGTTTTGTATTTTTAGTACTTTTTCTATATGAATTACATATTTGAACAAAAACCATATCTGATATATATATATATATTTTTGTAAAATTTAATCTCCTTCACTTATTTGTAATAGTTGTAATATTTTACTAATTCTACTATAAAAATCATTTTGTCATTAAGATCATTATCGAGAAAAATATATATAAAATATATATAGACATCATCAATAAAAATTTGGATGAATAACTTTCCCAAATATATTAGTAAGTTTCCATGACTTTTGCAAACTATCTAAATATTTTTTCATTTTGTAAATATTTATATTTTGTTTCCAACAAGCCAATATCCTTCTTTGAATTTTGTTTGTAAGAGTTCTTGCAATTTCCAGTTTTTTCCAATACAATGAATTTCAGATTTACTTCTTCCAAAGGTACTAGTTATAATTTTATCAAATTTTCATTTTTTTCAAAATCTTTAATATTAATTTCCATTTTAACTTTTGCCATTTTAATTTTTTTATATTCATAGCTTTTATACTACTATCATATCGTGGGGATTGTGAAAATAATAAAAATTGTTTATTTTTAATCATTAAGTTTGATTTTATTGATATGATATTTATGTAATTCGATATTAAATTAAAATTTATAATATTTATGTAATTTATATTTTATTCGTTAACAGTTAAATATAAGCATTTAGATACTTTTACTATTGTAAATGCAATCAAATGTTGTTTACATGTAACTTCTAAATTTTTGTTGAAGATATTGCAATAATGTCTTCGATTAGTTGATAAAAGTACATATAAAAATCTAAATAAATGTTCTTAAATAAATATTTGGTTTCATTACTATTAATTATTTGTTTAATTATTGGTTTCATTACTATTAATTATTTGTTTAATTATTGGTTTTATTACTATTAATTATTTGTTTAATTATTGGTTTTATTACTATTAATTATTTGTTTAATTATTGGTTTCATTACTACTAATTATTTTAGTTTTATCACTATTAATTATTTGTCATTCATTGCTAACAAATTGTTAGAATAATAATTTAAAAAATTATTTCTGTTATAAATATTTCTTAAACATATTTAACATTTTGATATGTGATAATAAATTTTAAAGTTAAATAAAAATAAACCATATATAAAAGTAAGAAAAGAGAGAAAAGAGAGCTATTAATATATCTATGATATACATAAAATTCTATATTTAAAACTCAGAAATATTGCACCTTATTATACATTATATACATAATATTAATTAGATCAATGAATAGGAAGTAATGCAATAATTTCATTCATTATAAATTCATCATTAATTAATAAAAATATATAAACAATATTACTGCAAACAATTTATAATAACACATTATGTATTATAGGTATTATATGTTTAAAATTTAATAAACTTAATTTTTTTGTGGTGTAGTTGCCGTGTCACAGCGGCCCTCAAACTACTCATTCTCGTATGAATGAAGAGAGAAACAAAAAATGCCTAATACAAATTTCTCGATATCGTTTCTCTCTTGTAATATCCAGTCTTACTAAAATACTTCAAAACGTTAATGAAATGGTGCCATGTATTGGTGGGCAACGTATATTTCATAGTACAGATCAAGATCGGCATTGTTATGAATCTATTACCATTATTTTAGACACTTTGGAAAAGTGTCTTGCAAATCAACCAAAAGATACAGCTAAATTCGATGAGGCTATGAATGTAAAATTTTTGCTTAAAGAGATATGTCAGTTTATAGGTAATTATATTTCTTAAATGTTCATATGTCTGTATTATTTAAATATTGTTTATATTTAAAAGTTTGCATTACATTTAAAACCATAGATTTAATAAATAATAATATTATTTCTAGATATACCAAATGATAGTCCACAAAATGCTCACTTAAAAAATTTGGCAAGCAAAGTTTTGTTTGCATTAAGTTTGAATTTCTTTAATGCTGTATTTAATCGAATATCATCCAGACTTCAAGAACTAGCAAAATGTGGAGATGAAAATGCTGATTATAGTGATATTGAATTAATTCAGCATATTAATGTGGATGTACATAGGCTAACAAAACTTTTAAATGGTAATTTATCACATTCATTATTCAAATATCAATGTAATATTTATTGCATGTATACTTTGTGTGCGCGCGCGTGTGTATGTTTTATCGGATTATATAGACTACTTTTTCTTATGCAAGATATATAATTATAATTCTTTTATTGATGTATATAAAATCTGTTGTTATATTGCAGAAGCGATACAAAAATTCAAACAACTTAAAAAATCAGCTCATATAGTTCTTATGAATTCTTTGGAGAAAGCAATTTGGAATTGGATGGATACTTATTCTTACGAATTTGCTGATCTTCAAAAAAAAGCTAATGAAGATTTAGGAAAAGCTTGTGAAGAACTATTTGATGTCCTTGATACATTTGCAGACAATAAAAAAGGAAGGGCTGCTGCTGTCTGGCCTTTACAAATTATGCTTCTAATACTTTCACCAAAAGTTTTGGAGGAAATAGTTAATGCTGATTTTAGTACTCTTTGTTCACCAAGACATTCAAAGAAAAAGCAATTTATTGACAGTATTAAAAGAGGCCTAGGAATGCACGGTAGTTCTAGTAGGCATTTAGTGGAAGCTGCAGCAGTTACTTGTATCAAACTTTGTAAAGCATCAACTTATATTAACAATTCAGATTCGAATAATGTTATCTTCGTACTTGTTCGACATGTTATGAATGATTTGATGGTACTACTTTTTAATCCAGGGAAAGTATTTTCTCGTGGTCAAAGCTACGTTGCCCAAGACATCGATCTAATGATAGACTGTTTTGTTAGCTTCTTTCGCATTAAACCTCATAACAACGAAGTACTTAAAGTCTGCTTGAATCTGAATTATCCATCGACATACCAATTTGTCTTGGTTAGCTCATTATACAAGTAAGAAAAGAAATATTTTTATTATAATTAAAAAAAATATAAAATAAAGATATACATTACATGTTAAAATATAAAACTCAAGAAAATGAGTTTAAAATTTAAATAAAGTGGACTTTCAATCTTCGAATAGTTTAATGTTTGAACAATTTGAAACTCGAAAAATTCGAGGAAATCTGACATTGAAAAATCGAACAAAGAATCATTTGGCAGAGTTGAATTCAACGAATAAAATACTATTTATTATCAGTTGTTGTTGGGATCTGAAATCAGTGTGAAAACTGTTTTTCTTTTTGTTGTATGATTATCTATCAATATATGAAACCTTGTTAAAATATTCTACCAACCTTTAACTAAAACCCTTTATCTAAAATGTAATCTTTATTTACATAAAGCTTAAGTTTTATATAGATAAAATATAAAATCTTTTATGTTGGGTAAATTTTGCGACTCTGGAACGGATTAATTCAATTTATATTATTTTTTATACGGAAATTTAACTTCGAAATTGAATCGTTTTCTGGAATAAATTGTGTTTAGAATTGGAGAGTTCATTGTATGAAATAATAAATTTTTATTTTATAATCTTTTTTAAAAATAATATTAATGTAATATTAATAATTTCTATTTTAGAATTGTAACTCAACCAAGACTGCCATGGTGGCCTCAAATAGATCTTCTGTATCCTCGTAGTGCAGAACTTAGAAATATGTTTACTGATATTTTAAATAAGGTCACACAGAGTTGCATATCACATACACCGTTGCGAATGATTCAAAGCTTAACACTTAAAGGTAAAGAACAAAATAAATACAGAGAACGTGGAGAAGAAGTGTCAAGTTATAGAAATTTACTTTTATGGATGGTGAAACTTATTCATGCTGATCCTATGTTACTATTAAGCGTAGGTACTTTATATAAAAATTTCAGTTTTCTTTCATATAATGATCGCTATATGATCTATATTTCTTATTTTACAGAATCAAGGAAAAGCTGGTCATGAAATTCAAAGTTCAACTTTAGAACTAATTAATGGTTTAGTTTCTTTAGTTCATCAACCAACAATGTCAGACATTGCTCATGAAGCAATGGATGCATTGTTGGTATTGCATCATCCAGATAAAATAAAAGCATGGAATCCAGAATCACCAATTAATACTTTTTGGGATGTTAGTTCACAAGTTTTGTTTTCAATTTCCCAAAAATTGATTCAACATCAAATTGTTAATTATACTTGTATTTTAAAATGGCTCAGAGAAATACTAATTTGCAGAAATGCTTTTCTGGCACAAAATAAGGATTATGCTAATGTGGGTAGCCAGATCGCTGTTTGTAAGCAAGCACATATTAAACTTGAGGTTTGTTTAAATTTATAATATATTACAGAATCGTTTCTTTGAAAGATATTGTCATATTTGTTTATTTATTGTATTTTATTTATCAGGTTGTATTTTTTATGTATTTATGGAGTATAAATGTGGAAGCAGTCTTAATATCAATGTCTTGTTTTGCGTTACTTTGTGAGGAAGCAGAAATTCGTTGTGGTAGTGATGAAGTAGCAGTAACTTGTTTGCTTCCAAACTATCATTTATATCTTGAATTGGCACAAGCTTCTACTGTGTTAATCACTGGTGAGTGAATGTTCAAAATATTCTATCTTTACATAAAATATTCTATTTTTTCTAAAGTTAAAGTAGAAATTCGAATCGAAAGATAACTGTAAAATGACATTACAATCTTAATTTTGTTTTATTAATGTATAAGAAAAGAAATATTTTTATTCTTTCTAAAATTACTTTACGATTTTTTATTTACTTTTATTTCAATATATTTTGACTAAAGTTATGAAATATTAATTAAAAATAGATTACTAATATGCATATTTACTAAAAAGATTAACATAAAGTAATATTTTTTAAAAATTAGTTTCTGTTCGGGTATTTACTTACGATCATTTTACTTGAATTCAAACATTCATTCATGAATTTTTGAATTCACTTTGTATTTTGATTAGTATAACCCTTATATGGCTGCAGTAGAGTATTAAAGACCTTGTTACCGTAACAGCCAGCGGGGAAAGTAGGCTATGCTATCACGATTATAATTATGGTAAGTGTTATTCAAAATGTAATTTATATAAAACTAAGATTATTTTGTTGTTGTTTTTTTATTCGAATTATCTAATATACGCAGTATATTATATAATTGTTTTGTGACTAATGTTAATACATTTCACGAGCCTGTTGTATCTTTTTTAGGACGTGCTGCTTTACAAAAAAGAATTATGGTCTTATTGAGGAAAATAGAACACTGTGTAAATGGCATACAGTCTGTATGTATATATATGTACATTATATATATATGTATATATATAATATATATAATGGATATATATGTATATGTATATATATATATATATATATATATGTTAATATTATATTAACATAATAATGTTCTAATTTAAGAATTATTTTTTAAAGAAAAATATATAAATTATAGTATATTTTAATAGTCAGACAGCGGTACCTTTAGCAATGAGCCAGATGTAACTAAGTCATATGTTGACTCGGCATACTTACATGTTATAAAATGTAGTTTTAGATGTATTATATCTGTTAGATATATTAAAATATATAAAAGTGTATTTTTTTTTTACAATAAATTATACACATTTGGGAGATTTTTACAAAATTAAAAATATTTAACATAAATGTCCAGTATAGATTTATATGGTTATTTACAATAATTCGATTATATGTTCGTAAAGATATAAAAATCGTTATAACAAAAACAATTGATCGGCCATCCGACTATTAAAAATATCAGCATGATATAAATAATTTTACAAAGTAATTTCGCTTGTTTGTTTAATAAGGAAAAAAATAATATGAACACAAAATACTTTTCTTTTGTAGGCTTGGGAAGAAACATTTAGAAATTGGGAAGTAACTTCGCGTCAGTTAGTGAATTATCCCAAATCTAAAACAGAAGATAGTCAGATAGAATCATTTCACCGAAGTATGGGAAAGCGAAGAGCATCACATCAAAATTCAGAACACGAATTAGAAGAACAAATTAATGAATGGGCTAATATGACAGGATTTCTTTGTGCTTTGGGTGGAGTATGTTTACAAAAACGTTCTCCAAATAGATCATTATCAGGAATGCCTCCAAATCCAGAACTAAAAAAAAGTTCAAAACAAGAACCCACATCTTGTTTATCAAGTCCAAGTCAGGAAGTACAATATTGTACACAATTCGTTTATAATTTATTACGTCTATTAATTTGCAATAATGAAAAATTTGGAAATCAAATTCAAAAACATGTTAAAGAATTGGTTGGCCATGAAATGAGTCCTGCACTGTATCCAATTCTTTTTGATCAAATTAAAAGCATAGTTGAAAAATTTTTTAATCAACAAGGACAAGTTATAGTAATGGAAGTTAATACACAATTCATTGAGCATATAATATTCATAATGAAAAATATTTTGGATTCTAAAACAGATCAACCTTCTGAATATCTTGGAATGACCAGTATAGAAGGAATGATGTTGGCAATTGTCAGATATGTTAGACATTTAGATATGACTATACATTCTATTCTTATTAAAACAAAGTTGTGCCAACTGGTTGAAGCAATGATGAAAAGACGAGATGATTTAGCATTTCGACAGGAAATGAAATTTAGAAATAAACTTGTCGAATATTTAACTGATTGGGTGATGGGTGCCACTCATCAAATTACTCCATCTACTAGTGGAGACTTAACTATTTATACTCGGTATGAATTATATTATATAAATTTATATTAAATAATGTTTTCTTTTTTAATGTAATTTAATAATTAATTGTATACAGACTGAAATACCTAAAATCTGAATATCTTAGTTATTGGTCGAAAATAACAAAAAAAAAAAAAAAAAAATAATAACAATAACCTGATGAGTAATTATGTGAAAGACATGTGAGAATTAACTTTGTTTTTTTTAAATGAAATCATAATTTTTAATGCATTAATAAGTCCATCTCGGTATTCTTTATAAAAAAATTTTTATTAATCTATTTAAAAAACTGTTAGTATAATAGATATTTACTTTAATTTTGTAAAGTCTATTATATAAAAGATGAGAAACAAGAATACAATTATATTAGTTGTATGTTCTTTTGTATTTTTTGTAAAAAATGTCAAGTTAATGCATTAAAGATTATATGGTTTCATTTTAAAAAATGAAGTAAGTTTCACTTATGTTTATCTACCAAAAACTATTAACATCAGATTGTGTGTCTCTTAACACCAACCAAGTTTAGTCGAAATTTTTTTTCTCTCACCACTAATAGTAAAGATATTTTAACTTTATATTATTACCTGTACAATAAAAATTTTGATAAAATACTTAATCTGACAATGCACAAGAAAGAAATATTATTAAAACGTATCGAAATAATCAAATAATTAATTATTAATTAATACTAAAAGATTTAACTATTTTCAGTACATTTAATTTATTTCATGTACAGTTTTGTTTATTAAAAAATTTAATTTATCATATGGCTACTGATTAGCTATTATAATTTTAATATAAAATACTTGCATATAATAATAAATTCTAAATAAATATTAAAAATATGTATATTCATTTTGTTTATTTTTTTTAGAGACTTAGATCAAGCTTGTATGGAAGCAGTTGGAGCATTGCTACGAGGTCTGCCTCTTCAACCCGAAGAATCTGATCGTGGAGATTTAATGGAAGCAAAATCTCAATTGTTCTTAAAGTACTTTACTCTTTTTATGAATTTATTAAACGATTGCAATGATGCAACTAGCGAAGACAAAGAAATAGTGTCTCAACAACCACGTTTAACTAGTGGTAAATTATCTACTTTACGCAATGCTACCATACAAGCAATGAGTAATCTTCTCAGTGCAAATATTGATAGTGGATTAATGCATTCACTAAGTAAGTAAAATTACAATTTTTTTATATTAATGTTATTGATGCAGTTTCATATAAAATTTCTTTTGATTTCTTTAATTTCTTATATTTTTCAAATTTGCATATTTATAGGCCTAGGTTACAATCCAGATTTACAAACACGAGCAGCATTCATAGAAGTTCTTACCAAAATTCTTCAACAAGGAACAGAGTTTGATACATTAGCAGAAACAGTACTGGCTGATAGGTTTGAACAATTGGTCCAACTGGTTACAATGATTAGTGACAAAGGAGAATTACCTATTGCAATGGCTTTAGCTAATGTAGTAACTACAAATCAAATGGACGAATTAGCACGAGTTTTTGTGACATTATTTGATGCAAAACATTTATTATCTTCTCTTTTATGGAATATGTTCTATCGTGAGGTTGAAGTTTCTGATTGTATGCAAACATTATTTCGAGGAAATAGTCTTGGAAGCAAAATTATGGCATTTTGCTTTAAAATTTATGGTGCAAGTTATTTGCAAAATTTATTAGAACCTTTAATTACTCCATTGTTAGATGATCCTACCACTAGTTTTGAAGTTGATAGTGCAAGAATAGATGCTAATGAAGATATAGAAAAAAATGGTCGTAATTTGATTGCATTAACTCAAAAAGTATTTGATGCTATAGTATCATCAGCTGATAGGTAAATTATTATAAATAATATAATTAATATTTATACAAAGTTTTTATTAAATAACTTTTACAGTGTGGTTTCGTACTCTTGACATTTTATTAATTTTATTTTTTTTCCAGATTTCCACCACAATTGCGCTCTATGTGTCATTGTTTATATCAAGTACTCAGTAAAAGATTTCCACAGTGTCCACAAAATAATATTGGAGCTGTTGGAACAGTAATATTTCTCCGATTTATTAACCCAGCTATTGTATCTCCTCAAGAAATGGGCATTGTGAATAAACCTGTACCTCCACACATTAAAAGGGGTCTTATGTTAATGTCTAAAATTCTTCAAAATATTGCAAATCATATAGAATTTAGCAAGGAACAACATATGTTATCATTTAATGACTTTTTACGTGCACATTTTGAAATTGGAAGGAGATTTTTTATACAGATAGCATCAGATTGTGAAACTGTTGATCAAGCTAATCATCCGATGTCATTTGTATCGGATGCCAATGTTTTAGCATTACATAGATTGCTTTGGAATCATCAAGAACGAATTGGCGATTATCTCAGTAGTAGTCGGGACCATAAAGCAGTCGGTAGAAGACCTTTTGATAAAATGGCTACATTATTGGCTTATCTTGGTCCTCCGGAACATAAACCAATAGATTCTCAGTAAGTAACAATATTAAATACATTTTTTATTGTTGTATAAATCATTGTTATAAATGCTACTTCATGCAACTTCCATATATATATTTAAGTGTATTTGTTTTTATAGTTTATTATTTTCTTCGTCTTACGCTCGGTGGTCGAACATTGATATGTCTTCAACTAATTTTGAAGAAATTATGGTAAAACATAATATGCATGAAAACGAAGAATTTAAGAGTATCAAAAATTTGAATATTTTTTATCAAGCAGGAACTAGTAAACAAGGATATCCAGTATTTTATTATATTGCCAGACGTTACAAGTATGTATTTTATTAAATTATATGTGTCATTTGAGATTGCATTAATTCAATTATATAATTAATTTTTTATTAAACTTAAGAATTATTACTATTACTATTTTGTACTTTAAAGTAATATTATAAAGAAAAATTTGTTGAAAATTTTTGTTATGTAACTATGCTAATGTAATTTATATTTTTTTTATAGAATTGGTGATACGAATGGTGACCTATTAATATATCATGTAATTCTTACTCTAAAACCATTCTGCCATTCTCCATTTGAATTGGTTGTTGATTTTACTCACACATGTTCAGACAATCGATTTAGAACTGAATTCCTACAGAAATGGTTTTATGTATTGCCTAAAGTTGCCTATGAAAATATTCATGCTGCATATATTTATAATTGTAATAGTTGGGTCAGAGAATATACAAAGTTCCATGACAGAATTTTGGCACCATTAAAAGGTAATAGAAAGATAGTTTTCATCGATGGACCGGGTCGTTTAAATGATGTAATCGATGTCGATCAACAAAAATTGCCTGGAGCTACATTATCTCTTGATGAAGATTTAAAAGTTTTTAATAGCGTTTTGAAACTTTCTCATAAAGACACTAAGGTATCCGTAAAAGTTGGACCAACTGCGATACAAATTACCTCGGCGGAGAAGTGCAAAGTATTATCGCATTCTGTTCTTTTAAATGATGTTTATTATGCATCTGAAATAGAAGAAGTTTGTTTAGTAGATGACAATCAATTTACATTGACTATTTCAAATGAAACTGGCCCATTATCTTTTATTCATCAAGACTGTGATAGTATTGTACAGGCTATAATTCATATAAGAAATCGATGGGAATTATCACAACCAGAATCTGTGTCTATTCATCCAAAAATAAGACCTAAAGATGTACCTGGAACGTTATTAAACATGGCGTTATTAAATCTTGGTAGTTCGGATCCAAATTTACGAACAGCAGCATACAATCAATTGTGTGCTTTAACTGCAACTTTTGATTTAAAAATTGAAGGACAACTTTTGGAAACATCTGGACTTTGCATACCATCAAATAATACTATATTTATTAAACATTTAAGTGAAACTTTGGCTGCAAATGATCCACATCTTACACTGGAATTTCTAGAAGAATGTATACAAGGTTTCAGATCGTCAAGCATCGAATTGAAACATCTTTGTTTAGAATATATGACTCCATGGTTAAATAATCTTGTACGATTTTATAAACCGAACGATGAAGGAGGAAAACGTCAGAAGCAAGTTACAAAAATTTTAGAAAAATTAATTACATTAACTATCGAAGAAGTAGAAATGTATCCAAGTATACAGGCAAAAATATGGAGCACAATTGGAAGATTACCAGACTTAATAGATACAGTCTTGGATAATTTTATTCAACGTAGCGTTAGTTTTGGACTTGGTTCTCCAACAGTTGAAATAATGGCAGATACTGCTGTAGCATTGGCTTCTGGAAATGTTCAGTTAGTAGCAAAAAAAGTAATAGGAAGACTTTGTCGAGTTGTTGACAAAACATGTACTTCTCCGACGCCATTATTAGAACAACATACAAGATGGGATGACATCGCTATCCTAGCAAGATACTTATTAATGTTATCTTTCAATAACTGTTTGGATGTAGGAAAACATCTACCATATTTGTTTCATACAGTCACGTTTCTAGTTTGTTCTGGAAGCCTGAGTATGCGTGCTTCTACTCATGGTTTGGTTATCAATAGTATTCATTCACTATGCACCTGTAGCTCCCCTTCCTTTTCAGAAGATACTTATCGAATATTACGAATGAGTTTAGATGAATTTTCTCTTCCAAAATTTTATTTACTTTTTGGAATTAGTAAAGTGAAATCTGCTGCGGGTACAGCATTTAGATCTAGTTATAAGCATTCGAATGAGAAATGGTTCAGCAACGAGCGCAGCGTTACAGGAATACATGATAAAGAAAGACTTTCGTTAACCAGTTTAGAAATTATTACGGATGCTCTTCTTGAAATTATGGAAGCTTGTATGCGGGATATCCCACAATGTGATTGGTTACAAACTTGGACTTCTTTAGCAAGAAATTTTGCATTCTGCTTTAATCCTGCTCTTCAACCTAGAGCTTTAATTGTTTTCGGGTGTATTAGTAAAAGCATAACTGATCAGGATATGAAACAATTACTAAGAATATTAGTGAAAGCGCTTGAGAGTTTTAACGACATTACTTTGTTGGAAGCAATCATTATGTGTCTTACTCGGTTACAACCATTGCTTAGACCCGTAAGTTATATTTTGTTATTTAGTAATATATTTCAAGAAACTTCATGTTAATACAAACTATCTTTAATATTTATAGAGATTAAAGTATTAATTTATTATAAAATTCAAAAATTTGCTAAATTTATAAATATCAATATAATTTGATAACTTCATAACAATGAATCATACATTTATATTAAAATTAATATTTATATTAATAATTTCAATATTTTTAAGGAATCTCCTATACATCGATACTTATTTTGGGTTGCAACATCAATTCTTCAATTAGACGAGGCTTCTTTATATGCATGTGGTTTAGCACTTCTTGAGCAAAATTTACATACTTTGGATTCTCAAGGAACATTTGATGATAAAGTAAACGATTTATATTAAATAATCATATTATGTGTTTATCACTGTTGTAATTTGTTCATTTATATATATTTTAGACTTTGGAGCACGTTATGATGTTAACACGCGAACTTTTAGAATGGCATTTTAAACAATTAGATAATGCTGTGGGACTTTCATTTAAATCAAACTTTCATTTTGCTTTGGTTGGTCATCTATTAAAAGGATATAGACATCCTACACCTACAACTGTTACAAGAACAGCTAGAGTACTGTCTATGCTATTGGGCATTGTTGCTAAACCATTTAGAAGGGACAAATTTGAAGTCACGCCAGAAAGTGTGGCATACTTGTCTGGTAAGATGATATATTTTTTATTTATGAATTGAAATTATTAATTATTATATATTTATGTTTAATTAGCGTTAGTATCTGTATCCGAGGAAGTGCGAAGTCGATGCCATATTAGACATGCCGTTACGAGAAATGCAGAATCTGGGAGCACAGATTGCCTTGATATTTTGCTTCCATACAATACAGTAAGTTATTTTTATAATGTTTAATCATATTCTAAATAGAAAGTATTTTAGATGAGATATGTTGCAACATAATATTCATGTGACACGTTTTCACATGTTTTTTCATTAAAATCCCAGATATCATGTCTAGCAAATTGTATCAATTTGGATCACTTGTTAATATCAATGGGATTAGCAATGTTAAGTGAAATTCCTTTTTTTTATAAACAAATAATTTTATTTTTCTAGTACGTGATATTTTGCTTATTGAATGAGCGATATTATGTCGCAAGACATTATGATTTATATTGGAAGTATCACATGAAAAATATTACGTTGTAAAATATTTTATGCAAAACATACAATGAACAATATTATATAGCCATATATTTCATTTTAGAATGTTAAAGATATTGCAATATTTTCAATTGTGCATTAATTGAAATTATTTTTATTAATATTTAAATCCAAGTAATAGAATGAAAGACAGAAAAGTTATAACATGTAACAAAATAATATCTCGCTTTTTATTCTTTAAATTTATTTTACATGATCCGTTTATGTTTTGTTGTCACTCTAACGATAATATAATTTATCTAGACTAAACCAATACCGTTTTTAAAAAAATATGTTCATAGATCGTTTAATACGTAAGCAAATACATACATACATATACGTATCATATTTATCAACATAATAAGTTTTATTAATTTTAAATTAAAGTTCAGATACGATTTTTTTATTATGGTCTAAAAATTGTTTTTTTCAAGTGTTGAAATAAACATATAATAAAAGAATTACGGATTTATTTTAGTAGGAAGTGATTTTTGGCTCACTCTATATTAATAATATAATATTTGTATATTGTAGACAGAATTCATTGTATCAAGTTTTTTTAAAAACTAATAAATATTCAAAATTAAAATTTCATATTTGGGATTCTCCAAAGTTAATTTCCACATTAGACAGATAGAACAGATTTGATCCTTAAGTTTTTGTAGAAAATTTTGAAGAAAGTTTTTGACAGATAGAAATTAATCTAAAGAATTCGTAATGTAAAAAAATTAATAAGAAATTTATAATGTATTAAATACAATTCTTCATAAATGTTATTCTGTGTAATATCTTCTGAATATTATGAAATTGTTTCTATATATATCGGATAAAAGAGTAGCTGTTATTTGTTTTATCAAATAATTTCTTATTAAAATATTTATAAATTTATGTTTATATAATTTTATTTATATAATATTTTTTATTATTTTTATTCATAGGATATAATCAGTTTCATATCCTCTCTCTCAAGTGATGTTGGTATCAAAAAAAAAAAATTTAATTTGCTGAGATATTTAATAAAAAGTATCAGTGCGTATTTAAAAAGTAGCAAACAATATCATCATTTAATAATAATGTCTTATTGCGAACGTTCAAGTTCAAAGTTGATATTAATAAATTCATAATATATTAAATCATAATCATAATATATAATCATATTAATAATGTCATATGAAATGTCGGATTTTTATATAAAAAATTTATGTTGTACATATTTGAAAATTATTTTCGACTAATCAAAATAAGCATCATAACATTCTTTCAATGGGATTCTAATGAATATATTACTTTTTCAAAGAAATCTTGATTTTTAGGGCGATAAACTCTTCGGAGGTTTGAATTACAGAAACTCTGTCTCTGAATATCTTCTAATGCAAAATAGAACTCTGTTGAAAATATCTGGGAAATAGAGAGGATCAGGGTTGCATTACAACCCGAATTTGTAGAGTAATGAACATATTGAAAAAAACTCGTTTAGAAAAAAATAAGATTTGGAATTCATTAAAAAACACATTTCGTGAATGCAGAATATATAATAAACTTTCTAAAGATACTAAAGTCTTTATTCAAAGAATAGCAACCAAACAAATCACGCTTAGATGAACACAAATCCAACCATTTCATGTGATATGACTCAATATTTTAATGTTTGAAATATTTTGGTTGGATTTTATTTTCAGATCAATAGAATATACACAGTAAATGCAAAAGCATTAGAAAGTAAATTACTTGATATTGTCTAACAATCAGTATAAATAATTTCGTATAGACATTAAGAGTCGCTATTTTTCATTATTGTAAAGTGACTTATGCCACTTTTAAAATAAAGATACAGATCATACAGAGCCATTAATGGGACATTTTAGTCTATATCATACAATTATCTGCGAAACTATTCGTTATTTAAAAAATATTTCAAATGCATTTTTACTGTTTTGAGAGGGCAGTAATTTGGTACATTTAGTTTGTTTCTAAATAGACGTGTGTAGGAAATATGAAGGTCTACAATTTTTTCAAATACGTCTACGTCTAAATTCCATTAGTTTAGTAGATATTTTGATTTCAATCTTGCGAATATGTATAATGTATTTTTCTTCATAAGTTATTCGATCTCGGATATTGCTTATATTGAAAAAAATACTTTTAGAAAGAAGGTATCCAACATCTGTAACATTAAAATCATTGATGTTGAGAAGAGGTTACTTAAAACGTACAGATATAAAACAGGTCCAAAAGAAACATCTTTCAATGTTCAACAAGCTGTAACAACTGATGTACATACAAGTGTATAACAGATTAGTCGCGAGAACAATATTTTGAAAATGACTACTGACATATCAAAATATCTCCTAAATTAATGGATTCTAGACGCAGATTAATACTTTTTTTTTTTAGAAAACGATCTGCTGCATCGATTGATGTAAAAAGAAATTACAATAATTATACTTGAAAAAATATGTATGATCTTCATATCTCTTATACGTGTCTGCCTAGGGACAAACTAAGTGTACCAAATACTGCTCTCTCAAAACAGAAAAAAATACATTTGAAACATTTTTAAGTGACGAATAGTTTCAGAGATAATTGCATTTGTAGATTAAAATGGGTCACGTACATGATCGAATAAAACGAAACACCAATGTTTTTTTTAAATGCAGTGAGTAAGTAACTGCCATGACATGGGACTACATAAATATTCCTTATGACATTCTGTGTTCGTCCACAAACTTATACACTCGTTTTTGATTTGGAATGTTGGAAAAATTTTCGCTATTGAAATTTTTTAAGGATTTTTTAAAGGTTTCTTATTTTTTCTATATTGTAATTTAAAAATTTTAAATGCTAAGTGCAACATTGAATTTCACGTTGCTTAAATTGTATTTATGTTTTTTGATCCCGTTCTTTATTTCACGCTGAAGTATAGATTTTAAATATTTAAAAAATTATTTTGTATGTAGTAGAACGGAATGCTAGCGTGGGATAAAACGAAATGTGGGGTCTCTTATTGTCAGTACATATATATTTATTCTTGCTTATAATTATTAAATTGTGGAATAAAATTTTAGTTACTATTCTCAGAAAAATAATTTTTTAGTCAGTAATCTAATTTCTCAGCGATTTTTTAATCAAACTGTTAATTTAAATTGTAATAAATAACATAATTATTTAATGTAGATGTTTATGTAAAAATTTTTGTTCAAAGAATAACATATATTTATAGTTTCTTTAGTTAGTAGTTAATAGTAAAAATAAAGATTTTATATTTTTACATGATTTTAAATGAACCTTCTCTTGGATGAAGCGAATATTTCAATATTTTTGGAAAATATTTTCCTTTATAGCCAAGTACTTTTCTTAATAAAATATTTCATTTTCTTGTAGTCCAGGGCCTATATTTCCAACGAAATCTATATCTTTTTGGCTTCTAATTGTTTGTTACAACAATCTAAAATTAAGTAGTCTGTTCCATTTCACTTTTTCCTATATACAGTTACAGATTGAGTGGACAGATAATGGAAATAGATATGAATTAAATTTAGTTAAAGTGGTACTATTATTACGTACTTAAGTTTTATATATTATATATCTTTATGGTACATAGATTATTTAGCGAATGATTGAAATTAATATTTACATTGGTGTTGAAATGGGACAAAAATAAGTGGACACTTGTGTGTTTCGTTATTCCAGGGCAAACAATGTAAACAAATGTGAAGTGTTGCTCCCATTCTTATGCTGTGGTATCAAATTAACTGTTCAGTTGTTTTCTAGGCTTTTTACAGGACAGATTATTTGTAAGGAAATAGCAGAATGTCAGCAAGAAAAAAAAATTTCAAATTAAATTCGTTATTTGATTATATCGGACTGCTGCAATCAATTAAGTTACTGTGTGAGAGTAAAAAAGTTCCATGTTTCCAAAAGTGTGGTAGAAAAAATTTATAAAAAATATGTAGTACACAAAACCGTTGAAAATTTAAATGGTCGCCATACATTAATCAAATATGAAGAAACGTTTAGCTTTTGCTAAAACATATGTAAATATGCCAATATCATTCTGGAGAAAAATAATGTGAAGTGACGAAAGAAAATTTGAACTGCAACAATTGAAAAAAAAGGATTATGCGTGGAGAAAAAAATATGAAGCATACAAAAGTCGTTCATTACGCCAACTATCAAATTTGGAGGAGGATCATTAATGTTATGGGGGTGTTTTTCATGGAATGGAGTCGTTGGTAGTTTTATATGTTACAAATTGAAGGAATAACAAATACTGACAAGTACATTGAAATAATAAACGAAAATTTAGAAGAGGCAGTTCTAAAAATGGGTGTCGAAGAAGAATTTATTTTGCAGCAGGACAACGACCCGAAGCACACTGCTAAAAAGATAATAATAATAATAAATTTTTTGAGGATTCAAATATTAAATTGTGGCAAGCACAAAGTCCGGACTTGAATCCAATAGAAAATTTATGGAGTGTATTGGACTCAAAAGTGCCATTAGAAAAGCGAAAGAACAAAAACGATTGTTTTAAGAATTTGCAATTAGCATTTGAAAATATCGATAAAAATTACATTGAAAATCTGATAAATAGCATCTCACGACGTTTAGAAGTAATTATTAAAGCAAAGGGTGGACATACTAAACATTAATTTTATATTTCTTAAATATTTTATTACATGTCCACTTATTTTTGTCCCTCGGAAATCAGTTAAGTTTTTCTTTAAGAATTTTATTTCAATACAAATGTAAATATTAATTTCAATAGTCTATGTAACATAAAAATATAATATATAAAACTTAAGTACGTAATAATAGTACTACTTTGACTAAATTTAATTCATATCTATTTCCATTACCTGTCCACTTAATTTTGTCCATAACTGCATATATAATTAATATTATATAGCTATTTCGCTTTTTTCTATATATATATATATAATTAATATTATATAGGCATACAATTAATATTATATCAATTAAGATTACAAAATCTATGTATATAATCTTTGAGCATACTACCAGTCGATGGTTTATAAAAAATCTGTCCGTTTTCAATGCTTACTATTTTCTCTTCCTACAATTAAATTAAGTTTCACATTTTATTATATTTCTATTTTTTTCCCTCTTTCTCTTGTTTAATTCATTATTATTATTTTTATAGAAAAAATAAGCCTTCATTGTACGCGCTGAAATATATTATAATGTGTGCATCATGTGTGTTTCATGCAGTTTACGATGTGTAAATTGGTGTTGGTATATCAACATCGAAGGCAGTTTATCTCAATTAACATTGAAATATTAATTTCTGTTAATAACTGTTTTGGTTGATATATAAGGTCTTCTATTATTTCATACAATAATATATGTTTCAACATGTTAAGTTGTATTTAAAATATTGAGAATTAATATATAATATATATAATATATAATATTAACGAGTTTTCGTCAGTTGAATATTATTGTATTTTAAATCATGCAAATTATAATACTATTTTTCTGGTTTTTGGACGTTCTTTCTTGGATAACTATAACATATACATAGGTTGATTCTTAAATGTATATTTATATTTTGAATGGTGAATTTACATATAACAATATAAAATAAATACATATATCTATGTTCTACATATTCTAAGTGTAGATAATTGAAAAAAGTGTTCAATATGATACGTAATGCTACTGCATGTCTTAGTACTGAATTCCACATTGAAAATATTAAGTATTTCTCAAATAGTATCACATTCATTTTAAATTGTTATAAATCGTACACATTTGCTTTAATTGAATACACAATAGATTTTAATTGCATAAAAATAAGAACTTAATGGATTAAGTTTTATTTAACTCATATCGGTGCATATTTTTTGTAAACATTGGATAAGGTTTAGGTCTACTACAATATGTGATAGGCATATGAAAAATTCAATGTGTATATACTTTATTACAGATAATTAAAAAAAATAGTTCATTATAGATTCATATGACATTTATTATTTATTTTATTATGTAGATTCATTGCCCAAAGTATGGATATGCATTTAAAAATCTTATATATTTTAGTATAAGAATGCTTTTTAATTGAAACCTGTTTGAAAAATATATTATTTGTTTGCCTTTAATTAATTATTTGTTAATTTTATTAATATTTATAATTCTTTTATTCTGTTAATTTATAAATTACTAAAATTCATTATACTTAATTATTATATCAATTATTATAGTCAATATTACGCTTGAATACAAATATATCATATACCGAGTTTACTTTACATAGAAAAATGAATCGAGAAAAATTTTTTCATTTAAGGCTTTGTTTTAAAAAAACCAAGTTTAAAAGTTAACTAAAAATTTATCTCATTTTGGACTGATGAAGACGAGTCATGAGCAGAAAGTTATTTTATCTGCAAATTAACACGTTCGAGACGGAGGCGAATTTGATACACATACATATATGTATGTATGTACTTTCTAGTCGGTCGGCGCGCTAGAGTGTACTCCCTTACACTTCGGCGCACCGGCCCGTGCCTGTACGCGTCTATGACGCAAGATAACGCGCTCAACACTACAGAGATTCTATTTCACTTTATTACCACGATTACATGCAGAATTGGATCTATACTGAATCCTACATTGATCTCATATAAGCGCAAATCAACTAAATTCATTTTTTTGTTATTTTGACTTACGTTTCGATTCGTTTTGAGCTCGATCTCTGCGTGCTTATACTCTATTATAGTTATAACATGGTGATCCCTATAGTGCGAAAAACCTTATCGCATTTGAAACTAAAATTGACTTCTAATAAAAAATTTTATTCTTTTCGACTTATTTTTTTTTGCAGAATCTTTGTTCACAATATCTTGTATGTTGATATTAACAAAGTTCTGCAATTCGAAAATTTAAAAAAATTTGAAATTTTGCACAAATATAATTTACTAGATATTAAGAACGAAATAATTTCTTTTCTCCTAAAAACAGTCCTAAGAGTCGAATTTTTTTCATATTATCGTAAATATCGGCAAAACCGTATGAGAAAAAAATTAAAACTTAAATTAAAAAAAACTTAAATTAAAATGTTAAATTAAAACTTTTATTGTTTTTTATGATGGTTATTATGACTTATTTTATTGTTCTATATTGTGGTGAAGAAAAATTGAAAAAAAAAATTTATTTTTCAAAATGTATCTCTACTATTCATACTTTTTTAAAGTTTTATTTTTTGCTGATGCAAAATATAAATAGTTTTTGAAGAAGTCGTTACACTTATATAAATAATTTGAAACAATAAATTTTGAAACACAAAATCGTGGGGCAGAAATCTACTACCGACAGTTCGTACTACAATATGGTCTATTTAAGTATCTCTCTATAAATATCTTTTCAAGTAATGATGTAAAAAATATTACTTGAGATGAATAGCATCCAAAGGTCAATAACTAGTGAAAATCATTTTTTTCCAAGGTCATTTTTTGGGGAATTTTCAACGTTATTGATGTTTTGTTTACTTATTGGAACTATATAATTTTTTTATTGTATCGTGTAATTGATAAAAAAGTACGTTTAGATATGTAAAGAACATGATCTTGAAAATTTAATTTTCACGTATAAATTTATTTCCATTGAAATCTTAGCCAAGACATGACAATTGAGGATCTTTAATAAATGTAAATAATTACTATGTGTTACATCATCAATGATAATCTCTGCTAGTTACTTGAAAGCATATTGAAATTTATCAGTAATTCATAATGGAATACTCGCAAGAAAAGATCGGTATGATATTCAGTTATGATGATGAAGAGTGATCAGTATTTGAGAGAAGTAGTTTGAGTGTATAAAAATACATTTCCTAATCGCAATTATTCATCACGAAATACATACTCAAAAGTAGTCAAAAATTTTCAAACTGGCAGTGTCGTGAAAAAACATGAGGACTAAAACTGTTAATAACGAAAAAAATAAAGAAAATATTGCAGCTAAGGTTAACGAAAATCCACATGTGAGTCTAAGACAACTCAAGTGCAAGAATGGCATTTTTGAAACCAACATAACATGGATATTATGGAAAAAAAATTTCATCCGTATCATTTATTTCTACATCAAGATCTTCACGGTAAAGATTTTGTAAATCGTATACATTTTTCTCAATGGGATTTCCAGCAAATAAAAGTGATCAATCATTCTTTAAAAGAAAAACTTTAATTTTTGGACATCAATGTCATTTCAAAGTCATGTGTTTTACATATCTAAATGTATTTTTTTACTAACTACACGATACAATAAAAAAATACATAGTTGATATGATTAGGAAATGTATCTTTGTACACTCGAACTGTTACAGTCTCAAACACTGGTCACTTTTACCATAAATGAATATCGTATCGATATTTTTTGCGTTGAGAAAAATTTTGTAAAATAGAAATATTTTTAATTTCAAAGAACTTATTTAAAAATATAAAAATTTATATATCATTTTCATTAAAGAAAATTATTTGCAATTAATTGATTTAATTGTATAATTTGTATATAATACAGTAATTTATATATTTTTTATTGTTGTCATTATTTTAATTTAAAGTATGTAATCTAAAAGTATTAGTAAATTATACAATATTTAACAAATATGATATTTAACAATTATGTTATTATACAGGATACGTCTAATGCAACATCAAGTAATCCTACTAATCGCCGACAAAAATCGTGGGATCTTCTTGATCAGTCTGCACTCACTCAAGCTAAACAACAGAAACAATATTCAACTCATCAGGTATGTTTTATTTGTTAATTACATATAAAAATATTTTATCTTCAAAATTTATTCAGAATAATGAAAATGACATGCGAAAAAATTAACTTCTTCGTAAATTTTTTTATTGCTTTTATATTTTGCAAATAATTACATTTTGTAGTTTTTAAAAATATGTATGTACGTAGATACATAAACATATACACTAATATTCGAAAGTATTCATACACTTAATAAAAAATTATCTGAGAGTGTGAAAAAAAAATCTTACAGCAATGCACTTGGCCTAATTTAAAGCATGAAGTTTCTACTTTTATAATCTTCAGTCTTTCTTAAAAATATTTTTATATCATATAACAGATGGAAACATAAGGATACTTATTTTTGGAAATTACAACCATTGAAAAATTTTTTTTTTATGATCCTCCATGATTTTGAAAACTGAAATCTTTTATAACTACTTTTTAAAATTTATTATCGCCATTACAGACAATAAAATGTCAAGACTTCTTGACCATCAAATTTTGTTGTTTAATCCTAATATTCAAAGTTCAATAAAATAGCGAAAAAGAAACCATACAACTTTTAAAGAATCGTTGTAAAAAGACAGATTTTAATTTTCAAGATTATGTATCCAATCATAAAAACAATTACTTTCCTACTCATTGCATGATGTAAAAACATCTTTGAAAAAAAACGAACTCAAGATTTTTTTTTAAAAGTAGAGTACTTAATAAAGTACCTTAGTAGCGGATTAAAATGAGGGCGAATTGAGAATTGTTATATGATTATTTTCGCAAAGTTATAATAAATAATTTGAAATATCGAGAATTTTTCATTGAGTGTATGAATAGTTTCTTACGTTAGTATATATGTATCATTTGATCTATGTATATTTATGTATTTATAATTAATTTTTTGCAAGATTTGTACAATATCTTTGTTTGCATTAATTTGCTATAGTAATGTTATTTATTCATTATGATATAATTTTTTGTTTACATTAGATCCTCTAATTTTGAACTACTGATATTTGAAAATAAAAAAATGAGTGGATATAATAATTAGAAATAGACTTATTTTTCGAAAATTTATAATTTATTGTGAATTATTCTGAAGAAAAAAGATAATAAGATTGCTAATTTAAAAATTACTTGATAAATAAAAATATTCATATTATGATATGAACTATAGGTGTTAAGATTTTTAATATTTTTTAACGTATTTTAAAAGTTTAAAATTCGATTTTACATTAAGTAATATTATTTGTTGTTTTATATTCTTGTATGAACCTGTGTTTATTCTTTTAATGTCTATGTTCGCATCTGCCTATGTCTACCTTATCTCTGCCTGGATTATGTAAAACACAATGCAACTTATCACTTATACATATCATGCTCCATTGCAATTTAACCAAAAATGACGATGTATTCGTCATTAACAAGACCGGACGAATTTTATTTAAAACGCAGCGATCCTTTTCTGTACCAACTGCGAAGGAAACAAAGTCCAACGAGGAAGCTGAGCCAAAGGTATTTTTTATTCATTGTATGTGTAATTTTCATAAACATTTTAATTTATTAATGTTTAAACGAATACAAATTATATCAATTCAAATATATAAATGAATATATATTCAAACATGAATTACATCAATGTATAGGAATTATATATATGGATTATATTAATGTTCTTATTTCTATGAGGGTTAGCTGAAAAGTAATGAACTTTTGACTGTATCTCAAAAATGAAAGTAGCTATTGAAATTAAATAAAGGGGAGCTAATTATCCTTCCAACTTTCAGCATTTAACGTATCATTCTACTCCTTTTAACGTGTTATATACGAATATCGTATCCATTTTTAGCAAAAATCATAAAAACTTATTAAAATTGTAAAAAATTGTCAAAATAGAAAAGTCAATTGGATATATTTTATGAAGTCTTCAAATGAGTCTTCGTTGAATCTTTCCCAAGCATTCACGATATTCGATAAAATATTTCATAAATGTTTTTTTGATACATTCTTTGATTTAAAGACTTGTCGCTTTAGATATTGTTACAGGAATGAATTTTCCCGAAACGTGTTTGTCTTTTATTTATAGGATGTTTTGAGTTTAATAATGATTCTGAGAACGCCAAAAAGTTTTTCTTGGAAGTTAGTAGCATTAGCAAAGTATTATCGATATTGGTTTAGATTAAATAAATTCATAGCCGGCGAAAGTCAACTAATACTTATCCTTATCTCTTTATGTTTAAAATTTGATACGTGAAATGTACAAATATATTGCGATACGAACATGTAATAAATCATTTTGAAGTTTTTTGTTTTGAATATCTCGAAAATATGTAATTTTCACTAAAAACGGATATAATATTCGTATTCAGCATATCAAAACAAGCAGAATAACGTAAAATATGCAGTAAAATGTTGGAAAACAAACGGTATCTTACCCAAAGAGGAAATGAAAGTATGATTCATTAGCTACAAAATATCATATTTGTTTTTCTACATAATCGTCATTAATCTCGATACATTTTTGTCAACATGGGACGAATTTTTCATTCTATCAGCGAAGAATTTTTGCTGTCTACTTTTAATAAAGGAAGTCATTGCTACCTTGATTTTATTATCTGACTTGAAATGAACACCGTTGCATCCGTTTTACGTCTGAAAAGAAATGAAAATCCAAAAGAAGGGCTGTAAGATGAATTTAGAGGGAAACCGATCTTAAATCAGTACATTTTTTCAATCTCATATTATAAATTGACGTCGTAATAATATCGAACTTGGCTTTAAATGATATTGTTCTTCACTGCATTATGCAAATTTATGAGTAATGAAACTGTCATGTTTATAAAGCAAAGCTAAAGCTAAAATAAGTACTCATGTAGAGCTGTGTCTTAATTTTGTTCCAGATGAAGCTCGTAATATTATATGTTTGAAATTGTAAGTTTTGGCTGTTCAAAGTTATTTTATTGATCTCTATTTTTTAAATTTCAAAATTGTTTGAAATTTATCACATAATTCAACAAAAATTTTGTTAGCTTCTTCAGCGTTCTTTTACGATTTCTTAACTGTACAATTTTTCTCGCCATTTTACTGAAGTTCAAATATTATAATTAGACAACGAACTGTTAGGATTTCTTGAATTTTTGTTTGTCGTTCAATCATAATATTCAAACTTCAATAAAATGGTGAAAAAGAATTATATAGTAAGTTTTAGGAAGTCATTATAAATACTTCAATTTTTGAAATGATAATGGATCTAGTCATGAACAAATTTTTCTGATGATTATAGAGAATTTGAATTTTTACAATTTTTAAGAATAAAAATATCTTTACTTTCTCATCCGGTGCTTGTTAAAATAGAGATTTCACTTCAGGGAGTTATTATTATGTTGTAAGGGTATAATTAAAAACTTATACTTCATAATTTCAGAGAACTTTTGTTAGAAAGTAACTTTCCATTCGATAACTTCTTGACGTAAAAATGTTGTAATATTGCTTGAAAGCTCTTTCCATCGCGCTTATATATCTTTTTCTGATTTATACTTTGGTCTTTGACTAAATCTTAAGACGACTCATAGCGTGATTTCCTAACAACGGTTGGAATTAAAGCAATAAAAGGAAATAGATTGCTGTAGAATTTTGTTCACGAAATTATAACAATCTAAAATTTTTCAGCGAGTGTATTTTCACATTGTTTAAGCATGATCAAGAAATATGCGAAACAGATTTCAAGAATAATATATTTATACGATAGGTAAGAAGTTAAACCTCAAATATTATATTGTTAGGCAAATTTAAGACGTCCCACCTGATTTCCAGTAATGTGTATTTAAATATATATACACAAACAAGAAAAAAATGCTTGTAAGGCATAAAAAATACATTTTTAGAATAGATCAGCGACATAAATAACCAAAAAACGTCAAAACGTTTCCGCGTACAGCATATTCTGAAATTCGAGTATAGGAAATTATAAGACACTAGTACTAATTTGTCATCGTATCGAGTTGTATTTGCTTATATTAACTTATAAATTTTTTAATAAAGGAAGTTTATTAATTTATGTTTGAAAATTAACGAATGAAATTCTCAGCAAGAATTGATTATATGATTTGTCGATTATATGATGGTCGCGTGCTGATTGTATGCTACTCATACGATATTACATAAATATTTTTAGAAATGTTTTTATTTAGAATATAAATACAACTGGAACAACAGATGATTTTGGAAATCATTTCCTTTAAATCTTATTCAAATATTTCAAACCAGCATCTTGTTTTTTTAATCCATATAAAGCTTCATTTAGCTTACGGACTTGATTACTTTCACTTATAATTCTCTCAAGAACTTTCATATAGATTTCCTTTTTTAATTTACCATTTTAAAAAAGCAACTTTAACATCCATATGATAAATTAATAAGTTAAACTGATTTACAAAATTTAAAATCTAAAACTTGAAATTCTTGCAACTGATGCAAAAGTCGTATTACAGTCTGTAAGATATTGCTGACACTAGTACTAAATTTTCTGCAACAAGGCAAGCTTTGTACTTTAGTGAGTTTTTAAATTCACCATTTTCAATAGCAAATATCCATTTATAATTACAATATTTTTGTTCTCTTTGGTATTAAAATCCAGGTATTACTAATCAAATTATTAATACCAGCTACCATTGTACGGGCTTTTCAATTATCATTTTTATCATACGCGCCATAATCTAACCATTTAATTGAGAGATTTATGTTAAATGGTAACTAATACCTTTTTACATACAGGATTCGTCTCATTCGGCAGGTATTCCCTTTCATTATCACAATACAAATTTTAAATTGAAGTGAATCCTACTTTCACAACATAATTTAGAAAGATTGAGAAAACGATTTATATATAATTAAATATGTATTATAATAGTATACTAACCAACAAATAATACAAATTAATTTTTATTATTAATCGTAGGGAGATTAATACGTAGGTGTTGTATAATTTTTATCTTTTTAAATGATAATCGCATTTGTTTACCATTTATACACGTCTTATATAAATTATCATTAGGTATAATTTGATCAGTTATCCTATATTATTAATCATCTGCTTGTTCTTTAATTCTGAAAATTTATTTATTTATTTTCTAATGAGGCCAATGTGTTGATGCTACAATTCATAATTAATTTTCGTACTTTTATACATATATCAGAGCAACAGAATTTATTTGTATTAATATTATATGTATTTGTATTAATTACAAAGTCAATAGCAATTAAATTATTGAATCCTTTCATTATAGTTTCACTATATTTATGTTTCCATATCCTTCTTATTAAAAATAGTAGTTATTCCAGCAAATTCTAGAAAGTAGAGGACATCCTCTAACACTCTTTGAACACTTACATTGCTGATTACATTTATTGTGCCCTCTTTCTTTGCAGTTCCATTTTTTGCAACTAAAATTTTTATTGCTGTTTGTATGAACTAATAAGCCTTTTTAGTTGATAAAGTGGTCTGACGCTCCAGAATTCAGTATAATTTATTTTTCTCTCCTTTTTCACATTGATAATTTTCAGTCATAAAAACAAAACCGTGCTTTGTGAAAATTTGATGGTAATGGCTGAGTTACTTGTGTAGACTGAATTGTTCTGTTTTTCTCGGAAGTTTTATACGAAAGTCCTTTTTTATAATAATAACTTGATGGTGATTCCCGAAAGAATCCGGGATTTCCGAAAATGTTCGGGATCACAAAAGTGTCAGGATTCCCGAGAATCCCGAGTTCGGGATTCCTGAAAATTTCAAGAAGCCGAATGCACACAGTTTCAGTATTCATTTTGTTCATCATAGTTTTTAAATATATAAAAGATGCAATTTTCATCTTGCCACTTTGATTCCATATTTTCGGAATCTCGCACATCTTTAAAAACTATGATTCCCGAACATTTTCGGGAATCACAAAGTTTTGGGATCCCGTCCCGATTTCCGGGAAAAATTCCTTTTCAGTCCCGACTCGACTTCTTCGAGATTCAGTACACCACTGCTACCGTACCGTACCAACCTCGGGATTCAGGAATTTTCGGGATCCCGTACACCTCCAATAATAACAATTATTCTTTATATCCTTTTGTCTGCTATAATAGTGGGTTACTTCACATCAAATAATCTTTTATTAATTTTGAATTTTTTCCAAATGATAATCCTTTGATGGTTTTGAAACTTCAAACTTTTGCTCCTTCATGGTATTATTTGTTTGAAACAACAATAATATTATATTTCTTTAGCACCACTCTTGTTCTTCAGTTTCACTTAGTGAGTCAGAAGTCTCGTTTTAACAAGAATGAGAAAATTAAGTTGTCTTTGAATATTTCTATTGCTGCTATTACACCATCATAATATGTTGGAAGAATTAATGAGACACTTTATCAGTTTCTTCTAATTTTTTATCTGCAATAATTCCGTAATCAAATTATAAAAAATTACGTTTTATTAAAGGTACATGTATCATCTCCCTGTAGTTTCAAGCAATTTTTTTCTTTCATACGATTAATTGAATAGCGAGACTTTTACGTTCATAAATTTGATTTAAATTACGCAAAATTTCATTTACTGTACTTTCTGTTTTCGTAGAATCTAAGAAATGATTTGATGAATATTCAATAAATATAACATTCTTAGCAATTCGCTCAGCTTTATTCAATCTGCATTTTCGGAATTTCATTCGGTATTACAATTACATCAAGTTAATTTTTAATTCCATCAAATTTAGTCGTATTCTAAATTTACATACACTATATTTTTCACTACCAAAGGGTTTAATGTTTCGTTTTACTTTCAAGTTTTCCATTGTCTTTGCACTGAATCTGCATTAACTCCTACAACAGTTAATATACGGTGTATATTAGGCTTATAATTTACTGCATGTGGATTATAAAATAGTAATTATTCTTTATATTTTATATTTTTTATTCTTTATATTTCGGATGCGTTAGCACATATCGCATCAAGATAAACATTGCCATATTTATTCGAATGAATCGTCTATTCAAGTGCTTCGCCGCTGATATTATCAATGACAATCGATATTATCTTTTAGAGATGTCAAGCTTTAGTACGTGTATTTTGGCCAAAAATCACCAAGTTTGTTTCTCGATTTGTATACGCCGTCACTTTGTGGAACGATTGAACGGCAGAGTTCTCTTAAATTAGTTAGTACTTTTCTGAATACTCATTGTTCCTCGTTAAAAAGTTACTGTGTGTATTTTTTTATTTATTTATTTATTTAAAAATAGATAGGCAAAGGTTTTTTGACATAATAGAATTATAAGAATATTGTATCAGTGTAAAAATATACGTACACATGATATAAGAAAGTAAGAAAAGAAGAAAGAGAAAAAAAGAGAAATTAAGAGTTAAATATGAAATCTCAATTATATTATAATACAGCAATATATCATAATATAATATTGGAAAAATTAGTTAATAAGTATTTTCAAAACAGAGCGTCTATAATTTTTAATAGTTAATTAATTTTTACTAGAAATCTATTTGGTTCGTTAATAGGTAAACAAGTTCTCGTAATTAGGTATGTGAATCTAAGATTGGTAAAGAAAAACTCAGTCTAGAAAACAAAAGTTTTTCGCAAAAACTGTGAATATGCGTTAATGTTAATCAGTTGGAAAAGCTGAGGACTAGCTATAAAATTATTGATAATTTTGATTAGTCTTTCTTCTACTCTTCGCATTATAAGTTCATGTTCGTACATATGTATTAGGTTCCCAAGTGAATGAAAAACAAAACATAAAAATTCATGTTGAGTTTTTTTTCAACAAGATTAATTTATTAACATAAAGACAGGTCATATTAGCATATTAAAGAACGGTGGTATCAAAGTATTATACAAAGCTTGAAGAGTGAAAAAATTATTAAAATTTTTGTATAATTGGAAGATAAATCTGAGGGTCTTGTTAGCTTTGTTATAACCGTATTTATAATATGAATATAAAAATCGAACTTTTTATCGTAAAAGATTCTTAAAATAATTGACAGAAGAGGAGTGAGAATCAGGAAGAAAGTAGGAATATATAGTTATATTTCTATTATGCGTCAATCTCATCATGTCATACTTGACATTGAACCGCAAATTATTCTGTATACATCGTAATTCTGTATTATCTAAATCTATTAAGACACTCTGCAAATTGTAGGCATTAGAAACATCTCATATTCACAATTTGAGGTCATTTGCAAAAAGAAAAGATGTGGCCTCTTTAAGTATTGTACGAAGCTCAACTGTAAATCTTGGAGCTCAATTTAGGATTATTTTATTGAGATTGTGACGGATTATTCGGATACGCCTGGATGCATATTAGTCACACGTTTACTTTATACATTCGGAACTAAGGGAAAAAATAAAAGAATGAAAGGCATTTGTCTTGACACGAATTGGCACGGTGTGTTTAAAGTATAGTGCCTTCCAACATTCATAAATAAAAATTATTCAATCAAAGCATCTTGAAGCACTTCTGACGTAGCCTTCGAATAGTGATCTAACATGTTGGAAATGCTTTGTAGCATGATCTCATAGCATCGATGATTTCAAAGTCCGAAATCGAAAGTTTAGCAGACAGAACGTCATGGTCTGCAGAATCGAAGGCCCTCTTAAAGTCCATGTAAATAATATCTATTTGATATTTGCTATAAACAACATAATTGCTGAAAATTGTTAGATCATTGGAAGATCTGTTTGGAAAAAAGCTGTATTAATGAATAATGATATGGTTTTTAATAAGAACTATAATATTAACTAAATTAATCAAATATTTTTGCGAACGTATTGAAAATAGAAATCGATCTACAGGGTAGATGAGCTAAATGGGATTATCTAAATACCTCCGTTATCTTTTGTACAAAAAAGCTTCTGAGGGCAAAGTTGTACTATTTTAAGGAACAAATGTAATGCTACAAATATTTTTTTCATAATATTTTTTTACTATTAATTTCTTTTTATATGGTACATGTAGTTGTACATGGTAATCCCACTTTTACCACGGTGAAAAGATTTTAAAATGTAAACTCGCGCGTAATAGGGTGAAAGTGATTGAACCATTAAATACTATTTTCAATGATTGTATGTATTTCTTTATTAGATGATTATGGCGATTAGGCATAGCGAATTGTCTTTTTGTCCTGCAGGAAGGTCATCCTCACTTATTTTAAGAATGAAGAAAATCAAAAGAGGAGGGGGAGAGGGGGTAAAGCCTATTATACGTCGCTTTACAAATGTACATTTTTTTAAATTCCTTTTAAAATTAAAAAAAAATAAAAACCATTATCATTATCAGTATAATGTATTATTGCAGGTATAACTTTCATTTAACGATATAAAAAATATATAAAATAGTATGTCATTGAAATAATCGTATTCGTAAAATTTAACACTAAGATTTTAAAAAATACAAAAAATGAAATTAATCATTTTGGCTTGTGAATAATATATACTTTTTTTAGGATGACTAGCCTTAAAAAGGCTATTATCAGTCTATAAAACATAAAGTATTTTATAATGACAGTGTAAGAAATAATGAAAACTCCATCATTTTTCAAAAGAATAATCAAATTGCAACGTTGTAATGGTTTTTTTGCAACTTTGATTTTTGCAATGAGTAAATCACGATGCAAATAAAAAAAAAAGAATCTTGATCTTGAATTTCAATGACAAATAACAATACCACAATTTTCTTTCAAACTTATTAAAGAAATATTGATTGAACAATTATTGTATAGTAGATACATCTAATGTATACTATATAGTTTAATAATATAATTCACACTAAATAAATTGTGTAACTCGAATATTAGAATTATGTGATTGTTCAAGTAAATTAAAAATAAATTTAATTTCTTCAAATTAAAAGTTGAATATTTACAAGCAATTTGTAAATGTTCAACTTTTATTATATGTTTCTATAATAATTCAAAATAATAATTATATTTAATTAATATAATGGTTTTATAATAGAATGAATTAAAAGAAAGAATTATTTTGAGAACAAGAACACTAGAAAATATTTCTCTAAAAGAAATGAATATTTATTTTTAATAAGTAATATGTCTATCTGTAACATATTTTTAATATATATTAAGTAGCTCAAGAATTTTAAGATATTAATTTGTATTTAAATAAATTCAGTGTAAGAAAATTATTTACATAGCTCTGTTATATATATTTATAATTAATTTTATAAAACATAATTCTAAATAATATTAAAAAATAATTTGATATTCAAATCAAATTTATTTATTTATTTTACTCAAGTACATTAAATACTCAATTATTTAAGTAATAATTATATTCGAACGAATTAAAAAACACATACGTATAGATACATACAATATTTTTTGTCAGAAAGACAATTTTTTAATTTATTAGTAGATTAATTGTAAAAATAGATATTACAACGAAATTTATATATGTATAATTGCAACTAATTTCATTTGTAGCATAATTGTAATTGATTTAATTTTCTTCATAATTTCACATCACATTAAATTTACATTACAATTAATATTAAGATTTTTATTAAATATTTTCATATTAAAACAGTAAATAATATGTTAATTTTTAACATATTATTGTCAATTTTTTATAAATGTTTCTACAATAGGATTATACAATATCATTTGTTTTTGTATAGTTTAATCATCACCACAAATCAGTATAACTGATTATTACTTGAATCCTGTAATATGATTCATTTAAACTTTAAATAATAAATTTTTTAACTGCTGCAGTAGTATATCTGCATTTTACAATATAGTCAAAAATATTCAAGTAGTAGATATTGCGTCATATGAAACAAAATTTTTCCACGGATTTAACAAAATAAAATACATTGTTTTTAAATTGAAAATATCATGAAAAAGATTGACTTGTAGTTTAAGTATTTTTTCTTGAAAATGATCGATGTTTGTTATCCATATATAGGCTGTTTTTCATGCGTATTTAGCAATAATGAAATAGTGTAAAGTAAAGTCAAATGATATGGGTTTGTGATATATTCTTAGGTTGATTTATGTTATTTTATATATCGTAGCATTTAAAACGTATAATTACACTCTTTTTTAAAATAAGAAAGTTTGTTTGAGGCTTTCCAATTATTACGTAATTATTAAAATCAAAGATTTTTATATCAACTTTTTAAGTAGTGAAAACTTTTGGAAGATTTTTCGTTGCATCAGTATATAATAACTTTTGATTAAAATGTTTGATAACTTTTTATTAAAATAGAAATATTCATTTAGCTCGAACCATTCTGCATGTTCTAGTACAATTAATATTGAATTTCTTTTTTATTTTATTCACATTTTACTTTTTTCATTTTCGTTTAATCTACATGTGGCTTAAAAATGTTTTGCTTATTATTGTATTGTTATATTGATATTAAATAAAAGAAGTGGCAATTTTTAGAGTATGTACTTCATTTGACAACAGTTGAGACGCAATTATTTTACATTTTTATTCAATTGATAATACCTAAAAATAATTCTAATACATATATCCAATATAGAAATTTTATATAGAATATTAATTTTATATAGAAATATAAAATATTATAAATTATATCTTATATACTAGAAAATAGAAAATATACAATAGAAAAATACTTAAAATGTAAAAGAAAAATAATTGAATATTTTATAATTATTCAATGATAAAACATACATATTAATATATGTATATTTATACTGAAAGGATTAAGCAATTAAAGAATTTTTAAGTAATTTTAAGATAAATTATAAATATTTAACTTTTTTTTGAACTTTTTTAAAATTCTACATATTAAAAATAGATGTATTCTATTTTAAAAAAGAGTGTAACTTTTATCTTTAAATACATTAACCGATAAAATTGCATAAGAATATATATTATTTAATTTTGCCCTATGATATTTATAAATAATAAGACGATATGCATTCTGTAATAAAATTTTTATAATTTATATAGACTCGAAGTGCCAGAGTAAGTGTTAGCAACGAAAACAATGTATTACTCGATCCAGAAGTACTGACCGATTTCTCAACCCAAACTCTGGTTTTAACTGTTCTGGTTACTTTGGTTAAAAATTCAACTAATGAAAATGAACAGCGGATTCTTTATGAATATCTTGCGGAAGCTTCAGTGGTGTTTCCAAAAGTTTTTCCAGTAATGTAAGTCTTTATCTTTCAATATTATGTGTTAAAAGAATCAACAATAATTATTAATAATTATTAAATGTTACAGTAAGTTATTCATTTTAAAGATTTTTTTCATAATTTTAAGTAATAATAATAAATATAATTCATTGCACTATTTTCTGTAATAATTTAAGGCATACTAAAATATGTGCACCTAACTTCAGAGTTAGGTTTAGTATTTAATTACTATTACATAAAAATAGAAAGTATGATAAAAATATTAAACAGTATAAAATTCCTGTTACAACTGCTTCTGTTTTTAAATAATTGGGTGAATCATAATATTAATTATATAATTTAAATTTTAAATTTATATTTTTTAATTTAAATTTAATTTTATAAATTGATATTTAAAATTTGTGTTTACAATCATCCATTAAGATGGCACTATATTAACTTTTATAGTTTTCTGTTTTACATTAATTACAGTATATAATTGCAAAATATACTGTAATATCTATAATTGCACTCAAGTTCTGAGTTAATATGTTATAGAATGAATTGAAGCATTAGCTAAGTATATAGGGTATGAATGTATCCAATATTGATCTAACCGCAAAGTATTTACTTGAGTATTATGATAATTTAGGGTGAATCACGTAGGGTGAAACTAAATCGTCTTGCATATTTCCGTTGTTTTTGAAGATAGGAAAAAACTTTATTAACAAAAATTGTTTAGTACAGAAGGAACTTAATATGGAAACATAATATGAAGTAATAATTCTTTTGTAGGTAAAAGAGTTCAAGGTCATTTGAAGATCACTTTTATTTTTTTAAGTGGAACGATATATTTTTTGCTCCTTTAATCAATGCTACTTAACATTCTCTATAAAAAAATATTAACCTTACGTATGTTAAAAAACTCTTAAGAGATATTTTAACTTTAATTTTGCAAAATCTATTGTATGAATCCATATTTTTTTTAGAAACTAAAAAGCTACAAGATTGCAAAAAAATATAGCTATAAAAAAATTATCACTGGTATATTATAGTCTCTTTTACACTAATCAATTTTTATCGACAAAGTTTTTTTTATATCTTCTATAAAATCTGTATATGAGAATTCTACATGAATATATATATCTTTTTTTCTTTTAATGTTCTAAATTCACTCTTTAATTTTTTTAGAATTTCTCAAATATATGTTTTAATGCAAAAGATCTCTTTTAACATCTTTTTCAACTTTTCAGTAATTAACTACTAGCTTATACTAATAACTTACTAATAATTTGTTATCATAATGTATACAGGATGTTCCAGCGTCGGTAGTACATGTGAAGTGGAAATGATTCTATGTGAAAAAATAAGTTGAAAATAAAAAATAAAATTAATATCATTCGTAATATTGATTAGTTATTAATACGTGTTTACTTAGAATGAGTTTAGAAATAAAAATAAAATATGTCTATAATTTCAAAACTTTATTGCGTTATTAATGTAGAAATTATTGAAAATGCTGTTCATTGTGTTGCATACATAACCATGTTTTGCGATTCAGATTTACATGTACATATTCCCATATATCCTATGTTTTTAATTCTTCAAGTCAAAATGATTTTCTCCTTTAACTACATCACGTTTGTAGTATTGATTTTTGTGGCTCCATATAGATAAAAATCAAGAGATGTTAAATCTGGCCTAGATTGCGATGACCAGGTTACCGTGCCATCACGGCTAGTCCAACATTTAAATCGTTCATTTCAAAAATTCCATACTTCGAGAGAAATGAGAGAAGTATGAAAATGAGAAATGAGAAATAAGGTTATTCAAACTAGACAGATCATCGTCTAACAAATTCAATAGCTTCGCGTAAGAATTTCAAATATTTTTTTCCATCTAGTCTATTTGGAAAGAAATAAGGCCCTATGATTCTGTTTCCAACCATCCTGGCCATATATTACCATATCAAATATTCACATTCCACCTTTCTTGGAAATGTGTTTCAGTAATTATATGCGGATTTTGAGTTGACTACTGACTTTATACATATGTTTTCTCTTTCAATATTTTTTTTTAAGATTAAAAAAATAATAGAATTAATTTTCAAATTTTTTAAATGTTTCCAATATATGATAATTACATGCAATATACTATCTGAAATTATTTCGTATGCAAAAATAATAATTGCCGTTGAAGTTTCGTGTGAAAGAATATATTTAAAATAATACTTACTGGGACATTTAATATTATAGATATACATAAATGTACATAATATCAACATAACTTTAACAAATTTAAATTTCTTTATAGCCATAATTTACTCGATGCAAAAATAAATAGTGTATTATCTTTTTGTCATGACCAAGAAATATTGAATTCTGTACAAGCAATCATACAAAATATGATCGCATGTGAGGATGCAAGTCAACAACAGTTACATTATTTACAAAGTTGTGGATTTGGTGGGTTGTGGAGATTTGCAGGACCATTCACAAATGTAAGTAGATAAAATAAAACAGAAATAGTAGTACAATCAAAAACAAAGAAAAAAAGTAAAAAATGTAATGAAAATTAATCTTCTCCAAAACAAAGGTGCTAACAAAAAAAATTTCATATATTTTTTAATTTTTTTATTTTTCTTGTAGAATCACTCTTTTTCAGGTTATATTTAGTATTTTCTGTATATAAATATATTATCAAACAAGTAATTAATTATTTGGAACATATCGGATATTGAAGAAAAAACGAAAATTAATAATAATATTTTGTGCTATGTATACGTATAATGTACGTGCTATGTACATAAGAAAATATATGTAGAGGATGTCTTGTAACTCGTACACAATTAATTGGAAGATGATTCTACATGTAAAAATAAATCGAAAAGGAAGAAAATTTTTTCATTAAATCCAAAAATAGAGTTTGGAAATTTGTCAAGTTTACTTCATAAATAAATAAATAAAAAATATAGAATAGAATATTTTTATTTAAGGCTTTATTTTCAAAAAAGGAGATTTTGAATATATTTTGTTGAAAACTGATTTGATATACTTATACTTGATAAATATTCAAATTTAATTTTCTCGGAAACGAAAACGTCTTATAGAAAATTATGTTCTACATTCTTTACTTATTTTTACATATAGAATAATCTTCTTCTGATTATTCATTTCTGTTCAGTCCCAAAATTAATTTAATTCAAGTATACTTAAGAAATATTCAATGTCGAAAACGAGACTTCACACGAAAAAATGTATTCTCGACTCACTTTTACATGTAGAATTATCTTCCAATTAATTGTTTATAAGTTGTGGAATAGTCTATATTTAATAAAAATAAACAAAAATATTGTTATATTCTATACATTCTATGATTTTTTAAATTTTTATATTTTATAATTTTTATAAAAATTGGATAATTTAAGTTTTATGCAATTCTTTTGACTGTTCTATTTAAAAATTAATGTTTACTATGTTGTAGTCTAATTGCACAGCTGAAAGCGCTCAATTATTTGTTAATTGCCTGGAAGCCATGGTGGAAACGTGTTTACCGGTAGACGAACCTGAAATATTAAGTAATAATGAAAATTCGAATGAAAAATATAAACGATCTGACAGTCATCAACCAGAAATCGCACAAAAAAGCAAATCTTATGGAACTGATCGGACAAGTTCCCGTGCTTTTCCGGAAAGAATGGAGGAAACTTCTCGGAGTAGTTCTTCTTTTATTTATAGAGAGTAAGTAAATAATAGTAATTGATTATTATTTGAGGTTTTTCATTTTAATCTCTTCAGGCAAATATACCAGGAGATATAGAAGAATAAAAATAAAACAGAAAAATATGAAAATATAAAAATATGTAAAACATAAAAAATACTATGAATATAAATTGTATCTTTTCTTTTATATTTTCTTTTATATTTATATTATACAAGATTCTTTCGTCGTACTTCTATTTCGTGGTGCTACATTGTAAGATTTGTATCACACGTCGCAAATGACTGCAAAACTTAACAGAAACCAAATCTATGATCTGCATATAGATTATTCTTGAGATAAAAATTGTTTTGAAAGTTACGCCAGCATTAGTATTATCTGATGTACACTGATGGGATAGTTGCTTCATTTAAATAGATTCAATTTTGTGTGCCATCAATCATTTATGAAATTAGTAAATATTCAAATATTTGATGGTTTGCTCGAATAAGTTTATCTTCTTTTGAAAGAATTTTATTTCTTCTGTAATATTACAGTCCATAAATTTTTATATATTTCAACAATATTACAAAAATGTTTTATATCCTCAAATATTGTTGGAAAACATTGTTGTTTAAATCTATTAATACTGACGGCATATTAACATTGAAGGTTTATATTACAAAATGAAATACTTCGAAAATATTTTAGTTTTAATTACAAGAACATATAGTAAAACACATAGATTACAACTTAAATAGTTAAACTTGACTTTTACTCATCTTGTTAAGATCATTGCAAGATTAAATAAATATTAGATAAACATAAAATGAAATGAATATGTTATACTTTTCGGATAAAATATTTATCTACAGAAATAAGAATGAAATATTTTAAACATTATATATGTAACATAATATGTATATAATTTTATTATTTATATAGTTCTATATTGTTTTCAAATATATTTTACTTAGTTTTAAAACAATCTAAAATATTAATAATAATGATTTTAGTCGTAGTATAGATAGCCGACGAGATATTTCGTTGGATTTCGTGAGCCAAGGAGAAAATACGAGTAGTAATAACAATTCACAACCTTAGCGATTAGTATGTGAATCTAAAAAACAGTGGGGTAAACATGGACGAAAAGGACAAGTTGGTCGAAAATTACAAAGACAAATAAGGTATGTTTAATATACGACGTTTTATTGAAAAAATGTTTAATACAAAAGTTTCAGAATATAACTGTTATGCAACTGTTGCTTTTTATTTGTTAAGCATCTCTAAGATTATTTGAAGCTTTTTGCAAATGGGAAGATATATTTCTTTTAGAGATACTTATTCCGTGGTAAAAAAAGAGGAAACTTTTGTATGAAACATTTTTTTATAAAACTTCTTTAACAAAATATTTGATAAAATACAAATTAGAAACTTAAATGATATGAACGAAATTTGTTTAATTTTTTTTATTATTTTTAAGAAAATGAAATCAATAATAATTATATTTTCTATGTTATTTTTAAATTATATAATAAATCACAATAGTGTTGTACAATTGTTAGAAGTGATTTTCAATATGTTCTTCATCTCATACTAGGGAATGGTACATTGTATTCAAATTTTAATTTCTTTTTTTAATAAACATAGTGTATTTAAAATTATGTATATTACTATGTTTTATATTTTTGAATCGATGATTTTGATAAATATAAAAATTATTATAATAAAAAAATATTATATTAAATAATTAAAATTTGTAATATTATCTATGATAAATACTGTGATTATTGTTATATGTAGTATTCTATTTAGCAAATTAAATTTAAATAAGATAAATTTATGTATAGAATATGTAAAAATTATTTGTCCAGACCAGGGCATGTTTCTATTTCCTATACCTTTGGATTGATGGAAATTTGTTTAAAAAAATAGCTGCAAAATTGACCTTGATCTTGAAATTCAAGACCAAATGTTATCGTAGTAATCACGGAAAACAAAAGTTTTAAAGGAACCATAGGTCGCAAATAAATTGCGATTATCTTAAAAAATAATTTTAAGACATTAACTGACGCTTCTGTGCAATAGAAAGTTTCAGCTTGTAACTTACTAATGAAACTTTCTAATTAAATCAAATTTGTCAAATATGGACGCGTAAAAGCTCTATAAAACTCAACATATTTAATAAATGTTTGAAATATTCAAAACTATTTAAAAGTAAAGAAAAATATTAAGCGGTTTTACGTAATATAAATATTGTTGGTTTAGGAAATGTTAAATGATTATGAGATGTTGAAATGATTCGTTACTAATACATTGTGTTCTGTAATAAAATATAAAATGAATTAAAATGAATTAATTCTTTACGTAAAAATTGTGATAATATCAAATATTTTGTATAGCTATCTTTTTGTCGCGAACTGTAGTTTTTCGATATGACGTTAGCGATAGAACTATTTGTTGCATAATAATAAAGTATACGCATCTAAATAAATATTGAAATACATTTCAGAACCCGGATCATGGTATTATAATATGTAGTTTTATATTTTTATAAAGAAACAAAGAAAATTAACGAATAAGTGAACGAATCAAATGTTATTGTGAATGTAATTAAAACTTAAACAATACAGGCCTTACTATCAGATCGCATAAAAAATCTTTATCCAGAAAGACTATAGCAAATGCTCTTTTTCTGTTGAAATTCTGTGTTATTATGTAATTCGAAATCTCACTAACTAATAAATCGTAGAGTGATTTGCCCTGCAGTTATATTAATGATCAGTCATAAAATTTTAGTGTTAATAAAATTTAAAATATATTGTATTTATAATTAAATTTTTTGAAAATTTTATCTATTAGTGAGAATAAACGTATTGATCTGAAACTAAAATTGTCTAGATTAAAATTGTCATTCCCAAACTTATTTGGCCTAGCGTTCCATTTTTAGATAAAAAATTACTTAGCATCTCTCTGAAAATCTACCTTCTTTTATTCTTGAATAAATATAAAAATGCAAATAAATTTGCGTTATTTTATGTATCTATATTTCTACTTATAGTAAATATAGTAAAAAAAAATGTTATTGCAAATAAGACACATTGAAATTTAAAATTATAAAATTATCCGGTTGATTGCATTTTGTGTGTTTATTTTGAAAATAAAATATTTAATCACTACGATTACGGACGATTTTTCAAAATTTTTTAATGTTTTGTTTCTTTAGTCTTTCATTATTTATTCATTTCCTATATTTATTCAACTTCTCTAATTATCGTCCTTCTGAATCATTCTAGTGTCCATCAAGCGGCGGTATCGCTCATTTTGGGAAGCACTAATCTAAATGATTCACGCGACTTTAGAATAGGGATTACCATAGATTCCACATAGATGGAAAGTAATGAAAGTCGATGAATGAAATATGTAATAAATGTGGTAATATTCTTTAAAGGAATATTTTAACATTAGATTGTCAGTACTGTTTGCTTTAACGGCCTTAACATTCCTCAAACTCTTATTAAATTAGTTGGTATATAATAAAGCTGATAAAAAAATCACTATCAAACAAATAACAAAAAAGCTAAACTGTATCGAAAATGGAACTTAAATTATTAATTACATCGTTAATGATATTCTCTTTAGGAGATGAATGGTTAAAGTCGTCATTATGGCTCTCAGTGAAAGCATTTTCGTCTTTTTGAATTCATTGGACAATTGCCATCTACGAAATGAGGAATAAGTCTATCAATAGATTTGCTTATAATCACTTTCTACGTAAATCAAAATGTGAGGTTCATTTTTGCGAATGAGTTAAATTTTTCATTCTACGAATCAGTTTCAAGTTACAAAATTAATCATGAAGGTTCTTAATATTTTCCACAACAATCGAGTAAGGAATTTTATGTTTATATTGTTTTTTAGAAATCCTTTAAGAAGGCATCTCTAGTTGATATCCTAGAAGAATTCTTCGATGCGACTAAAAAGAAAGCTTTCTGTTTTTAAAATGAAAGAAACATATATAATGCGTCTGCGCATTTTCTCACATTAATAAGATCATTTAAAATTTTAATTATTTTAAAATTCAAAAGAAAATATCATTGGTACTCAGAAACTAAGTATAACTTTACTAATTAATATTACTGGCCTATGAAAGATATTAAAGTCGTCACTAATGAAGCAATGGAAAGAATCAGTATTTATAATGAAATGTTTCTTATTAGATGATATATGTGTAGGACGTATGATGTTATAACTATTCTTGGAAAAGTGGTCATACAATACACTCAATTTATTTCTCATTACGTTACCCCAAAAGTGATATTCACTTTGTGCGATATATTCTTTTATTGTAAACAATCGCTTTTTTTGAGACTCTGAATAGAAGAAGTAAAAGTAACTTTTATAGTAATTTTGGGAGAATATAAACGTTTAAAGATGTTTGAAGTTTGAATAATTGAAATATTTTATCTTCTAATTCACATATCTTACAAAAGTGCTAGAAATTGTGCCTCATTGTTGAATTTGTATTATTAGTGTCTAGCTAATGATCGGTGATTAAAGAAATGTTTCTTTTCAATAAGGGCGCAAATTAAATGTAGCTATTGATGTCTTATAATCATGGAAAAGGGAAAAATTATGAAGTAGCTGTTAATTTCCTAAAAACATCAATGAGAGTTTGGGTTAGGTTTGGGTTAGGTTAATAAGAGTCTAAATATATAATTTTAGAGATTTATGAGATGTTAATTTCAGTATAATACAGCTTATACTGCCTTGAAGAACATAATGAATAAACTTCTTGATTACGAAGGAATAGTAATAAAATGCTAATTTAAATTTTGATTGAATTTAGATTTAATTTAAATCTTCTCTCACTGCTCTCAACTATTGATTTTTATTATATTATCTTCGTTTATTCTTTTCTTTTCCATGGTATTCTGTTTCTGTTTTCCGTCTCTTCCTTCTCTTTCCAGTTTTTCTGCTCTCTTATTCAAAGTACTAATAATAGTAATAATCTTTGTGATAGTTTTTTCTCGTACAACCATATACAATCATGTACAGGAATGTCAAGAAATTATTTGCCATGATCTTCATGGCGTGATTCTACACCTTCGAATCGGTAAAGATTTGTTAAAAAAGTCGACCGCAAAATTGACCTTGACCGGTTTTTTTAAGGTCAAATTTTTTATATTTGCATCGTATTCTTATCGTATGTACTCATGGAGAAGATAAAATGTCTCAAAGTAACCATATGTCGGAAATGACCCCTGATTTTTGTCGCGTTAATTGATCATCAATATAGTCCAATCAATTGGTTCCATATACAGTATCCCATACCACATATTAACGCTCCATTGACGTTAGTGGTCAACTTCTCTCATCCAGCAAGGATTTTCTGTTACCGCTGCTAGGACCGCAACAGTATTTCCAACAGAAGTAGCAGTTTAGTTAAAACTTCCGGGCGAAGCGATTCACACATTCTCTCAAATAAGGCTCGAGATGGCTGATTTCGTTCAGGATATATTTCGGCATACATAGCTTTAGTTCTTATTGCATTTTTACGGCACTCATCATAAGTTAAAAACATATCAAGTTTTTTGCTGTTACAAAATTTCATTTTTGCTTTATCTGCCTGATAATTACGCACAAACACTGACAGTAACTTCAATACTGAATGATGACCGTGATAGAAGATTGCGGATCATGGTAGACGTTATTCTATTGATAAACATTGTCACGTAAACATCGCTGTCCTGCAGAAATCTGTGATAAGGTTGAATCTCCAACTTGATATTATGTGCAGAAAATTTTCAAGAAATAAAGTGAAATTACTCACTAGTTATTAGGCTTAGGGCTAATAAAGATCAATACTTTTTTACTCACAATCAGAATAAGATATTCTTCCATATTTTGATATAAAAAATATAGTATTCCATTTAAAAAAACAAAGTTGACCTTCAAATCTCCGAAACCCCTCCACCTATAGAAAACATAAATACACTACATAGTGTACCCTTTTAAACCATGCAATTTTTGTATACAAAATTTTGTTGTGCAACGTATAGTTTGGAAGTTATGGGAGGTGCACAAGTTGGATGGACCACCCTGTATAACCATGTACAACCAAACAAGTTCGATTCGCTTACTATACAAAATTATTAAAAATATATTTATACATATAAAAAGTTATTTTTATTATTATAGACTTGTGCGTTATATACAGTATTTCATAACATGTGGGACCCACTTCGAGAGCTGATTTTACGCCTAAAAACAATGAAAAAAAGTCATATAAATACATGTCCTATCTGTCTTCATTGAGATATATAACTTTTTGTTTTAATTACCTTTACAAAAGATGCTCAAAATGACCACCTTGCATTTGAAGACAAGCCTGCATGCGTCTTGTCATGGATCTCTCAATCCTAATGTTTCTCGAATTTGTTGGAAGCCTTTCTCTATTCTATCGTAGTATTTCAGCATGTTCAATCGATGTTGCGTATACAATAGATTTTAAATGTTCCCACAAATGAAAATCTAATCGATTTAAATCCGGAGAACGAGCAGGCCATACAATAGGACCTCCACGACCAATCCATTTATTTGCAAAGTGTTGATTTAAAAATTGTCTAACCACTCGGCTAAAATGCAGCAAAGTTGCATCATGCATAAACCGCATACAAAGTCTAATATCGAGTTTGCTCTGTTTATAAAATTCATTATATCTCATTATAATATTCATTATATCTCATAAATGAAGACAGATAGGACATGTATTTATATGACTTTTTTTCATTGTTTTTAGGTGTACAATCAGCTCCAGAAGTGGATTCCACATGTTATGAAACACCCTATATAAATGATACTGGAAGCATTTATTTATATGATTTTCTTTTACAGGGTGAGTGAGATACAAGTTATTTTCTCAGCAACCATAGCAGCTATGGATAAATTTTTTGTTTTACATTCAATGGTTCAAGAAGATTGATTATTCAAAAACCAAGTAATATTTCTGAGGAAATCGATCGAAGTTTTTTAAATGCTATATTAATTTCTGCTCAAACTTGTAATTAGATATTACAATTAGATAGTTTATACGAAACTAAATAATATTTACTTGAAGCGTTTTTTGATATTCTGGATAGTTAAAAAGTTATAAGGGGAAAAAAACTTTAAAGGTGTACTCCGTAAAAGTAGGTCACAAGGTAATAAAAATAGAAATATTCTATGTATTGAAATATAATTTATGCTTTAAGTAAATAAACGAAAATTAATATGGTATTTCATTAAAAAAAAAAAACAGAGAGATTCCTTTTGACTCACTATCAATTATCTCAGAAACATTTGTTTTCCAAATAATCAGTTCCTTGATACCATTGAATTTAAAAAAAGAGAATTTGTTGATAGCTGCTATAGCTAATTATAGTTTCCGAGAAAATAGTTTGTAATACTTTATTCGGCTTATGTACTTATGGATATTCAAATATATGTATTTATGAATGATTCAAACACATTTCTGTTAAGTGAGTTTTATAAAAGATTGTGATTGTAATAGCATATTAAAAAGTAATTCGTAAATACTTACGTTTACGTTTTCATATCAATAATTTTAAATCGATGAAAAATCAAATATAAATATTGCAATTAAAACTATATCTAGTTAGTTTTATTTTTAACAACTATTTCATCACTATTGCAAGTTTATTTTAATCGAAATATTTTGATTTTATCAGATTAAACTAAATATTCATTTCTTAAGTAATATTTTACTATTTATCAAGATATAATATATTATTTAATATAACATGCTGTTAAACTGTAAATTTATGTTAAACGTTATAACAAATTCTAGATTTTAGATTTTTATTAGGCATTCATGAAGTTGCATCTTTCGGATTATCGAATTTTGAAATTCCGACGTTTCAACTGTAAAAAAAAGGAACGCTGTGATTTTTTTCTTCAGGCTAAACTTAAAACTGAAGGTTCAATTTAATTGACTGATCACATGTATAATTGTATCTGGTAGTGACAATTATATATGAACCTTGAGCTTTAGGCTTATGTATTCTGAAAAAGTGATCTGCAATGTTCATGAAACATTAGAATTTCAGTGTCGTGCATTTCCGAAATCCGAACATATGAAATTAATTAAATTCTAAGGACAATTATTATTAAGTTCTTTACGAATATTTTTATAAAAATTGTATTTTCTTGTACGAAATGATCTATTTCTATTTTATTAAAATATATTTTAAACAGTTTCTTTCATATAGGCTAATGCTGTTTACAAATAATACTATTTTGTCTTCTCTTATGTAATACTTAACAATAGTATATTTCTTTCTCTTTTATGTTTCATGATTATAACACTTTTGATGTGTATGATGATATCTTAATTTTGTTAATCAATAAACAGCATTGACTTAAATAGTAGATAATATTAAAATTATGCGATTTTATAATTCTAAAATATATGTTTTTAATTCAGGAACGCAAATATTTTGGCTCCATGTTATTGCTGCAACATGTCGAATCAATTTAATCCAATGCCGTCCACTTCACGTTAATGTACCCACTGGAATGAAATAATTATGCATAAAATGTTAGTAGGTAAATATTACTTATTTAGTAGTAAAATATTTCGATGATTTTGTATTATTTTTAAATTTATATTTAATACAACGATTAATTATAAATTTGTGATAATATAGAAAAAGATTAAAGAATAAGTCAATCATCGACATTTAATATATCAGAATTATGTTTTATATTATTTTTAAAAATTAATTGTTTAAATTTTTGTAATTAAACAATTTTTATAGTTAATTAACATAATCCGCAGTTTCATGGCAATAACTGAATATTCATGGATGTTTTCATTTATTTACAACTAAATATTTTTATATCATAGGAGAATCTATTTCTATTTTTAAAAGAGTCCCATATTACTAAAATGATTTTATAAATAATTTATCAAAGAAGTCTAATTAAACGAATTTATTTCTTAATATAACTTAATATTCAGTAAAAAGAATGGTGTTTTCTGACAAGTATCATGTTACACTTAGATTTGTTTATGCTAATAAAACAAATAATAAAAATATTATCTTATGGTGCGATAGAATGAAATGATAATTGAATCGAAAAAAAATATGTGTTTAATGAAAATATATTACGAGCATTCTCAATGAAGAAATTCCATTGAAATGGCAATGAGTGTTCAAAACGCCGTAAATAAATGTAGAACTTTTCTACGTGCATAAAGATATAATATCTTGAGAGAAATGTATTTATAAAAATAACCACGAATGTTCCACGTTATTACATATTGAAAAGAAAAAATGCAATTTGACTAGAATAGAATTCTGGATCAGTGCAAAATCCTCCAAATAATATATCATGTATGAAGAACTTACAGTTCTTCCTACATTATATTTATTCTTTTAGTGTGATTGTATTTTGTTTGCATATTGTAAGCACAATGAAGCAGTGTTTCTTAATCTGTGATTTGCGAACTCCTGGGAAACTGCGAAGGGCTTTCATATACAAATAAATCAGTAATAAAAAATAGGCTTGAGTATATTTTATTTGGAATAAAATAAGAAATAACAAGTCGAACAATTTATTATTCCTATTTTAAAAATAACGTAGAAAAGAGTAATAAGAAACGTAGAAACTTTACCTAGCGTGAAATTCAAATAGATTATTTCCAAATAATTTCTTGTTTGAATTAATTCGATTATTCAAATAAAAGAACAGATAATTCGACATAAGATCTGTACGGGATTACAAAATATTTGAAAACTTAATTGAAAATAAAAATTTATTCAAATACAAAATAAAATAAAAGTTTAACACATAATATTAGCTTATAGTATTATTCAATTCATCATTTTTGAAATATTTTACTCGAATAATGTCCAAACCCTAGAGAAAGCACCGAAGGATCCGCATCAACAAAAAATCTGTGGTAAACAAAAGATTATGAAATGCTGCAGTAGAGTACATGTGCGTGTTTATTTTAAGTAGAATTTTGAGGAGATCGGGAATTCGTTTCTCGAATATTATAATACAATTGCAATCCCTTGCGCTAGATCATTATTTATGAAGTTTGTGCATATATTGTTAATGTTTAATAAATTTAAATAATAGGCTTTAATTAAAAGAATCTTTTCCTATTGATGTAATAATTAACAACATTTATTCGTCAAGAAATATTAATGGAAAATATTCATATAGTTAAAAGATATATTCATATATTATAGATATTGGAAGAAAAGTGTCAAGGGATTGATAATATCAAGATACTCTAGACCAACATACGTTCGGTGTAACAGAGTCTCTTTTCGTCTCAAGATACTCTTAGCAACCGAACTATCATTTTTAGAATTCTCAAAACGAAACACCAATGATTCTATTATCTATCACTTATTAAAGTACAAAGCGAGACCACACGTTATTGTTCCCTGAAATACATAAAGATACAGGGGAGACATTAATATTAGTAAAAACAAAGTGATTGATAACGATATACGTGTCGATTTTTCTGTCGAATAACGGCTACAAATATAGAAAATACATATAATATGCATATAATACATTTAATATGCATATAATAGATTGATCGCAGCAATAGAATACACCCGCTATAAATTCGATAATGCGTTTGTACATAGTATATAAATATGTTATATGCTATGTTTCGTAAGTTATTAAACAATAACTAATAGAAAATTCAATGAAATTATTGATCATGCGGTATATGTTTGAGAATTATTTTATTTTAATACTATTTGAATTGTGTAAAGCTTTAGTGTTTTAAAAAGCACGAGTTTGAAAGTGCCGAATTTTCTTTTAGTAATTGACGTAAAGCTTACGGAATACTAGGGTATTTCATACGGTATATATACTGCATTTGAAGAATAATAATTTAAATTGATAATGAGACTGATAGATTGTCATGTTTTCATATGACTATTGATTTTTCATTTTTTAGGAACCAACAAACGATATTTATCTAACGAATCTAGATATTAGTTATAATACTATCATTTTCTTGTATGTTGTCCGCTAGATAATATTTCTATTTCGATCTAAATTTAGTATAATCAAAATTAAGATATTGTTTGTTAATTTTTCATTTGCTTTTCTTATTTATATTGTAAACTTGTAATGAAAGTGACACAACTTCAAAAAGTATGTTTTCCAGAAAAAATAAAAAATAGAATTAAATATTATTTTGTTAATCAAAGAGACGACGCAATTAAAAATAATACACTTTTCAATTTATAAACAACACACAAAATTCATAATAAAATAGATAATGCAATGTATAAATTCTATCAAAATCTTCCTTACAAGGGGGAGGGGGCAAATTAGAAAAATAAATGAATAAGATTTTCATAACTGATAATTCGAAAATTACTAATTTGAATTGTCTCACTTTCGTCACAAATGTGTACTATATTAGAAAATATCAATTTTCCAAAATCGATATCAATTTTATTAATGTTTAATATTTTTTTATGATTGTACACCAAAGATACAAAAACAATTTTAAATCAAAGTAATTTTTAGAAAATACTACAAATTTAATATTAGAATATCAGTTATATCTAATATTACAATAATATCTATTTTTAAGTCGTTAATTAAAAATTAACATTCAATAATCCATTGAAAACAGTAATGATTGGTTTATTTATTAAGAAATAAAAGTTACATGATGTCTTAATATATGTATATATCTTATGAAATATTCTATATATAAATACACTATATAAGTATCTGTATAGCACGTGCATATTTTAAATATTTATAATTTTATGAAAACGAAATTGTTTTAAAATTGTCGAATAAGAAAAATGTATATGTCGTTATTAGGAAAACTGTTCTATAGATTCATATATCTACGTCGTATATTAATTTAAAATGTACTAAATGCTTAATACTTAGATATTTTGGGTGCGTCATTAATCTAGTTAAATGTTTAAGTGTTATATCTACTTCGTGCAGTAATCGTGATTATAAAAAAAAGATTTCTTGGACAGAAATAAAATAATTCTCAATGGTTTCACATTACCAACGTTGGAATTATTGAATTCTTTGTCAAAGTTGAGAAAAACATACCAAATAATGTTGAAAGAATATATGTAATTTACAACAGATATTCTAGATAAATATACTCTCTTAATGTTTTTGAATAATTTTTTTTTCCTTCGATCTTATTTCCTTTATTTTTATCAATATGTACAATAATATTATATGTTGTATAAGCTTAAATATATTTTATTTAATAATCTGAACACTGAATGTGTCGCTTTCAAAATGTATTTTTTATAATAATATGTATACATTATAAATAATATGTATACGTTATTATAAAATTTAAAATTATTAAATATTAAATATTATTATTATATTATTATATATATATATATATATATATATATATATATATAAAATCTTTCTAATACAATATTTAATTTATATATATATACAGGGTGTTTCGTAACTTGTAGGACCCACTTCGGGAGCTGATTGTACGCTTAAAAATAATAAAAAAAAAAAATCATATAAATAGATGTCCTATCTGTCTTCGTTTATGAGATATAATGAATTTTATAAACAGAGCAAACTCTAGTAAGTTAGTTTTACCAGGGATAGTATAATTGGTATGAAGAAAACCCACATGTTGTTGTGCATTCAAAACATCAACACCAGTTTAGTTTAAACGTATGGGCAGGAATAATTGATAAATTTTTAATTGGACCTTTTTTTCTTGATGGGAATATATATATATATATATATATATATATAAATTATGTATTGTATCATGAAAGTTTTTAATTTACAGAACTAAATATTATATTAAATATACTTAATTCTAAACTTTCTCTATTACATATATATCACATATGCTTTCTAATTTCATTTAATTCAAATTTTTTTGAATTGTCCACTTGTATTTAATAGAATTCACAATTTATATTAAAATAAGTATCATTTTATTTTTGTGAATAATAATACATGTGTTTTAAGTTTTATGTTTTAACACACTTAAAATAGATTCCTATATAAATTCAGTAATTACATATTATATACTTTTATAATAATGTAAAATTGACACCTTCAGTTTAGTATATGCATAAATAAAACTGAAATAAGTGCTAATGTGTTTTTCCTATTAATTTCACATTTTTTTTGTTGATAAAATAGGACTATGGTTTGTATTTTACTTAAGTTTACTTAAATTGATATCAAATAAAATTGTTTACAATGTTTTAAAATAATTAATAGTATTAATTAAATAACATTAATGATAAAAAAAGAATTGCCATTAAATTGATTGAGTTTTTCTAAGTTCATTTATCTTAATGAAGTAAAAATATAATTATTCTATTATATTTTTATATAATATATCTATTATATTAATTATATTAATTATTTCTATTATTCCAATATATCTATTATTATATCTTACTTCTAATACTATTTTACTTATCGTATCTAGTATTATATCTCACTTAAAATTGTAATATATGTAGGAATCCCGGCTTGAGATCCCAATTTGTAGGAATTTGATGAAATGGTTGTTTATTTAAAGTTGAATAAGGAAAATTCATTTAATACTGATTACAAAGGACATTTACATTATGTTCTTAACTACTAGGCTCGCAACTCTCAATTTACTCTCTTTTTCTCTCTCGCGCAACTTTCAGCTCGCTGTTTTCTGTCGTTGATGTCTCGACACTCACTCTATACTCTTTGGCTTCTCGACCCTCACTGCTTTCTTCATCTGCACAAAATTCGTAATTCACACGCACATACACACAAACGCATCCATACCCTTAGTGTCTTAAACGCTAGGCCTGGAGGGCTAGCCATAAACAATCTCAAGGCCGAACTTTCTTTATTGCTTATGCTACACCACTCGGGATATCTGCAGTCGTCGAACACTGGAGAGAGTCCTGGGCCCTTTCCCAGAACTGCCCATCCCACATATATAAAATTCTATAATTAATATAAAATTGACCTTTTGTCTTTGTATGTTATATCAAATCACGTATAAAATTTAATAATGCATAAACTTTAATTTTAGTTAATTACTAGGTTATTACATACAAGCAGATTATTTATAATATTTCAATACTATATATATATAATAGTATGTACTTAGAAAATGCGTAACGTTAATTTATATAATTCTTAAATAAATCATATGTGAGCGAACGTTAATCAGACCGCCCGTTCCTAGGCGTGGGAAGACTTCCTCGCCTATTTCGTGGAAGAAGCCACTCGAGATTAAGGACCATGGGCTGATTCCGATGACTGGTGCTTATAACCAATGGACAGAAACAGAGCTAGGGTACCAAAAACGAGGAGGGTATTCTCCAGACGGCATTCGGTCTGCAGAACGTCGCCGCGATCGCACGTCCGAGCTAATTTCACAATAGAATATACGTTTTTTTATTAAAGAGAATTACTGTGTTAAATTATTGCCTACACATAATATAATATCTATCTGTTATATTCAGGTATTCAGAGATTATATCTATATTAGAGAGATTATATCTCACATTGTATTTGCCATTTTTCCATACGAAAAATTGAAGAAATATATTCTTGTTTTAAAATAAATTTATTCATCAAAATATGAACCTTCATATTTTATAACTTTCTTCCAATTTAATTTAATAACTTATAAACACCGTCTTTATAAAAATCTTCTGTTTTAGCGTGGAAAAATCCTGACATTTCTTTTAGATCATTTTCATTATTAAACTTCTCATGCCACGTTTTAACTGTAATTAGATTATACAGAAGTTGTTTAGAACAACGGAAATTGTTCTAAGCGGTACATCAAAGAACCTGTTCGCAAGTTAAAGCGAACGTGGACATATTGAAGGCTTTATTTTATAATACGCAAGCAAGAACGATACAACGAACTGTCCACGAATACTAATTGTAAGTAAACAAGCCTGAACTTGCTACTCGCGAGCTGCTTACTAACAGTAAAGTGAATGCGTGTTAACGGGCAGTTTTGTCCAGTGTGGACACGGCATCATAATAATTATTCAGATTCAAGAACAAGTAAAAATCTGTTGATGAGAAATCTGGCGAATATAATAGTATGGTATAGTATTGTATTGTCACGTGTCATCTTCGCTTTTAATTTTTTCTAAAGTTTTTCTAACTGATTACAATAGCTCGCAGTAGTATAATACAAATAAAATGTTGATTAAGTAAACTGAAATCCGTTAGAATGTTTTAAAATGGTATATTTCCAGATTCTGAAACACGAAATTAGTATCTAATCTAAAACTATTCCATTTTAAATCAGAAAGAGCTCTATCCGTGTTTTATGAATTCATCGATAAATTTTTTCACATGAAGTATTGAAATTTTAAATTTTAAATTATAAAAGAAACAGTGCAAATTATTTTTTCGTGGTGGGGGGAAATTTCAAAATCAAAGTTATCTTTTTTTAGATGAAAACACGTTTCTTAGACTAATGGGACACTAATAAGTCCCGTATCTTTGTTGACTAATTATAGGATAGATATGGGATTTGGTGTTCTGAAATATTGATCTCGAAAGAAGATAGAATTCTTAAAGTTACCGCGATTTATATTCAACTGTAGATGAAGATTCACCTCAATCGTCGAGAATCATAAAATCAATAGTTATAAAAAGATTTTTTATTTATTGAAACATAGACTAAATACAGGGTGGTCGATTTAAATGAAGCCACCTAAATCTTTCCGAATTGTGATGATGCAAAAAATATTTGTTGCCTATTATAAATGGTTTCGAAGACCAATACGTATAAATTTATCTCTATCGGGACTAGACTTTGACCAAAACGTGATAATCGAGAGCTTTATAATAAATATAAATAAAGATATTTACTATTTTTATTACATCATCAATGATAATCTATTCTATTAGCTTGAAATTCTGATCAGTGTATCGAAATTTGTCAGTAATTCATAATGGAATACTCAATGCAAGAAAAAATCGATATGATACTTATTTATAGTAAATGAAAATGTGAAAAACGATGATATTATTTGCGTGATTTTTTTTAATTTGGTTTTCTTATATTCAATATAATGAATATGAAACAAATAAAATAAAAAATTCTTTCTGTTTTATCAAGTATTAAATATAGAATCAACATATTCTTAAAAATCAATTATTTTTGATATTATTTAAATGATTTTTATTTAAATAAAAATTATACTTTTAATTATTGTTTATTACTTATTTTTACTAATTTTTTTACAAAGTTATAATGAGAGATTTATAGATTTATATTTTTAATTATTGTAAAAATTTGTTCAAATTACCTAGGTGCGACTATTTAAGATTTCGGAGTTAAATCTGATCAGATAATTTTGATCTAGCTTAAGCAAATGCGTAAGACTTTAAAACAAGGATTGTGCAGCAATTTCGTTAGTTTCATCATTTCATGGACAGAACCGATCGGTGGAACGGTAATAAAAATATGGCAACCATGTCAAATTGTTAGATTGGCAACTATGCTTTTGTCAAGAAATCCTAAATTGTCCCTTTAATTCGCTTTTCATTTGTTATTCTGCATGATGAAAATCGTTGATTATTGACGAAAATGATGAAGGTAATCAGAAAGAAAATCAGAATGAGCAGTACTCAATGAGAATATGTCATTTTGAATTTGTAAAAAATTTCAATAAAGTATGTTAAAATATGTCATTAAATTTTTGACAAAATTGTAAAGAAATTCCGTAGTATACTATAGAATCTACGTGATAGGAGTGCCACAAACACATGCCGAGGACTAGGTTCTTAGAAGAGATAGGTCGCAGCTTTATATTGAACAAAACGAACCGCAACTCCTTCGAATGTCAATTATATAATTTATCTTACAAAATCATTCTACAGATCTATTTTATATATTAATTCTCGCACAATGAATGCCAGATCATTGAGTTCGCTTGACTACAATACATATCCGTACTGTTTTAACATAAAATTCAACCTTTTTGATAAACGTTTCATTCCGAAAAAAAACTTCTATAGATTAAATGATTGGAACGAAATAGTTATGCAGATAATTAAACTTTAATTTTGATGCCTCATAAAAATATCGACAAAGATATGAATTCCATTATTTTTTTTTAAAAATGATCTTGAAAATAATTCTTTCCACTTTCAATAAATGTGCGCTTTAAAATAGTGCAATTTGATCTTGAACATTTTCTTTATAGAAACAAAAATACGACAAATATATTTTTATTTAAAAACCGCATCCTATAAAATTTGAAGCATTTTAAGAAATATTAATTTCTTTTTGACATTATACTTTAATTATTTTTTGTTTAGAACAACACGTAGAAAAAATTCAATTGCAGAAAAAAATCATAGAAATCCATTAAAAAATAATGCACTTTTGAGAAAAAACACACTATACAATGATATAACTTTTTAAACAATGTTTACTAAATTCGCATTTATTTACTATGATTATTGTACATACATATGTATGTTTGCTCGTAATAAAGTGTCACCAGATTCATTACAATAAATAATTTTCAGTGCGGAAACGGCAACGCTATTCATATTTTTTGATTTTAGTTTTTATCGCTACATAATGCTTTCTTTCAATACTTGCCTAAGTCGATATGACAGGATGTGACACGAAAATGGTAAGAAGATCAAGACTCAAACCGTGGGATACGAAAAAGCATTGGATGTCCAGTCTATTCTATTAATCAATGGTTTTATGTCTTGCCTGTGGTGATAAATGATAAGTCTGATGTTTGTCTTGTAAGTCTTATATATCATTTGTGTTTGTGATAGAATCATGATTTCAATTTTAATGACTGATTTTAGCACACATTTGCAGCAGCAGTTGATTATTGTACTGTAATATCTATTATAATTATGTCTCGAGTGATATATAATGCAAGTAGTAAGTTGTAATATGCTATTGCAATATGCTATCTTTTTTACTATTTTTAAAAAATTTTAATTTTAAAAAACTTTTCTTTGTTATTAATATTAATTTTATATATCATCGAAAAAAGACAATGTGAATTTAAAAAATTGATGTTCTTTAGAGGTTGAGGTTGTCCAAACTAAAATTCTTTAAATTGTATATGTTTTACGTTATTAAATAAATAAAATGTTATTACGTTGTTAAATTTTACAATAAAAATTAAATTTATTTTGTAATTACGATTATATACAAAATACATACATTATTATCTGATAGTACAATGAACTTTATTCCTATATATATTGTGCCATATATTGTATATTGTATGTATAAAATAGTTTTAATTTCATATATTAATTACAAAATATTATAATATATATATATATGTATATTAATAATACACACTAAAGCACAAGTGAAAATCTATATTGAAGACATCCTCAAATGTGTTAGGTTATATTCAATTGTTTATTAATGTTGTCCATAATATGTTACATTTTTATTGATATCTATAAATATTTAATATTTACATGTTATATTGTATAAACATATATGTATTTAGTACATATATATAATAAATATATATATCAGAAGTGTTGTAGATGATAAATATAAAAGTAATTTGTGACACATATGTGTAAAAATAAACATATATTTTATGCACATGAATAAAAAAATTAATTGTAAGTAAAAGTATATCAAATATCACTAATATATTTAATTATACTTGGCAGTACAGAGGTTGCAATGGATATTTCAAAGAGCTTATTCACAAAAAAAATTTCCAAAAATTACAACTCATTACACTATTATATCCAGAGAATCAGATCCAAGATGGAAAAGTATACAACATTTATAAATATAAAAAACTAATATTTTATACTATATATTATTATATGTATAATAATTAATAATTAAAATAAATATGATTTGTAGATGTAAATATGGAAAGATATGTAGATGAAACAGATATTTTAATTGTGGGAGGTGGTCCAGCTGGATTATCTGCTGCAATTCAAGCACGTAAATTAGCAAAGAAGCATGGAAAGGAATTGCGAGTTACACTCGTTGAAAAGGCTTCTACTATTGGTGGTCATATTCTTAGTGGAGCTTGTTTAGATCCAATAGCTTTAAATGAATTATTTCCAAATTGGAAGGAATTAGGTGCACCATTAAACACTTCTGTGACAGAAGATAAATTTGCATTTCTCACTAAAAAAGGCAGAATACCAATACCTATTTTAAAAGGAATGCCATTATATAATCATGGGAACTACATTGTTAGGTAACTGTAATACAATAAAGTTAATCATGTTAACATTTTGAATATTATTCTTCTAATTACTTATTTTAGATTAGGTCATGTTGTAGTCTGGCTTAGTGAACAAGCTGAAGCTGCAGGTGTTGAATTGTACCCTGGATATGCCGGTGCAGAAGTACTTTATCATGAAGATGGATCTGTTAAAGGAATAGCTACAAATGATGTTGGTATTGCTAAAGATGGTTCACCAAAGAATATTTTTGAACGTGGAATGGAATTACATGCAAAGTGTACAATTTTTGCAGAAGGTTGTCATGGTCATCTTACAAAACAGATTTCAAAGAAATTAAATCTTAGAAAAGATTGTGAACCACAGACTTATGGTATAGGATTAAAAGAAGTAATTATCATTAAATATAAATTTTAATATATTTTAATGAAGTTTAAAAGTATAAAATAAATGTCAATGTTATTAGATTTGGGAAATTAGTCCCAAAAAACATAGACCTGGTACCGTTGAACATACTATTGGTTGGCCACTGGAAAAAGATACTTATGGCGGATCCTTTTTATATCATCTTAATGAAGATACACCACTTATTGCTATTGGTTTTGTTGTTGGTTTAGATTATTCCAGTCCTTACTTACATCCATTTAAAGAATTTCAGAGATTTAAACAACACCCAAGTATTAAACCAATACTTGAGGGTGGAAAAAGGTAAGACTTTGTTACAAATAAATTTATATTTATAAGAAAAAAATTTTCATTTAAAATTTTGTTTTTGTTTTAGAATTGCATATGGTGCAAGAGCTATAGCAGAAGGAGGTTTTCAATCTATTCCTAAACTTCAATTTCCTGGTGGTTGTCTCATTGGCTGTACAGCTGGATTTCTTAATGTTCCTAAAATTAAAGGAACACATAATGCTATGAAGAGTGGGATGCTAGCGGCAGAAAGTGTAATTGAGGCTATAATTGATGCAGAAAGTAATCCATCGCAAACAAAAGGTTTAGAACCAAAATCTTATACTGATAAAATACAAAATAGTTGGATTTATAAAGAACTAAAGGCTATAAGGAATATAAGACCAAGTTTTCATACTCGGTTTGGTATTTATGGGGGTTTGCTATATTCTGGATTTTCAATGATGATCGGAGGAAGAGAACCATGGACTTTGTCTCATGGAGGTAAATAAAATTCTAATAAAATTCATTAAGAAAATAGAAATTGCCACTAATAATAATTTTTCTAGGTCCAGATTATAAAAAGTTGAAATTAGCATCGGAATGTAGTCCAATAGAATATCCAAAGCCAGACAATGAAATATCTTTTGATTTACTATCTTCAGTGGCACTTACTGGCACAAATCATGAAGCTGATCAACCTCCACATCTTACTTTGGTTAATGATACTTTACCAGTAGAAAGAAATTTAGCGATATTTGCTGGGCCAGAAGGTCGATTTTGTCCTGCTGGTATGTACATTTATAAACATATTTAATTAAACATATTTAAATCTTTATTATGTTATATGTTAGATATTTCTGAAAATTATAATGCATTATTCATATAAGTAATCGTGCTCGGTTAAATTTTATTAAAATAAATATTAATATTATTGAATGATTATATTTATTTAAATATTACCGTATTTCGATATAAATAGTAAATAATTATACAGAAAAGGGAAGCCATGTTTTATGTCGATGACTTTGAAATATATATCAAGGTCTAAACAATTTTTTCATATATATTTATTAACATATAATAGACGAGATATTGACGAATTGTGATTTATATATAATATATATATATATATATATATATAATAGACGAGATATTGACGAATTGTGATTTATAAAACAATTGTCGCGATGTTTGATGACGATCTGAATGTCTATCTTACATTCTTAGCATCTTACATCAGCATAAATATTTTTTAAAAATATCTCAATATATAATTCTTTTAACACACTTTTTTTGCATGACGAGAGGAATCTGTCTATGTTTGCATTTTTATTTAAAAAAATAATGCAATTTTTCATTGTACATGTACTATTGTATTTATAAAAGAAACATGCTCCTACGAATATAATTATTCTCTCTTTGAACCACTCTTTCTTCTTTGACATTTTTCTGTAATTGCTTGGTAATGGAATTATAAACTAAAACAATTGTGTGGACTTCCTTATATACATATAAATATATTTTATTAACTATAAAAATATTTGTTTGAACATGAATTGTTCCACGTTTAAATGAATAATATAAATTTACTTTAAGATTTATATACAACTGTGTTGTGGTCGTTTCATGAATATTATCCAAACATTAATTCATTAATATTTACATATACAGGATGTTACACTAAGTGAGAAATATATATAATGTGTAGCGTATAAAATCGATTTGAATCAGAACATAATCGTGTATAAATGGGCTAATTTTTCAGAAAATACGCAATCTCAAGTGAATAAAACTGAGCATTTCCAACGTCTTTTATATAAATTATTTTTATATAAATTTAATTGTGGTTTTAAAGTTAATGAAGTTGTTCGTAATATCTTGCTGAAAGAACAGCATAAAAATGATTTTTTCAGTTTAAGAAGGATAATTTCTTGATGAATAATGAATCGCGATGTGATCGATAATCCGAACGATGAGGAACGTTTGAAAGTTCCTCTAGAAAAATTGATTTGCATAAAATAGCGGATTTTTCAAGCCAAGAATCCAAAAATGACCTCTTCATTATTCGAATATTCTGTTCTATTATTTGAACAGTATATTTGTCTTTTCTTGAACGAATTTATTTTATATGTATTGTTGTATATTTTGTTTTTTATGATTGCAAAAAGAACTTATCAAAGTATGAGATACAAAATTTTATTAAAAAGACAATGTGGAACATATAAAATATGTTTATTATGTTTAATTCAGTAATCAATGTTTTATTTATGAATGACAAAGGTGTTATAAACATAAACAAAATAGAACAGCACAAATGAGTAAACAAAGGATTTATTTATTCGTGCTAAAAAAATTAGCTATTTCAAAAGCCCTCTAAAAAATAACATTCTTAAATACTGAAATAAATATTGAAATAAATGATATGTGCAATTGAATTAAATTACAATTAATTTTGTCTGATACGATATTTCCGAGTATGGACTATATTTTAATCTCAATTGGATTCAAATACTTTACAAGATTCTAATTGTTTTAATTGCACATATTTTATTCGAAATTTCTTTGATATTATTTTTAATTGTATAGGTTTCAACACAACTTTTTAAAATATCAAAAAATATTTGTCTATATATGTCTCATGACGCGATGCCACGCTATATGTATGAATCGATGAATTAGTTTATCGACGCTTCAACGATTGACAGCTGTTGTGGCTATGTTGTGGGATATACTATATGATGAGTTTTTAGGGTTGGCTTTGAAGTATTATATATATATATATATATATATATATTTTTTCTTTTTCGTTCTTGATTGATTTTTCGTTCTTTGTGCTTCATGTAATTATACATAATTTAAAATATTCGTGTCTGTTGGTTTTCATGGGATGATGACGTTACACAATGAATCCTTAGAATGGGCTCTGAACATGTTAATTCATCATGCGATTATTGTTGCAAATATGTATTTTTGAATTATTCTGAATATTTCTAAATGAGTTTGACTCCTTGAAAAGAAGAGATCATATAATATGAAGATATTTCTGTCAATTTTTTAAGATTTAAATTAGATATTTAATTTATAAAATAAAAACAATTATTTATTAATTTATTAATTATTTATTATTTATTATTTTATTAATTATTTATTAATAATACAATTTATTCATATATTTAATATAATGTAATGAAATAGTCACATACAGATGTACGCACGCACGCTCCACGATTTTCTCAAAAACGTAGCTTCTGAACGAAAAAATTTTATATCAAATTCTTTATTTATTTTTTTTATGTAGAATTATTTCGATTCTGATCACGCTATTGTTTATATGTATTTACGTTTCTGCATGTTAATAATTTAACTTAGAAGTTAATGAGTTATATATGTATTTAATAGATAAAAAATTATATTAAAAAAATATAACAGAATTAATTTAACACAACATGTTTATAAAATGAAAGATATAAAAAAAAAAAATCAAACTAGTTATAATTATGTTTCAGGTGTATATGAGTTTGTACCGTTAGAATCTGGAGAAGGACAGAAGCTGCAAATCAATGCTCAGAATTGCATTCATTGTAAAACCTGTGATATTAAGGATCCTAGTCAGAACATTAATTGGGTTGTACCAGAAGGAGGAGGAGGTCCAGCTTATAATGGAATGTAAAGCAAACTGAGATAATGATTTGTTGAAATGTTTCATAATATAATACAGACAAATACTATTTTTATATATATTTTTAAACGTGTAATAATCGTGTAATAATGAAATTTGTAATTTATAAAAATTATTTTTTATTATATTGATATAGCAACACGCGAAGTATTGTCAAATTGAAGATTATTTTATTTAGAGATAAAAATTTTACAAAGAATAAATATGCAATTATAACAAAACAAATACTATGTTGTTTTTATTAGTAATTGAAATTTTTATATTTCAACTAAGATTGTTGTGATTTCTTACTAAATCTAATTTTCAACATATTCAATGGTGAGCGATTTGAAGTTTTATCAACTAAATAAATGCAGTTTTTGAAAAACACTCAAAATATTTTTTATTATAAAAATAGTGAAATGAAAAGTAAAATTATAGAAAAAATATACCTACTGTACATTGTACACTCTTCCCAGGGACTGCGAACAACTGTGCAAAAGCATAGTCGGCTGCAGCACGGAATTAGCGATCCTGAAGTGCCCAAACTCACAGCATACTATAAGCCTTATATTTCGTAGGAATGGGAGGAATGTTAGGTTTCGCAAGAATTTGTTTGTTACTACTCATGGAACCAGTGGATCGTGATTTTGTAAAACTTGAGGTAATTTTTTTTTTGAGAGGAAGGGGGAAGGGGAAAGGAAGCTTGTAGAATATCGCAATATTTTCCATATTTAAAGGAGGACGCGCCGTATCTGAGTTTGTTCAGAAGCGCGAAAAATAGTCGAAACACGGTAGAGTATGAGAGTGAACATGTGCGTGAATGTGTTGAATGCGATGCAATATAATGAGTAAAGAAATTGACAAAGTTGTGTTCGTTGAAGGTAATTGTGTGTCGAAGAATATGAATGAATTTTTGTTGAAGCGATCAGATAATGCATATGATAGCAAAGAATGAAAGGCTGTTAGATCGGCTATTAGGTCGATATATGCGAGAAATAAAGAGAAATAATGAAAATATGTTTGCGAATATAGTCAGCAGCGTGTAAGTGGGTCGAAGCAGGATAATAAAAGTGAGAGAAGTGAGAAAATGTATGCTGTAATTGTAAAAGGATGAAAGTGTAAAAATGACGAGTGAACAGCGGAAGGAGAAAGTGTTAAGTGGTCAAGTAAATATAAGAATGGAAGCTGTATCTTAGAAAAAATGTAAGAAGTTTAAGGATCTGAGGCTCAAAGTTAAGACATCAAAGAAAATGAATTCGAAGGTGAGCATGTTTAACGTTAAGAATGAGATGACAAGTGAAGTATTTACGAATAAATTATACGAAAAGAATTTGAAGAGAACCGATATAAAAATGAGTATATATAAGAGATAACGATAGTTTTTCGAATGGAAAATCTTTCCCCTGTAAATATAGTGAATGTGATTATAGAATTGTCAAGGAAAATGATGTATTGTGAATTAGGAACGAATGTACATGAATTGGAGAGCTTGCAAAGATTTTATTCTCAAAAAATATGTTGCAGTATGACTGTTATTTTGCCTTTTGGCATATGACGAAAAAGTGTAATATAAAAGAAAGATTATATGAAAAGTATGAAGAAAGTGGACATTTTCGTGACAAATGTAGAAATGTGAGTATGTACAGCAACAGTAGAAAGGCGGACTACTTGATTTTGTTCCTGGAATATTTGGAATATTTAGAATATTGAGGACGTTAGAAAAAGAGAGAGAAAGAATAAGCGGTGGTTAATGTGAATTTTGTTCAATTGAATTGTCAAAGAGCGTGTGTGGTGATGTATGCCATGGACCGAGTAATGTGTTTGGTAAAAAAGATGCAAGTGTAATGTAACTCTGTTGTATGTTTCTAATGGAAGCATATGTATTTTGGCAGGCCTTTGTGCCTGAACTTACGTCTGTCAAGCGGCAGTAGTTGTGAATAATGTATCTACTAAGATGATGTGTGTGAATAAATGTACGAATGAATATGAAGTAATACGTGTGGATGAAAGGGAACTTAAGTGAGATGTTTGTTGTGTTTATGTATTATTACTACGATTAGAATATAAAATTATACCTGATGTATGTGGATAGAGTACGTTAATTTGTGAATAGGAAGCATGTATTGTTTAGTATAGATGCGAATGCAGTCTCTTCTTTGTAATTTAGCAATAGAAAGACTGAAATGCATAAGAGAGTGTTGGAAGAATAAATTCTGGTAAATGGAATGTATTGAATGAGATGTGCATTGTATTTTCTTAGAGATGAGAGGACAAAATGACATAAATAGAATGACAATTCAGTTGACGAATGTCTACAGTAATAGTCGAGTAATTTTGAGTGGGAAGTAAAGAATGACTGGGGTGATCACAGCATGATCCTTATACAAATCCTGTATAGAGAAAATGATGAAAACCTAAAGTGAATTGAGACGATGGCTATGCAAGAATGTGAATTGTGAAGAATATATGAGCGACTTGGGCATATTCCGTGGTTTGGAAATGGTGGATGAGATGAATGTTATATAGTGGAAGCACGAATTGAATATCCTAAAAGGTAAAGTGGTAAAGTAGAAGAAGAGCGCGAGAAAGAATGAAAATGTGGATCTCGATGAGAAAAAGAGGGAGTATAAAAGAAATCTACAAGTTTTGAGTGAGGAAAGCGAAAGAGGAAAACTGAAAGTTTGTGAGTCAATTGTCAAACCCCTGGATCTTTGGAATCTGATGTATGAAAAGAATAGTCGTGAAAAGAATGTGATACAAAGATTGAGCGCGTTGTATGTGAATGATGAGAATTATACGAAGGGATGTGCTAATGTGTTGTTAGAATGATTCTTCAATCAGAAACTGTTAAGAAAAGTCTCGACTGTTGTCAAGCCTGTTTCTCTGTACACATATAACTTGGCTTGAAAGACCACCCAATGATGCGAGAAATGAATGGATGCAACGTATCTTGTCAGGGTTTATTGTCTAATAAGCTTGATGGCTTATAATACAATTCCTGGTTGAATCACGAGTGGTGTACAATGACTGATGTCGATTTGTATTTACGCGAGTGATGAACTGGCAAGATGGTTGGCACAAGAAACTTCCGTATTGACTTGGCGATCTAATGATCCTGAAGTTATTTGAAAAACTGGCTTGTTTTTTTTTTTATTATTATTAGTCAGGATGTCTTGTCTGCAGTACCTTGAGCTTGGTGTGCCTTGTAACCTGCATGAAGATTAATATCGTTAGTTTGGGGATATTTATGTGGTTTGTTTGCGTGATGAGGAGCTTGCAGGAGAAGTTTCAAATAACCTGCAGGTTCATTGAGACGCATAGATTCAGAAGGTGGTGGTGCATATTGCTCATCTGGTTATTGCGTGTTTTGGTAATCTGACCTTGACTTTGAGTGGGATGTCCTCGACTTGCCTGTTTCACGGATGAGTGGGTTTTCGTGCTTGTTGTAGACTCTGGTGAGTGAGCTTCGAATATATTGCTTGATCGTGGGGATGCTGGCTTGTTGGTGGAGTTGTACAACTGGAGTGTCTCTCTGTTTATTGAGTATAATTTTGAGGAATTTGTTTTGTATTATTTGTACCTTGTTGATGTGTGTGTTTGCGAGGCCCATATTTGATACTCATAAGTAATTATGGGTGTTATACTTAGTTAAATGCAATAAGATTTTGATATTTTTTTTGAGCAATGAGCGGGCAATGAGAAGGTATATTCTGGTGAGTGCTGGGTAGAAGAAGGCAGTTCTTTTTTCTATGGCCTTAGCCCACGTGAGTTTGTTGTCAAGTGTTACTCCTAGATATTTGGTAATGGTAGTCCACGGGATGGAGTGACTTTTTATCTGCACTTTATCTGAGAGATTTGAAGGTGTCTGCGTGAGAAGGTAGCCTGGATTTTTTTTGGGTTGATTTTTAGTTTCCATTTTTCCATGTATTCAAGTATGGTGTTGATGTGGGTTTGTAGATACTTCGTTGCCTGTGTCGGGCTCCATGATGAAGCGTATATAGCAGTGTCGTCTGCGAATATGGCTGTTTGGGTGTTGATGGGAATGTCGTTAATGTATATGCAAAAGAGCGTTGGTCCGAGTATGGAGCCCTGAGGCACTTCGGCTTTGATGGTGTGAGTTTCTGAGTTGGACTGATACATAGATTTGTCTGTCTTGTAAGTAGCTCTTGATGATATTGATGATTGGGGTAGGGGTTCGGATCTTTCGCAGTTTATACAATAGGGCTTCATACCAAACCATGTCAAATGCTTTTTCAAGATCGAGCAGTATGAGCTGAGTGGCTATTTTTATTTAGTTCAAGGGTGGCGTATTCAGTTACTCTTTGTAGTTGATTGATACAGGAATGCTTTTCGCGGAATCCAAACTGCTGTAGAATGGTTATTCCGTTGTTGTTAAGATGCTTGAAGAGATGATGGTGAACGATTTTTTCCAGGACTTTGCTTTTAGGGTGTTTAAGAGGCTGATGGATCTGTAGCTGATGGTTTCTGTGATAGTTTACCGGGTTTGGAGACCGAATGAATTTTGGCTAACTTCCAGGTTTTGGGAAAGTATGATAGTTGGAGACAAGCTTTGAAGATGTAGTATATTTAATGACTATGACTTTTTTTAGTAGATTTTTTTAGTTCCACGTTTGTGATTTTGTCTGCCAGGGGCTTTGCTGTTGGGTAGCTTTGAGATTATTTTGTGTATGGTGTGTGGGGTTATGTTGATGTGTGTTGTGTGGAGGTGTTTCCCTCGTTGAGTGGTCTGTAGGTTGATCTTATTGTTTGCAGCGTTGGGTTAGGTTTGGATGTAGCTCATCGTTATGTGTGTTGGCAAAGTATGTTGCTAGGGCATTTGCCTTATCTCGATCTGTGTAGTGTGTGGAGTTATTTGTGGATTCATTTAGGGGGAGGGGGGCATGGGAGGGTTTTTCCGTTCTGTCATCTTGTACGTCTGTCATAATTATGGTCTGCCTTTTCAATTTTTTCTAGGCGGTTTTACTAGATGATGTTACGGAAGGCATTGATTCTTTTTTGTATGAGGGTAGATAAGACGTTGTAGTTTGTGTAACGAGTGGCCCGTCTTCTGGTATTTTTGTGTGTTTAGGTTTGGGTTCGTTATTAGGGTTCGCAAGAGTGGATCAGCGTGTGCTGTTTTGTCTATCGTTTTGGTGGGTCGAGAGGCATTGCGATCAGCATGGTGTATGTTATTCTGGAGTGTGGATCTGTTTATCTATGTCCTCTTGGCTGCTAATGTGGTTTAACGGGTAGGTGTTGCAAATTTTCCTGTATAGTTTCCAGTCTGTGTGTTGTATGTTTCGTTTTCGCTTCAGGATTTGTTAAGTGTGGATGGTTAGAATTACCGGGAGGTGGTTCGAGGAGAGGTCGTCTATCGTTTTGATGGAGTGTTCGAATTGTATGTTGGATAAGAATATGTCTAGATTTGAGGGTTTGCAATTGGGCTGTCTGTAAGTATAGGTAGGGGAGTGAAGGACTTGACTGAAGGACTTACTAGCCTGTTAAGAAATGGTTTTTTAGAGCGACTCCATTGCTGTTCCTGGTTGTGTTATTCCAAACCTGGTGTTTTGAGTTGAAGTCGCCTCCAGTGATATATGTAACATGTTTGTTATGATGGGTAACCTGATTTATTTCTTCCAGGAGGTGATCCTGTGTCTAGTACATATACGACAGTGATGATTAGGGGAGGAGTTGTTTTGGTTTTTATTGTTACGGTTTCCACTGTCATTGGGTCCTAGCCAAGTTTCAGTAACGATGGTGATATCTATTTGTTTTGGATGCTAATAGCATGACGTTAAGCGATTGTTTAGTAGCCAGCTTCCAGTTCCTTGACAATGAGGATTGTAGCCCTAACTCTTTCAATGTTGGAGGTGTATTTAGTGTAATGCTTTTGGATAAGTTCTATGATTTTGAGGAATGTATTTAAGTCGCAGTGTTTGACTTCACCGAGAGTGCTTTCTATGGCGTTGCTGAAATTTGTGTGTGTGTTTGGAAGTTCTTGAGGGGAAGCCTCATTGCCTTGATAGGGCGTTGGCGTAAGAAGGAGGTTTCTTCCGTGTGTCCGGAGGCAGCGGGGTGTTTGTGGAGCTGGGAGTTTTTTGGTGTAGGTTCGGCAATGTTCGGTAAGGTGGGATATGCTTGTAGAGAAAGGTGGTGAGGGGGATGGATGTTTGGGTGTAGCTGGTTTTTATAGGTGTTTTTCTTAGCCAGATAGGCTAGGAGTACTGGACATTTTGAGTAATTGGCTGTATGGCTTTTTAAACAGTTTATGCAGGTTGGTGGGATTTGTGGCGTTGTGGTGCATTCTTTAGTGTTATGTGGGCCAGCACATTTGACACATACTGCATTCATTACTGGAGTTAGTGGAGGAGTGTCCACGCGCTTGGTAGCGGTAACATTGGATTGTGGGTTTCTTGGACTCATACTTCTTCCAGTAGACTTTTATGTTCTTTATGAATCGGGCGTGGCTAACATTGGCTAGTGTAGTATCTAGTGCGAAAGTGATCCTGTAGACCGGATGATATTTGGTATGTGTTGGTAATTCTGTGCAGTTTAGTGCTTTGAGTCCTTGGGCTTTCAGATTATTTATTATTATTTTATCGTTTAACTTAAAGGCCTTTTAGAACTACTGTTAGGATTTTTTCGGTGGAGACTGTGAAGGTGTGGAACTGAATGTTTTGTTTTCGGCATACTTCTTTGAAATCGTTGTAGTCCGTTAGGTTATGGAACATGATTTTAAGTTTTTGCGAGGCATATTTTATGTAGTACCTGTTGTTATAGCTGGTTTTTAGTGCTTCTAATAATTTGGTGTGATTAATGTTTCCATGTAAGTAGATAGGCGTGGGCTTTACGTTGGTAGGTTTCTGGGGAATTTCCGGTTGTGTGTTAGGGCCTTCGTTTGTTTGTTCTGTGTTGGCTCGGTCGGTATCTTGCCATAAGCAGTCAGCGAATATGCTGAACCTCTTTGTGTTGGGATGTTGGGTTTTGTTTCCATACCTGGACTGAGTGTTGTTGTTGGCTTTGAGTCGGAGAGAGATGTTGATCTCGATCTTCTACGTATTATTCGTTACAGGACATATTCTGGCTTTTCTTTTGGCCCTGAGACACGCATCGGGGTTACTTGCCTCCGTAGTGTGGTTCGTGTTATCGCTCGTGTGGTGGTTCCGTGAGTGTAATATGGTTGTCTTGCCGCATTGGTCGCCTGATTAGAATGCCGTGTGGAAATCGATGCTGCACGGTTCACTCAAGACTGGTATGTTGCTGAATGCCGTATGGATGAGGACGTAACTGGCTTGTTCTAACCGTGTCGGTCTTTTATACGGCCAACTTTATTATGTCGTTTCCGATCACGTGATAGGGAAGGTAGTTCAATTTGGGCAAGAGGCGTCGGACAAGGTCAGTTCCATAAAGTAATATTCGCAATTACTTTGTGGGCCTAACGATATTGCCCAGGGATACCTCTACATTATATTTTGTGTTTTGTTGGGCTTGGCTGTAAGGCCAAGGCCAAAAGGATGCGTTCTTAGATCAATCCTTGGCCTTAACACCTCAAATAAACAAAGTACATGAAAAATTCTACAAATACGCAATAAAATGGTTAGTGAAACAATTTCGCATTGTTAAATTTAAAACGCAGAATATACATAAAATAACGAAATAATAAAATACTTATAATTAAAATTGGAATAAGTAATAAAAATAAGGATAAATAATATAATAAATAAAAATAATATAATAAATGACAAATAGATAATTAACAACCAAGATGACAGAATAATAATAACAATGAGTAAAAATAAGTAAAATAAAAGAATAATAGAAATAATAGTATAACAAAATGCTTGGTAGAAATAATAGTACACAATGAATAATAGTACACAATGACTTGAGCATGATAATAGTAATAATAATAATAAAAATAACAATATAATGATAACAAATATATTGTAAATAAGATAATGCAAAATTATTTATAATTATTTAATAAAATATAAATAAAATAGTGTAAAAACATAACGACAATAAAGTAAATACATAAATCTATAAACTGAGTAAAATTTTACGAACATATTGATTGTTAACATATGTGTTAAATCTTAAAAATTTAAATTTAAATCTCTAGTAATAGTTAAACAAAAATGATAATACTAATAACTAGGCAATAGCAACAAATAACATAATAATAAAATAATAGTAAGAATAATGACAGTAACAATAATAGTATAATTAATGGGAATAATATAATAAAATAATAATATATATGTATAATAATAGTAATAATAAAATAGTAATTCTACAATTAGAATTAAATAATAAAGAAACAATCATAAAAACAATGCAAAAATATAAATAAATGATGAAACGAAAGTACGAGTATGTAATTCAATATAAGAACTAGCAATATAATTCAATTTCTATTTTTCAACTTAAAACATAAATTCTACGATAATTAAATAACTGTGAAAACATTAAGGTGCTACACGAACATATATTGAAACGGATATACATATAACTCTATAACGGATATATAACATATATATTACTAATAACATAATTAATAACTAATACTATAATTAAACTTCTTAATTGTCACGCCCTGGCTGCGAGAAAACTGAGTGCTAACTAACGCGAACTCAGATTAAGTGACAAGATGTAACCTTATGCTCAACCAGCACGTATGTGTTGATTCTAGTCCGGACCCGCGGTGTTCTCTATGTGAGTGCTAATAGTTCGAATGATGGAAGATAGATAGCAGAGTTCACTAGGAGTTTGAATAATAACTGTAATGATTGATAACACTGTATAAGATAAATATATATGTATTTTAATTTAATGGTTATACAGACATAAAATTAACTCAGTACCGAATAATACATGTGGACACTGATATGGAAATGGAACTGAGCTAATACAATATGGATATAGAAGAACAGCGCGGACTTAGAAGTATGACTGGGCTCTTTAAAATAAACGAATTGCGCGAAATAAAACGTTGAATTGCGCGCTTTTTGCTGACTTTTGACTTCTTTAATAGTATCAGCTATCCATGACATGTGTTGACTTCGCATCCGGAGTGTCCGCCATTTCCCTGGAATGGAATGTCGGAAGTGGTGTGCAAAGCGGAATGTCAAAAATGGTGTGCGAAGCGGAATGTCCATACCTCACAATCAATACGTTTTCACGCATTCATTCTTGCTTCACTCACTTCCTCAATACAGGATACCCGTGTTGAAATATGCCAATTCGCCTCGATAACTTTGGGGATTAAGCAAACGCCGACGTTACATAATACAAAATATAAAACGCGCTAATTCAAATATTATAATAATGAGACAGTCATAAGAATGGTTTTTACGATTATTGTGAATAAATATACAGAATGGTATATTCATTTAAGTGAGGTCTAATCTAACACGATCAAGCCATTCTAATTTGAATATCGCACTCGTGTGTGCGCGAATTGAATCCCTAAACTTGAGTCCACTGCGACCGATTGGCGAATGAACTCCTTATGCTTGAAGGACCACCCACGATAATGTGGGATCTTTTTCTTGATTTTTAGTGATTTTAAATGTTGACATTGTAGTTTTCTGTTTGGCTGATTAGTGGGTTTTGATGCTCTGTATGATAAGTGGTTTCAACTGAGTTTGCAATATAGTCCTGAATTGTTTGGATGTTCGCTATTGCGTGTATTGTGTGGATGGGTGTGTCATATGGTTTATTGAGGATGCCGCGTAGGAATTTATTTTGGGTTCTTTAAGTCTTACTAATGTAAGATTTTGCTGCTCCAGTTCAAATTTTGTGGCTGCATGTTATTATCAGCCTAATGCACATCTTATATAAGTTTAGTTTGGTATTTGTTTTGAGATTGCTGTTTCTGTGGAGTAGCTGGTATAATCTTCTAAGTGCGGGGAAAACTAAATTTACTCTTTTGGTGGCCACTGGGTCCCAGCGTCTAGTAGTATGCCAAAGTACTTGACCGTGGAGGACCAAGGGATATTGTGACCTGCGGTGGAAACTTGATTTGTGGATTTGGATCTTTTATTTGTAAACAATGGCTTGTGTTTCAAGTTGAGTTTTAGTTTCCAGTTTGTGAAATAATCTTGGAGTTGATCAAGGTACTTGAATGTACTTGTGTTTTTGTGACTCCATAATGAGGCGAAAATGGCAGTGTCATCTGTATAAACTGCTAAGTGGAAATTTTGAATACATGGGATATCGTTTATGTAAATTATGAATACCAAGGGGCCAAGTATGGAACCTTGTGGAGCTCCCGCAGTGACGTTTTGGTGGTTGAGGAAATACCGTTTGCCAAGACATAGAAGGTCCTAGCCACTGGTAACTGGCTATCAGTCTGAGGAGAGGGAACGGAGTATTTATTCTTTGCAGTTTTACTATGTCAGACTGAATTGAAGGCTTTTTCTAAATCTAGGAGAATAAGTTGTGTTACTCTGTTTCTGTTTATTTCTAGGGTGATGCGTTTCATAACTCGCTGTAGCTGCTGGATGCTTGAATGATTTTTTTCTGAAACCTAAATGCTGAGAGATGATTATGTTACTGTTGTTAACATGGTTTAATAGGTGGGTGATGATAATTTTTTTCAAATAATTTGCTGATGGTATTTAGGAGGCTGATTATTCTTTAGCTTTCGACGGCTTCCCCTGCTTGGGGATTGGGATTACCTTGGCGGTTTTCCATACCGTGGGAAAATAAGAAAGTTTAAGACAGGCTTTGAAGATGTAATATATTTGTACTATAGGTTTTGATTGGGAGTTTTTTGAGTGCCATTATGGCGATTTTGTCGGGTCCTGGGACCCTGGAGAGAAGTTTTTAAATTATATGCTTTATGTTGAGAAGTGTAGTTTAAAGGAGGGTGGTAATGTTGCAAGTCTTTCGATTTCGTGATCAGTGAGGGAAGTTGTGCTCCATGCAGAGTTGTGTATTTTTTCGAAGTTTACAGTGTAGTGAGGTATGTGGGATGCAGGGCTTTGGAATATAGGTATCCGAGTTTACGAGGCCAGTAATCTTAAAGGCCTACCAAAATGTCTGGTTCGTTTTCTTGATGGTTGCAAGCTTGTTGTGCTATATTTGGTTTCGGGCTTCTACGATGTGTTTGCGGATGAGATTTGAGAAGAGGTTTCTGTGTAGCTTGTGATTGAAGTTACCAGTTTTTTGGAACTTCCACCTGTGTTTATTCCTCTCCTTGATGAGGTTTTGGAGAACAGAGTATGTGGGGGAGGATCGATCGTTTGGAGTTTTGCGCGTTGCGTTCCGAGAAGATCTTTGGATTAGCCGGGTGAGTGTTTCGATTCCGTCGTTGTCGATATCGTCTGTGGTTGTTAGTTTCTGGTTTATTTTGAATCTGCTGCAGTTTTTGGCAAATGTATTCCAATCGGTTTGTGCGGTTTGGTGAGGAAGACATGTCCTCTTATGTAGGAAGTGGACATTTGACAGGAAAATGTCAATGTTGGAGGGTATGCAGTTTCATTTTCTGTAGGTGTAAGTATGATTTGATAATTGTGTAGTTCGGAATGATTTTTGAGAATGGAACCGTTTCTTTTGGTGTTGTTCCATAGAGCATGCTTGGCGTTGAAGTCACCGCAGATGATGTAGAATCCGGGTCCTTATAACAGTATAATGGTGTCCAGATCGGAAGGGTTTGTTTTAACTTGAGGCAAGGGGGAGGGGTATGCTGCTCCAACCGTTAGGTTGGGAGTGGTAAGTATTTCTACATTTATAACTACATTAATAACTGATTGCGGTGTGTCTTCCGTAGGAATGTCTTTATGTACAGCTATTAGTAATTCGTCTCTTGGTTTGTTTCTGATGGCCTGTCTTGTCTGTATTTTGTAGTTTTGAAAATGTCTTTTGGGGTGATGATTGTAATGTCTGCATTACGGTCTATTCGTAAAGATATCTTCTTTTTAACGTTAGTGGCGTTGATTTCGTAAGATGTTGATGGCGTTTTTATGGCTGCTCATTATCTTCTTTCACTATTAGTATTGTTGCTCGAACTCTTTCTAGGTTGTACATTTCGTATAATATTTCTGAATAAGAGATATAGTTTTTAGGAATTGATTTAGGTCTGTTGCTTTAATATTATCTATTTGATCTGAAAGTTTTGAATTGAAAGGTTCAGTTTGCTGAGGCTGCGGAGGTGATTGAGGTGATACCGTTCTTGCGTACGATATTTCTTGCTTTATTTTGTGGTTTGTCTGAGTCAAGTGGTTTGTCTGGGATTTTACTAAGGATAAAGTGGTGGAAGCTCTGTGCTGGGAGCTATATGTTTGGGAGAAAGTTTTGCACATAATTTTTTTTTATTGGCAGTCTTTTCGGCCAGAAACGCTAGTAATGCAGGGCATTGGAAGTAATTTTCCGGGTAAGCGCTTTTGCAGTTAGCGCATGTTAGGGAATCTGGTGTCATGTCCGCCGCACTTGACACACACTGGTTTCTTGTTACAGTTTGACCGTGCGCTTAGCAGCGGAAACACTGAATCGTTGGCTATGGAACTCATTGAAGATGAGTTGCCATGGATTTTTCGAAGTATATTTTGACATTTTCAATGAATCTGACGTGATTTACTTGTGCAAGTATGGTTCTGGGTGCGAACGTGATTCTGTATAGAGTATTTGATGTGGATCAGTATTTCAACACAGTGTGTGGAATTTAGGTCCTGACATTTAATGTTTTCACATTTTAGTTGGCGGGAGTCGGATCAAGTCTTTGAACACTACGGTTAAATTTTTGTCGGAAGTGACCCTGTAGATATAAAATTCAATGTTATCATTGATATAGATGCTTGAATTCAGTAAAATCTTTGATGTTAACAAACATTATTTTAAGTTTGTCGGATGTAAATTTGACTTGGAATGCATTTTGATACTCTGATTTAAGTGTGTTAAGTTTAAGAATGTCTATTTTACCGTGAATGTATATCGGCGGAGGATTGACATTTTGAAGTTTTTTTTAGCAGAAGGATTTGGATTTGTTGCGGTGTTCGCGTTTGAGATGTCATTTTGTGATCCTGTGTTTTGGGGACTTGAGTCATTGATATGACAATCAGCGAAGATGCTGTACCTGTTTTTGGTAAGGATAGCTGGTGTTCTATATCTTTCTGCATGTCTGCGATAGGAGGTCTAGATGGTCCTTTTTCTTGAGATGGTAACCTTAAGTTGTTCTTCTGTGACTTTTCTCTTACAAGGAGAGATCACAGCAATTGGGTCGTCGATTTTAATGAAATTTGATCTATCGATTCTAAAGCAAATGTAATTTAATTATGACCAAGCATTTGCGTCAATACTCATTAATTATAGAGATATTTAATGTTTTAATCCTCTATTACAGAAATATATACTTCTTTCCTTAAAGTTCCAGCAAGCAACGTAGTAATGAAGTTGGTGGTATAGTGGGGTTCATACCAGGATGATTTAGGTTCGAATCCCTTGGAGTGAGGAATATTTTCGTATTATCTCTATGTTTTCTTTTTTTTCTTTTATTTTTCTGTTCTTTTTTTTATGTAGAATACTATGTTCTACATTCTATTAATGTCCCTAATTATTAATTTATTTAAAGTATTACTGACAATTTCAGTGCAAAACACAATGTCGAACAACATAGACGATGTAAGAAACACAAAATGTTCTTGTAAAAATATGGCACTTATAAAATATTCATACTGCGAGGTATATTTATGCTTTTCATGCTTTTATGACGCTTATCATCCTAAACATTGTAATGTTCTTTTGCAAAATATTGGCTAATAAAAATTGTTATGTTCGACGTTGTATTTTATATCGAAATTTTTTGATATTTTAAATAAATTAATAATTAGGGATACTATAGAAATGTAAAACACAGTATTCTATATAAAAAAACAAGAAAACCAAAAAGAAAATAAAAGATGAAAAAAATAAAGATGATATAAAAATACTTCTCTCTACGAGGGATTCGAAACCCTGAAACATTTGGGTATGAATCTACTACATCATGAGCTTCGCTACAACGTTACTATTTCCAAAATTTTACAGGAATAATATATGAATAGAAGAGATAGAAGAATAAAACATTAAATATTTCTGTAAATAATGAGTATTGACGCAAATGCTTGGACACAGTTGAATTATATTTGCTTTAGAATCGACAGACCAAATTTCATTAAAATCAACGACCCAACTGCTGTGACCTCTCCTTGTTAGCCACCGTCCATGCTTTATCTGTAGGTGCGCAGTCCAGGTTTGCTGTTGCAGCTTTGTTGTTTGTAGCGGTGTTTGATGATGTTTTCATTTTCGAACGTGGGGATTTTGATTTTCATTTGGAGTCTTTGTTTGATATTTTATTACGCACGCACTAATCACTGAGATTGTGAATAAGAAGGCTCAACTTGTTTGAAGATTGATCGAGAACTCCTGAACTGTCCTCATTTGTTCGTCCTATCTGGATGAAAAGTTCTCTCCGGTGAAGACTTGTGTATTTCCTCTTCTAAGAAAACTATCTGGAAAGGGGATACTGAGAACCGTGTGCGGGCAAAAATTTTGATGGAAAGTGAAATTCTCAAGGAGTCATATGAATCCCGAGGACTTTAATTTATGACAGTGCCGTTCGTTAACAGTACTATTGAGGTGCAGACCCGATGTCTAAAAACGACTTAAATCCCGTTTGTGCCACAAATTACAGTCGTTGCTGGTCTTATCATGAGGTCCCCTAAATCTTTTCGAATTGTGATGATATAAAAAATATTTGTTACCTATTGTGAATGGTATCAAAAGACCTATAACTGGTAAAATTTCTTTTTAAGGTCATTTTTTCAAGAATTTCTTAAGCTCATTGATGTTTTTTCCTCATACAACTATATATTTTTTTATTACATCTTGTAGCTGGTAAAAAAAAAAAATGCGTTCAGACATGTAAAGAACATGATCTTGAAATGACATTGATATCGAAATTTAAGTTATAAATTTATCTCTATCGAAATCATTAGAAATAAAGGAATTATTATAGCTAAAGTTAATGAAAATCCACATGTGAGTCTAAGACAAATTGAGTGTGAGAGTAGCATTTCTAAAACTAGTATAATACGGATATTAAAAGAAGAAAATTTTCACCCGTGTCATTTATCTTTATATCGAGATCTTTGTGCAACAGATTTTATAAATTGTATGCATTTTGCTCAGTTTTCAGCAATGCGAAAGTGACTAATCATTCTTTAAAAATGTGTTATTTACTGACGAAGTGTCTATCACCAATTATAGTCAGTTGAATCTGAAAAACATGCATTACTGGTCAACCGAGAATCCACTGGTTTATAGACTAAGATTAGTTAAGAGAAACAAAAATCCTGGAGGATTAATGTATGATGCGACATCTTGAATAATCAAATAATTGGTCCGTATTTCATAAACGATATTTTAAACAGAGAACATTCTTGCAAGAACTGTATGGTGTATCATTCGTTTAAGTATGTGGTATCCGCATGATGGTTATTCAGCTCATTCTACACGCCTTGTCAAGGAAATTTTGAATTACAAATTTACAAATCAATGGATTGATCGTAATGGAGTTGTTGCATGGCCACTGTATTCACCGAATCTCACTTCAATGGATATTTTTTGTAAGGAAAATTGAAATAAACAATTTAGAATGAACGTCCAATTATACCTGAGGATATGAGAAATCGAATAGTTACAGCTGTTGCTGCTATTGATTCGGGAACAATCAAAAGATTATTACAATCGCTTGTTATTATATGTGTATCATCGTAGAAGGATAGCATTTTAAACATCTTTTGTGGCAATAATTTAAACTTAACTTAAAAAAAAGTTACTACTTTGTATAATTAAATCTTCTAGGATGTTTTAATACGATCTTATTAGCTATGATCAGTGATTTCGATAGAGATAAATTTATATGTAAGACTTAAATTTTTCGATGTAATTTCATGTTCTATATCTGGACGTACTTTTTAACTAGCTACACGATGCAAAAAAAAAAACAAAATAGTTGTATGGGGAAAAAATATCAATGATCTCAAAAAGTCATTGAAAAAAAAGACTTAAAAAAAAAATTCTGACCAGTTATAGGTCTTTTGATACCATTCACGATGGGCAAAAAATATTGTTTGTATCATCACAATTCGAAAAGATTTAGGTGGCCTCAGTTAAACGAACCATTCTATATACAAACACGCGATGAAACGGAAATACAAAGTAACTCAAAGCAACAATTGACAACATAATTAAATTTCCTAATTCAAATATAAAACACGTCAAATGAATCGCAATATTAAAAGATCATAAAAATATTAATTGCTGAGATAAATAGGAAAGTTTATACGAATATGTAATACTTATCAAAGTATAAAACGAACCATCACAATAACTAATAATATATTTAAACTCTTAAAAAAAAATTTAAATTAAATCCGAATCTCTATTTACTAACTCAAAATACAAAACGCAATAATAAAACGAAATTAAACTGCCTTTAAATCACATTAAATTAAATTAAATTGAAACAAGTTGGATCAAACTAAATCAAATTTAAAATGTTTCCTTCAAGTATCCTTGAGTCAATCCAAGGATTCATTCAATTCTCAGTTGACTCAGTAAGATCTCAAAAGCTCTTTAAGTAGAGAGATTGACGAAAGATTTCATTTTTTCTTTTATTTTCCTCCTTTCTTTTCGACAGAATCAGAAGAAGACCTATTTTTTTCTCTGCTTAATATAGACAAGCGATATTCGCCTGTCAGTTAGGAGTTTATCCAGAAGCAATGCTGTCCATTTAAAATCCTGCCGGATCTTTCTGATTAAAAATCTTAATTTCCAAGTCTGATAAACTTTCTTATTGAACTATAGACTTCCTACTTTTATTAACGAATGTCGAAGATGGAGTTATTTGCAGAAGCGGAGATAAACAAATGTGATATGGGATAGGAATGTATTCACAGCTTCCAAATATTATTAAACTCTTCAAACGGGATTTTCGGTCGAAAATTTGTTATATAATTTTTTTTCACAATATTAAAAGAGTTTAAAGCCAATTTTTCATTACGAATTTCTTAAAAATAACAATCCATCGTCCCATGTATTCTGAATCAGCAACATCTACCATCCAACAGCTGGAATCTTTTGCATCTGTTACGTCCTTAGCGTACATATGTTCTGCTTTGCTGATTCGTCTTTTTCAACAGACTGTAACTTTCTTTCTTAGAAGATTCTGATTTCCTTTTTTATTATTTTCATACTAGAGGAAAGGAGTCACGTACGCTCTTGTTTTAATCGTAGAGATAACACTTTTTTGCACCCCTAGATTCATAGTTATAAGTGATGGAGCAATTTCAGTCTTGCATTCGGACCTGCAATCTACATGTACATTTTATACTATATACCAGGGCAACAATTGATTAAAATTTTTAGTTTGATTGACTGATTAATATTTACGATTAATAAAATTAATCGTCAAAAAATAGATGATTTATTTTATAATCGATATTATTGATTAATTAATAACCGATTAATTATACAATAATATAATTAATGGTTAATCGTTGATTAAAGAAAATTAATTGATGAAAAGTCGGCAATTGATTTAATCGATTAATAGTGTCAATTATCAATTATTAGTTATTACATCGAATTTGATTATAATTTCACTTGAATTGAAGATATATTGAAAATATATTTTATAATTGTAATAAAGCGTCAAGGTTTTTAGGATAAAGATATTTAATTGAAATAAAACATATTCCACATTATAATTCTATATCTGTCAAGAGGATTACATATGTATATCTAACTGCAGGCCCAATTAATTTATTTTGAACTTCTTCAAAATTTATTAAATAAGTAAGCAGTAATAAAAAATTTCATTTTGTTATATTAGACATTAATATTATTTCACTGTTTACAGACTTACAGAGGTTTAATCATCTCATACATTAGTGCAAGTCTCGATCCTTAGCCGCGAACAAGAAAACATAGAAAATTATAATAATTTTAGTACAAAAAGAATTTTAGCAATTAATCGTTAATAATTATTATGAATTAATCGTATCTAACTGACGATTAAAATTGAAAGGAATTTAATCGTTAATAACAATTAACAATTAAAGTAAGAATTTGATCCCTAATCGCAATTAACACTTGAAAGATATTTAGTTGCAACTAATGAATGAAGTAAGAATTTAATTGTCATTTATGATTCACAACTAAGGTTGGAATTCATTAATATAATTCATTAATTGCGACTAAAGATTATTGAAAAAATTTAATCGTTAATCATTGATTGATTTTTTTTCTGTCTAACTTATTATATAGAATTAAATTAATATTGTACTGTATGTTCTATTAAAATGAATAAAATTATGATCATTTAAAATGATTATATTCTAATTAAATAATATTTTTTTCTCTTTAGATTTGAAATGACATATATATCATATACAAGGGGGCATTCGTAATGAAAAAATAATAAAAATATATAGAATACAATTTTTTGATTTGATGTTTTCGTTTTTTGAAAAAATTAAATTTAAAAATCTGCTGTCCATATAATTTTTTTATGTATTACAGAAGTTAATGTCCGATTTTTAGAAGTGATGGCAGTATTATCACAGTTCGATATTTATCGAAAAATACCACCATCACTCATTTTATCATCAGACGTTGAATTAAGTTGATTTATGCACGAAAGGAATTTTTCAATATGGAGAACGAAAAATTTCATTTTCGCCATGTTATGTTATATGAAATCGCAATAAAAAACAATTAAGACCGTATGTCTGCTCTCCAAATAATTAAAAATAGTTTCGTAGATTTCGAAATGGATTTTAATCTAGATGATCGACTTTACTCTGAAGGATTTTTTGGGGTTTGATGATAATATCGTGCGTGCTTTAATAACACAGATTACAATAACTAGTAACAAAATTCTTTACCTTAAAATGTATATTAAGGTTGTGTTTTATTTAAATTGAGTACTTTTGTAATCAACTAATAGAATAAAATCTCATAAATGACGTCAAAAATGTATCTGGAAAATCAGAATTTCATAAAGAAAAATAAAGTTTAAAGAAATCAATTTATATGTTTTGTTTTCTTTCACTGTTAATATTGTATTTATTTCTAAATTAATTTTTTCAAGTAATTCGAAGTTTTAATTGGTTTTATCACTTGTACAAACATAGCTATCAAAATATAAAGGATGATATAATTAATAAAAATTAATAAATATTAATATATTTAAATTTAACAAATAAATCACAATATATTACGGTAGTTAGTCACTGACAAACTTTATGCCTGTTTTATTGATATATTAATATGAAATATTGTTTTTATTTAATAGTTTCCAATCTTTCAAGAGTCAGATATAAAAACATTGTATAACGTATGTATATATTGAAACTATACTGTTTAATCAAATACTAACCTTCGGTTTGTGTTAATATAGAAAAAAAAAGAAGAGAGATTGAATGATAATCTACGGCATCAGTAGACTTAATTTAATCTGCCTATTGTACTACATAATGGTATACAAATAATTGGTATTGATCGAAAAATAATGAACAAAAATGTTATTCGCTTATAGATGTTGCGAAAATTGTCATTCAGGTAGAAACATTCATTCGTATAAGACAGATGGTTCAGTAGTAAATTTATCTACGTTTAATATGATGTAGATGTACATATATTGTGTTGAAGTGTTTAAAAAAAATTCAACATTTCTTTGTTCTAATTCGCATGTGAATTAATAAAAAAGAAAAAACAATTGCAATGGCGCTTAAAACTATAATTACCTATCCTATAGAAGTTTGTCTTCGTTTGATAGGTCTTTGGCCAAATTCCTCATATAGAATTTTGCAACGTATCTTTTGGACAATCGTAATGGGTACTTGCGTAACATTCCAGATTTGGTATTGTATTTCTTATTTTAAAACAGTAGACTTACCTGATCTATTAGATGGCTTAAGTGTGACTCTATCAAATACAATTACGTTCATTAAGTTGATCATTCTTTGGTTTAACTATCGGTAAGATATATGTATGTCATAACTATTTTCGATTCTGAAAATGAACATTGACTATTCAATAATGTACATTATTTGAAGATGTAAAAATGAAATTTAGTCAAATAATAATTTTTATATTATTTGTATATTATCAGTTTTACTATTGAATATTGTTAATTTTTTTTAATCACTTCTATTAAATATCTTATGTTTTATATATTTAATCCTCACGTTTTATATGATATGATTAAGTATCCTTACTATGTTTTATATCTAATCATGCTTATTATTTTATTTATTGAGCAATGTCAATTTTTAAAATTTCACTGTGCTTTTTTGTACAGAAATGTTTTAACGTTTTAATTAATTTTTTCGAATATTAATAATTGTAAAAATTACTTTATACAGAAAACTTCGCAATATTCTAATAGTCGTGTTTGAAGATTGGAATAATTGTGCTCTTACTGATCAAAATAAAGAATTTATGACGGATAATTTAGTTACATGCTCTCGCATTTCAAAGTTTTTGGTAGTCATTTATTCGATGACTTGTATCTTATATTCAGCAAGTACCATGTTACTATCTGATGATATTAGAGAATTGAATCCAAACAACAAGAAATTGTTACTTAAAATGAGGTTTCCTTTCGATGTAACGATTTTTCCACTTTATGAATTTATTACAATTGCCCAATTTGCATTTGAGTATTCTGTAGCCTTTATGGCTGGGATGTTGATGGCATTATCTGCGGCATTAGTGAGTTGATAGTTTAATTTACTTAATTTCTATTAATTTACTATTTCTATTAAAATTATTGTTCATAATTAAGAATCATGTGGAACAAACTATATAATTTGATTATTTGTAACAAGGAATAGTAACATTGTTTAATTTTCGAATAAGTTTATTTTCGAATATTTCAAGTTCGTTTTCAGTAAAATTTTCTTAAACAATTGTTCTTGACATATCCTTTAATTAATATAGAGATAAATTTATTCGTTGGAAAATTAATTCATTTATTTATTAACAGCAAAAGTCAATTAAGAGAAAAATATTAAATTTGACTAATATCTTTAATTTTAATTCTTTTGTACGTGTAGTAGATCTTATAAATCAATATTCAATATTTATATGCAATATATAAATAATAGATATAAATTTAATTAGATTTATAAATAATTAATATAATTCTATAGTCAATCTATCCTGCTTTTCTTATTACTTTTGATGAATATCATTAATAACGATGAACTATTAAATCAAATTATATGGTTTATTCTGTGCAATACAGTATATATTAGAGAACATTTGTAGAGAAATTTTATAAAAATTTTTAAAACAAATATTATAATTCTATATTATATATTTATAATAAATATTATAATTTTAATTTATTTAACTCGAGACAGAATTTAAATTTTTAGAATTTAATGGAATTCGATTAAATCGAAATTTTATATGTCAATTTCTTAATTGGCCATTTCAGTAGATATTAATGTCTTTTATTAAGTTAAATCATTTTAAGTAAAAGTACGTAAGACAATACATCACAATAGATAATTAAATAACAATAAAAATTAAATAATAGCTTGGAAACATTTAAAATTAAATAATAGCTGGAAAATATTTTCCTACGTATATTAAAAGAATAAAATTATTTTAAATAATTATAATATGTGGATTTAGCATTAAAAACTTTAATAATAAGAAACTTTGAACTAAAAATATCATATCAAATTTGAAATCTGTTATCTTCATAATTTGATCAGTTATGTCGATGGTCCTGATTCATGTAACATATGTATGTAGTTTATTATATTATTCTATAATAAAGTAAATATATTTTATACATCATTGAATAAATACGTGTTGATAAAGTTGAAAGTAAAAAATTTTGATTTTTTGAAAAACTACTTTTCCTGGAAAATACACTTCCGTCATATAAATCTTAATGTTTATATAAGTCCTTAAATTTTGTTTGTTGAATGGAATGGACATATTGTTACAAATGGACATGTTATTCGCATTATGTTTGTTAAGAGTTGATTAATATTTAGTAAGGATGGAATAAAATTTTCTTTCAAACTAAGGGAGCATTCTCATTTGAAGTCGTTAATTTTAAGCAATTGAATAGAAAATTATTAAATTATGTAGGAATGTTGGTATAAAATGGTTGTGTATTTAAAGTTAAAAAGAAGAATTTTGTTTAATGGTGATTATAAGATGAAGATTAACACTATTTTTTCTTCGTTACGTTTACACGCTGAACTTGCTACTCACTCAATCTTCGCTACTCTCTCAAGACTCGCAACTCTCTGTCTATTCGGTCTCGCGACTTGCAACTCACTTTACTCAATGCTCGAAACTCTCTGTATACATTGAATGCTCGAACACATTGAATACTCTGTCTTTTTCCTCATCTGCACAAAACATTCGTTGTTCATACATACACACAAACGCAACCATACCCTTAATATTTTAAGTGCTAGACTTGGAAGGCTAGAATGATTCCAGGTCCCAAGGCCTAACTTTCGCTACAGTATATGGTACGCCACTTGAGACATTTGGCTACAATTATTGGGCACTGGAGAAAGTTCCGGGCCCTTTCCCAGAATTGCCATCCCACAATTATTAAGGTCTGGAATTTTGAAATTTTGTCATGTTTTTAAGATAATACACATGTATAGTATATTATACGTTTAAAGATAAAAAAAATCAGCAAGCAATATGAAAATATGACAGAGAAAAGAGAGAGAGAAAGAGAGAGAGAGAGAGACAGCACAGCAGCGAAGATTACTGGAGTTAGAGAAAAGTTTTGCTATTTATTTTAAAAGAAATTAAATATGTACTTATACTTATTCCAGTGCAATTCTTAACTGACATTCTTTTGGAATACCCCTACGAGCGGTAACGGATTCTATCGCCGCATGAAGATTTCAGTGAGCCAAAGTCGACAGTCTTCATATCTAGCAGCTTGCTGAAATCGGAAAGTTATTCTTTTTCACATTTTTTTCTATTTTTTTAAATAAATTTTTTAATTTCTTGTAAATCTATCATAAAGTCGCTAGTTGATTATGATAACACCTTTCTTGATTATCTAGATCAAATTATGTAGATGTATAGTTTGAAATATGAATACATATTTTGATTATCAGCCGACATTCTATAGTCGCATTCGAAATATTATCCCAAATTCAACGAAGACTGGGGTAATGGAAAGCAATAAAATGAAAGAAGAAAAAGATGAACATATTTGAAATCTATTGGCCGTTAAGACGATAACAACAAAGAAGCAATTGGATGCGCCATATCTTAAGAGGACTTTCTTGGTCTTTAAAAGAATACTTGTAAAAGAACATCTCTTGTTAGAACGCTTCTGTAGAATGTACAGAAAATAAACAGTGTACAAAGTATGTACAGAAAGCACTAGAATCGGGGATGAAAATTCCACAGCAATTTCATCTAGCATTAACTCGATGAAGGAAATCTTTACAAGTTTTCTATACTGTTGCAAACTAGAGTTCGCACAGCTGTTTTAAATTCACACCATCCAGATATCACATATCATGAGTCATAAAAATGCGTCGCTCTGTTATGTTGGCATGGAAATATCTCGAAATTGGGAAACAAGATTACCATTAATAAAGAAAATACATCTTTCGTTACATCATTTTCGATACATCGTTTGGATTAGAAAATAATAAAACTCTAATGTCATCAACAAATCTTTCGGTTAAGCGAATTTACTGCATAAAAGATTATCGAGAATTGAATATTTAAATTACCTGGCAACAATATCGGGACCTGATATTTCATTTATTGTAGGTACGCTCGCAAAATATTTAAAAGAAACAAGTGATATTTCGTTATGTTTTGGTGATGAAGCATCAGATAAATTAATTGGATATTGTAATTCTGATTGTATTAGTTAATTGAAAGATAAGTCAATTTCCAGATATGTTTTCCAGCTGCAACAAGTTTATAACAAGTTATAGGCTTATGTTTTCTGAGTATTAGAAGTGAAATATATGTGTATATATGTATATATATGTGTATATATGTATATATATATATATATATATATATATACACACATAATAATAATCGCAGCCAAATCTTTTAATGCTTTCAAGATTGTTATATATATATAGTATTAGATGTAAAATATATATATATAAAACAATCTTGCAAGCATTAAAAGATTTGGCTGCAATCATTATTTAAATCTATTAGTTTAAAACAATCGAATTAAATTAACAATTACGCGGCAATAGCAATATCAAAAAACTCTCAATACCACAGGAGGACTAAACATGTTATATTGTATTTTCATTATGTCTGACAAAAACAAAAAATGTATAATGTTAATGTGACCTATATATCGATACACAAACCAGCAGCAGATGTATTTATCGTGCTGCCATTATCGTGACTTACAATTTTACAGTGTTTAACTGAAATATTGCAAACAAGAGCAAGTATTGAAAATGTGTGTTCCGTAAACTTCTCTTTGGAAATAGCAAATGTTATTAAGTCGATTTCGATCGGTTATCACAGAGATATATGTATAGATTTCGCATACAATGTACTTTTTCGGCCACGATTTTGCGGACGGTATTACCATTTTTGTGTTATATTCTGTCGTACCGATTCAGGCAAGTTTTGCACCGCGAAAATGCAAAAATATGGACAGTGTTGCCAAATTTATTTCGAGAATTATTCGTTGAATTGAAGATGGTGGCACTTCATCAATGAAGAAATATAACGATTTAAAACAGATTGATGAAAATTGGGATCAAAAATTTAATATATATTTGACTATTAACATCTATTAGAAAAAATTGATTGAAATATGATATTTTTACGAACAATATAATTAGATATAACATTTTTTAATTTACAAATGTGCAAATTCACAGTCTGAATAAATTATCTTTATACCGTAAACTTGATTTTATGAAAGTTTGAACTTATCAATAAAATATTTCTACAAATACTGTTTGCAATAAGGAAGCACATTATGTGTTGTAAATTATTTCTTGAAAAATTCATCCGTTTCGAAATTTCGAAGTCAAATTAATTTTTTTATACGATACCATACATATTTTTTTTATAATACAATGTTATTTATTGAGACGAACTCTGAGTTGCATTTTCGACGACCAAAATCATTTATTGTTAGAAATTGTTAATAAAAATGATATGAAGTATAAATGACTCAATGATGATCTCTGTATATGTTAGTATTAACACATTTTATGACTTTAAAACATTCCTCATTCATATTTTTCTTCATTCTGATTCCCGGTGAATTTGTAAATTAACCACTCCTTCACTGATTTTGATCCTTAAATATCGTTTCGAAATCGAGATTCTGAATGACTCTTTCCTCTAACAAACAAAGTTCAATATACACGTTACAGGAAAAAACTGTTTAAAATACCTTCACAATACATTCAAAAATCACTGAAATCGGTGAGCGAGTAATCAGTCTACTTTCACCCAATTGCCTTCATTATTATGCCTAATGATAAAAGAACAGCGGATTGACAGGTAAGTGTCCTTCGGTTTTGCTGACGAAAGCATAGTTGCCGAAATCTAAAAGTTTCACATGGTTGCCACATTTCTGTTACTGTTCTGTCCATCGATTTGAAATGGTTAAACTAGCGAAATAGGTCCGAACTCAACCGAAATTATCCGAGCCGACCCGAAGTATTGATCATCCGCATCTGAATTAGAGCAAATTTTTATTTAAATAATAAATAATAAACAATAATTAAAAGTATATATTGTTGCGTTATAAAATTATTTTTTAATTAATAAAAGTTGAATTGTTTTCAAATATTTGATAAACAATCAAATGAAAAAGAAAAAATTTTGAAAATAAGAAAATTTATATTATTTATTTGGTGTAAAGTTTTATAAAAAATAAATAAATACATATTTCAAGAAATAAAAAGTTTTTTTCAACATAATAATAAAAAAAGTTAAAAAGTATTAAAAATCCTTTTTCTGATTTTAAATTTGAAATATTATGTTTTTTCATTTTCATTTCCTGATGAATAAAACAGTATTAGACATAACAAAATTTTCTTAGAATGCACTTCAGTAAGTGTGCTTTGGATAGAAAATCTAAAACGTGTGTCTCTTTAAATATACTTTATTAGGAATTTTTCACGTTATGAACCGTTTTCAAGTTCGGTCAAGGATCAAAATACAAATCGGAGAACGATATATGTATTTTTACATCAAGAAGCTACTTCGTGAAAAATCTATCTTGTTCTAATAAAATTCTGAATTGTATAGTATAAGTTTTCCTCCTATTCCTTAATCTGCAAAAATATAATTTGCACTACATAGTGTGCCTCTTTGTACCAAACATTTAGCAAATACATTTAGTAAACACATACAACATAGATCGATTTTGCAAGATATATTCCGTTACGTATAAGGATATATTCCGTAAATTCTATATTTTTCATTGAATCTTCATGAAATGTTAAAGATTTATATTAAATAAATAACAAAGTTTTGTTGTGTATTTTATAATATTGATAAGCAAGATTTATAGAAAAATTTTGAATAATGTTTCAAATAAACGTAATTTTTAACTAATAAATTATAGAATTCGTTATGCACTGCATAGTGATAATAAAATTGTTAAAAATTTAACATAAATTTGAATATGTAATATAAGGAATGCGTAAATGAGGGAATATAATAATTTTAAGATTTTAATATTAATAATATGAAATAATTGAAAATTTAGTTAGTTAAAAATTGTTTTTAAGAATGTTTAATACAATATAATCATTTATACATAAAACTATATATTAATAATTTTAAAATTTTTATTTACTACATATTGGAAAAAGTTGTGATCCGTTAAAAATGGATAGAGCTCTTTTTGATATACAATAAAATGATTTCGGTTAGCTGTTAGCTTTAAATTTCGGTATTGAAAGTTTGACAACAAGCAATGGGTCTCAAAAATCCTGTTACTGAAGCATTCATTAGTTCCCCAAATCACCGTTGTTTAAACGTAGAGCGTGCTAAAAAAAACCAGTGACTTTTTAGTATATCGATATTTCAGGTCATGACAAAGTCTGTAAGATGCAGTGTCTATTCATATACCTCGTTTGTAGCTATTTCACCAGCACGTGATTAATAGAGTTCTACATCTTCTGTATATTTTTATAGTTTGTTTCACAATGTATTTATTAATATTATTAATACGGGCATTAATACGAGTATTAATAAATCCTGTTTCAACAGTTCTTATTTTATAATCGTACGGAAAATTATCGAGAACAATCTATCGAATATAGGTTTGACAGTGTTGCTTTCGCTGGTTAGAGATTTATTTAATCCGAATCAATGTCGGTATTCAAAATTTTAAAAATTTTAATTTAATTTTAAAATTTTAAAAATATTTGAATAAAATTACTTTGTTTTTTCCATGTAAGTTAAATCCGTCACAAAAGTGGCTGTAATTTTTGAACGGAAGGATTCCGTTTCATCTATTTATTGATGGTTTTTCTAATAATAAGCTTACCATATGTTCGATCTACTATACATTCAAGAGAATGTTGTCCTAAATACTTCTTCCGCACTTTTATATAAATTAAGTAAATAAGTTTTATTATATTCTCGATTCTTTTCTTTCCAATAACAGCCATTAATCGGTTTGCAATCATGAACGAATTATTCTGTCATATAATATCGTTAGTATATGACCGATTCACAATCACGGATAAGAGTTCTAATTCAAAGAAAAATCAATTCCTGAAATTGATGTCTTTATAGCGGATATTAAATGAAACATATGTTCTTATGAACACTTTTGTTCATTTTTCTTGAATATGATACAACACAATAAAAAATAACTAGTGTTTTTATATAAATTATGTTTTTTTATGTAACACACGTCTTATTAGATAATTTTTTAAGAATTCTGTTATGTTTCGTTTAAGTTTTCCTTGAAATATAACTCACATCTTAATAAAGAAATATATGAAATATATATCTCATTCGAACGATATAGTAAAATGATTAAAAGTGAGATATTGCAAAAATATATACAATAATTTGACTGTTTGTATTTTGAAACATGAGCAAACAGGTATTGTATAAAATTTCAAAAACTCCTGATTTTTTATTTATTAAATTATTTAAAACTCAATGGCTTCGACTACGGATATTTTTGAAAAATGTTTTAGGCTTGATGCGAATAGGCTGAATGCTCCCTTATACGTTATTATTGAAAATAGACTCGCTTAACTCGTATCCAGTGAACGTTTGCTCTAAAACTTGCTCGATTGCATCAGGTCGTAGATTTTTGCATAGAAAATGTGCTAAAGCGGCGGTACATGTTTACATTAGCAGTGTACATTCATTTATTAATGACACATAATTGAAATTATGTATTGATTTTGAAAATATATATGCGTCTTGGTAATGAATCTAACTAGGAATTTTTGGAACAATAGTTAAATGTTTCCACGATACATGATCTTGATAAACATCGATACATTTTTTATTTGAATTATTAAAATATTAAAGAGCTACATTTTATTGCCATATCTTTATTGACAGAATATGATAGCAAAGTTTATAAGAAAATTTATGGTATAATCTTGTAAAAATTATTAAATATTTATGGTCATGAACTCTTATTAAGTACAATACATTTTTTTATAGAGTCTTCTTTATATGAACCACAATTTTCCGAAAATTTTAATATCATTAAAATAGTAGCAGATGAACTTCTAATTACTAGAGATATTTATTTTTTGTTCTGATAATATAATATTCGAATATTAAGATATTTGAAGAAGTAGAGATTTATATAAGAGTTCTATTTTATATTTTGAAATTATTTTAAAAGAAATATTCTTATTAAGTATATAAGTATAAAGCATTTTGAAAATGATCAAAATATGAATGTCTGGTTTTAAAAATAAGCATCCTACTGGCTGCTACGATTTCGTTTATTTCGCTAGTTTAAAGCAAAAATCATTTTGAATATAAACACAGCTGTGAACCAAGATAAAATAAAAATCTTAGTTGTCAAAAATGAAAAAGAATAATGGATTTTTGTTTATGCAATAAGAGTATGTGTGGTGAAGATTCTTATAAAATTTTATGTCAATCGGATAAACAAATCTTTAAATATTATGTTAGTAATTTCAAAAAATGAGATTTCTAGAGAAATAGTTCCAAAAGAGAATTATATTTGCATCCATATCGTTACAGTTTACATTTTTTCTCTATAATAAATTGCGTTGCGATCAAAAAAAAACTCGAGTTCGTGATGTAGTTTATTAGGAATAAAAGAAATTAATAATATAAAAAGAAACATATTTACACACTTTTCACGTACATCAATTCACTTGCTCGTTTGCTCGATTCTTCTGTTTCTTCCTATTTTCGAAGCCCTTTTCCCTACGTGTGATGCACGCATGAGTTTCCTTCCGACAGTTTCCTCCCTTTTTTAAAACGGGAGACTTATAATTAGACGATGAATCACTCTAGGGGAAAATATGTATATCTACTTGTTTTGTTACGATACGATCGTTTTTTGGTACCATCACGAGCTGTGTTCTTCAAACATTTACAACTAGCATTGAATCAATTTTATGAAATCAAACAAATTTCTGCATACATATTTTCAAATACATATACTTTAAGAAAATACAAAAAAATTGATTTTTCAAACGTCTAAACCAAAATACTTTTTTAATTCTCAAAAATTAAACGATTTACTTCTACAAGTTCATTTTTTGCAGGCAAATGATATGGAAAATATTAAATTCTAAGTTTAAAAACAATGTTTATAATATGATTATTTGTTTTTAGTTTCTAAATTGATTACTGTGGCTTTCGACCAACTCAATTAGATATATAAAATAATTTTAGATTACATATGTAAAATAATTTTTAAAATGTTAGCTATTGTTTTTTAATTATTAGGTACTACATATAGGTAGTCAAATTGATATCGTATGTCAAGAACTCATCGACGTTTCAAATCATTGTGAAGATGAAGCATCATATTTATTGAAACGTGTTATAATTAAACATCAAAGAATTCTTTATGTATCTGAAAATGTTAAATATTTATTTCTGTATACATCATTGGTCCAATTTATTTCAAATATTTTAGTGATGTGTTTTTTAGGATTTATTCTCGTAAATGTGAGTTAATTTCATTTCACAATTTGAAGCTCTATATAACTTTCATTTTATATAACTTTACTCAAGATATACAGTTTATGTAGTTTATTTCTATATACTTTATAATTCTATACAATTTTAACATTTCAGTCTTTGGATACTGAACAAGGGCCTACTATATTAGCAAAATGTTTTCCCTATTATGTTGCTGTGATTTGCGAAGCGTTCATTCTTTGTTATACTGGGGAATATCTTACATCTAAGGTAAAACATAAAAATTAAATATTTTAATTAATTTTTAAAGTGCTACATTTAAAAAGAAAAGTTATTATTATAACTCTAAGAAATATTTTCATTTTGCCTGAGATATCAAGTTAATTTTTAATATTAATTATATTGATTCTCATAATTGAGCAAATATTATTTTATTTTTCTCCAAGAAAGTTTCAGGAATATATAATAGAATTCTTTTCCTAGAAAGTTCCAAGAACATATAGTAGAATTCCAATAATTCGCTTACGTAGTTAATTATGACTGTATATCATTAAAAATGATCAACGGGAATACACTAAAGACTAAATTGTATAATATAGACTGAAAAATGATATGAAAGAAAAAAACAATTAGTCAATGTGGAAATTTTATATTTTGTTTTTGGAGACCTTTTAAATTTCTATGCGGGTAGAGCCGAACTCCTACTCCATAAAATATATACTTATAATTAATCTAATTTAAATTTATTTTGTTTAAATTAAAATGAGGTTTAGATTATTTTGGGGTTATATTTGAGTAATTTCTAATCAAATTAGACTTAGATTGAATTACATTTGTTTCGGGGAACGCGAAGTTTCATATTGTATGTGTTCATATAAGGTCACAATGTATAATATTTTGGTCGTTTTTCGCTTATTTGTCTTTTCTCACCGTTTTAGGTCTTTGAGTTTAATATATACAATTTCATATACAGAATGAATCCAATAACTAGATTTTATCCCTATTACGACTGCATTAGTGCAACTGTAAAGTACAATTACAGGTGATCCCCAATTGAATGCTGCATCTTATATAAAATTTAGAAACATAGGGAAATATTAATTTTTTCTATATCATGTTCCAATATTTTTTCATTCAAATCAAGACAAGAAATCGTGGAATTGCAATAAAAAAATGTAATAAAAATGAAATAAAAAAATTGCATAAAAAGATGTAATTGCATCAATATATTGTTATAAAAAATTGCACTATACCATAGGACTTTTTAAACAATACAAAATCTTCTTGTGTAATTTCTTTCTATTTTCAATAGGAACAGAGTTATTGTTTAAGTTAGATCAGATTTAAAATGTGTAGTATTCTAGTCTGTCTCTCTCTATTCTATTCTAAAATATGTCCTTATATATATTTGGTTATCATCTTCAAGTTGAAGGGGAAAGAGCATAGATGACCAAGTACTGGATCTTGCCCTTATGACTAACTATTCATAGTCCACTTTTAGATTCAGTATTGTCTGGGTTGGTCATCCAACAAATGTATGAAGTTTGTGCAACTTTTTGTTAACAAGTAATGTATAATGTAACTAGTACTGATGTAAATTTCATAAGCGAAAAATTTGATATTATGTACACTGTAGTTGATACATATAGAGTGTTCTGTTTAACTGAAAATGGTAGAATATCTCATGAAGAATTGAAGTCATCAAAAAAATATTTAACCAAAAGTTAGTTGGGAGAGAGGAGACATCATATAGAGAAAATTATTTTTTTGTAAATCAAATGATGGGGAAGATTTTAAAATCAATTTTATTTCTTTAAATAATTTTAAATGTAATAATCGATTTATCTGAGCATTCTTTATGAAAAGATATTTATGTTGAACTTATCAACTTTTATTACTATATACTATTACTAGTAATCCATTTACATATATCGAAAGACCAGTAGTTTGAGATATTTCTTTAATTTAATTTTTTGGAACCATTATATGAAGAACAAAGAAAAACAGCAGTATTCCTGTGTTTATGTTGTCTTTTTGCCTTACAAAATTAAAATGTAAATATTTTCTAAATATGTTCTTGAAGTGAAAATATTTTCTAACAATGTTTTTTCAATTTAAATCAGTTAATATTGTAGTTTTTTTTATAGAGAATACTCAAATAAATCGACTACTGCATTCGAAATTGTATGATTCTGTTTAAAAAATGAAGTTGATTTTGAAATCTTCCTCATATCTCCAGCTACAAAAAAATGTCGAACTAATTAATGAGAATAAATTCAGTACTTTTTGAAATATTCCATCGTACTCATTTAAACAGAATACATTGTACATACATATGCAGAGTTTGAACAAATATAACAAAAAATATGCGAAAATATAATGTGTATCTACTGTTTGATCAATAATCGACTATTTAATATAGCCTTTTAAATTTGTATTTTCATTTGTATTTTATCATTAAAAAGTGAGATTAGAAAATTATAAAAGCCAATAAATAAATAAATAAAAGTACTTCTAAACAATTTTAAACTATCAAAGTTTCTGCACACTGGATTAAAGAATGTTTTGTTTAGTAATATTATTTCTTTTATTTTTGATTAATTATCTCACAGTTTTGAATATCTTGTATTTATTATCATACGTTTATTCTCTTTTTTACAAATTTACATATTGTACATGTATGCACTTTTTCAGACTTTGTTGTATCTTTTTATTTACTAATTTCTATTTACTAATTTTTTTCTTCAGAGTGAAAATATTAATCGAGCTGCATACGCCGTATTTTGGTACAATTTAAATCAACAGAACAGTCGAACTGTATTATTAATTTTGATGGGGTCTCAAAGCCCATTCACACTTACTGCTGGAAAATTTGTGACACTCTGCGTGGAAACATTCGCTAACGTAAGTTAATAGTGCTATTAATAATGTTCACAATAAGTACAATAAAATCATATCCTTTCATGAGAAAATAGAATTGTTATTTTACAGTATATATGACATTTTTATAATCATTTTGAAAAATTTTATATTGTAACTCCTCAATAATTTTACACTATGTAATCAATAATTTTATTCTTGATAAAGCTGATTATACTTTCTGTAAACTAATTATATAGTGTGTTCATTTGAAAATTTTCAGTCCAAGTATTTTGAAAACAAAGTTTTTTCGGGAAAAATGTTTAATACAAAGTTTTACAGTTTCAAGGGGGAAGCACAACTGTCATACTTTTCATTTCTTACAATTAGACGTTTTCAAGATTACTTAGAAATCAATTTTCTTTTCTTAAGTGGAAAAGTACATTTTTCTTTATAAATTCTTGTCTTAAGGGAGAAACTTTTGTATGAAACATTTTTTTTATAGGACTTCTTCTTTAAAAAATGTTTGATAAAATACAGGCTAGAAAGTTAAATTATGCGAACGAAACTTGTTTAATTTTTCTTATTTAGTTTTTAAGATGAAACAAAAATCTAGAAGAAAAACCTTCACATGAAAAATTTTCACATGAATATACTATATATATTTTGATGTATTTTGTTAATAATATATTTAACTTTTTAGATGTTAAAAGTGTCGGCTTCGTACATTTCGATATTACTTGCGATGTACTAAAGAATGATAATTAAAATGCATTAATGGGTTATAATTTTTATGATTGTATAGAATAATAGTGTACAAATAAAAATATAATTTAGAGGACAATTGTAGTTAATATTCAGATTTCATTCTGTAAATTCCATACAAGGTATGTACATGTATTTTTGTTCAAATTGATATGTAGCTCATGACAAATTCATCGACTTACATATGTTATTCAAGGTCGTTTACTGCATTTCAAAAATTACCTGCATTGCATCAAAAACCTAAGGAATTATTACCAAGAAATTATTATCTTATCGTCTATATTCGAAATGGTAATCTTCAATGCGTCAATGTTCTCTATCTCTTTAAAGGATAGTTTCCTCCAATTTCATTCGTTGGCAGGTATCCTTTGTATGGTTTTTCGTATCATCGGAGATAGTGAGTTCTTCCTGAAATACCAGACATTTACACAACTTTGTTGTTAATATAACAAGAAAAAGTGTAGATGTCAAATTCAGTGACCTGTTTCGCCTTTCTACCCAATGACAAGGAAAATATTATATATTATTCAATGTTGCTCGTACTCGGTAGCTGTTCTTAATGGAAGCATACGTGTTGAAATCACATGTGCGCTTTGATAGGTCATCCAGAAGAATTTGGAATTCTTTGAATATAAAATGGTTCTAGCGGACTTTTGTTAATACGTCATTGAAAAAATAAGGTTAAAGATTACTGATTTTGATGATCAACTGATGTGCGGTACCAGTGCGGACTGATCAGATCAGTCACAAGTATTATGTCTATTCACTTGCCTACTTTTTGAGAATGTCGCTTCATCAAAAAATAATACATGAAAAAAAAAAGAAAAGATCATGTAACAATTCACGCTGAAACCATTGACAAAGACGTAATTTGACAGCAAATTCAGCATCGGTTAATATTTGCTGCAAAATTATATAGAAAGGACGGAAACGATGTCTTCTCAGTACTCTCGATGCACTAGATTGCGATATAGTGTAACAATTTTCTATTTGCCAAATATTAATATGGAGATTCATAGCAATAGCTTTGAACGTTCTATTGTCATTCAAAATGTCCTTGTCGAGTATGAAGTTCACACCTTCGAAAAGTCTTATGATTTGGATACCGGGGTAGGAAATCTGTTGCGGTAGAGACGTGCAGCAGCCTTACATAATGTTCCTCAATAATGTTCCAAAATTCAAATCATATTAATAATTTCGTTGGATGTGTAACAAACCGAAAATTGAATTGATACAGAAGCGAATAATACGTACTGACAACTGCAATAATCCTGATTTTTTCCAGGAGATTGTAACAGAAACTGGAAATATTCATGCAGTAACACATGCTATACTCTGTTTATAAATAGAAGTAACGATAATCTTGGTCTACTGCAGATAACTTCTGAAAGGCGGTAAAATCTTGAATAATCTTGAAGTACCAATATATAATAATTCGACTACACGTTTAATTAAAACAAAGATTATCTTGAGATCTCGGAAGCACGTTTTCCTAGATAAAATCTATGATAAAATATCATAAAAAATGCCTTCTTTGAAATAAAGTAATTTTTATTTGAAATATTCTTTTTTATATAATTTATTATAGTTTAGGACATAATTGAGTGGGACGTTTCAAATGAGATACTCTGTACCTAATGCCGTAATACTCCGTACCTCCTTTCTTAATTTTTAAATTCAAGGAAAGGAATAAAAAATGAGTCCATATGACTGACACAAACTTCCTCGACGATGTTTTCATCGATGCTATATTTCACTGACAATGAGACAGTCCCTAGTGACTGTTGTTCTATTCTCACCGACATATTTTCATAAACATACTTTTCTTACTGACAATAATTTACATATTATTACATATTTCGATACATCACTTGTTATGCAGCGTCAACATATGTGTTAGCTGATAAACCGCTTATCAATTCAAAATATTTATTGATTGATAGTTTCACGAAATCAACAAGACGTTATTTATTTAGGAAATTACTAGGTGAAAAAAGAAAACGCATTACATTTTATTTAAATATGTATATTATCAATGTGTAACGAATAGTATTAATAATTAGTTTATTACTTATATAAGTCTATTTCTTTGATTTATAAAGAAATATTATATGCTTTTACAAAGTTTAAATCAGTTACGTATTTGACAATTACAAAATATATGGTTTATTCTGTCACCTTTTACACAATCTTTTCTTCTTCTTCGAAGAAGAGTCGTCTCGAAAACATTTTTCTATGAAATTTTCTATAAATTTTAATATTTTTTTTATTTTTCTATATCTTTAATTAAGTTAAATATTCCAACGTTATGATGACCAAGTAATGACTACCACAGTCGATGCTAAAATTCAATAAAATTTGGTGTTCTTGGAAAATTGTTTACAACATTGTCGTGTATAAACCATATTTTAGATGGAAACCATGGAAAATAAATCGCGAATATGTTATTCCGTCTATGTTGGACGCTACGTTGTATATTATATTTCTCAAATCATTTAACAATCATTTGATTTTCATTTGAGAATGATTATTTTAGTTTATTAAAGCAATCTTCAATCTTGGAGAGTTATGAAAAAGCGAGACACGTTATTTATTTAATTAACAGACTAAATTTTTCAGTTTCATATTATTTTATTAAACCATTTTTTTTCACTTTACAATATATAGATTTCAAAGGAAAAAACGCTTTTTTAGTGTTGCAGAAGAAAAAAGGAATTTATTTTATAGCATTTAAAGGGTTTTGAGGATGAAGTGTGTGTGTTATCTACAACATATTTATATATTTACATTTTTATTTATTTACAATTCGTATTATGGCGAGGATGCTGGAAGGATGTAGGATTTGGGTAAGGTGAGGAAAGTCTTATGCGTTTCGTCTCAGAGTCGCGCCTAGACTCATCTATCAGTGGGGGGGGGGGGCTGATGGCAGCGACCCCTTACCCCAGACGCCTGTTCTTTATAATTCTACTCGGCTAGGCTGGACGCGGTCCACCCATCCTAGCAGTGTTCCGCACTCTTGCTTAACGTCGAATATCGCTAGACTTCGACGCTAGGCGCACAACCACTTGTGGCTTGTACGAGTCGGTGTTCGAGACTCGTACTCGAGGCGCTATAGGCTGCTACACATTTATCTATTTATATATATATATATTTTTTTAAACTGATATTTTAAAATATATATATATATTTTTTAAACTGATATTTTATATATATATATATATGTGTAGGAATCTCGGCTGGGCCACCAATTTGTAGATATCCCGGACGAAATCCCAATTTATAGGTATTTTATGTAATGTTGTTTATTTATTTGGAGTTGAATAAATAAGATTGGTTTATTCATATTAAATAACGATGTACACAGAGTTCTTAATTCTCGCAACTCTCGATCTGTTCTGTTTTTCGCAACTCTCACTCTCTGACTTCTCAACACGCATTGCTTTCTTCTGCACCAAATTTATCGCTCGTACACACACACATTTTAAACTGATATTTTAAAATCTGTTAATACAAATTTAAGATTTAAGACGTAATCTATTTCATTACTCAAATCAATTATTTTATCAAATAACAGTTTATAAATCTTGTGCCGTTTCGGTAACAGGAGAGCATAAATGAAATTGACTTCACGTTTTCCGATTCTCCTACAATATCATGAATAGTAACATATATAATTGCTTAAAAAATATATTATTTTGAATGTCCGATCCATGATCCAGAATTTTGCATTAGTTAAATTCATTAAATTTTCGTTAGTTACAAATAATATAATAGATAAAGATCTTTTTTTTATGATATGTATAAAAAATTTTCTATCTAAGATCTTATACAATTGGAATTGGGCAATATTTTGCGAAATAAGGATTTTAAATATTATTTAATATCTTAGATTCTGTTTGGCTTGAACAAAATAATATTTTAAACAGGATGTAATATTTCAAATATTCTAAAACACACAAAATGAAATATTTTTATTTTAATATCTATCTATTTTATTTTAGTAATATCTAATATTTAAAATAAAATATTTTAATCTTGTTTAAAGCATTAGATCATCTCTTAAGTAATATTATTTTATTGATTCTTTTACGTAAATCTTAGAATTTCTATCTTTGAGGTATCGAAGGAAGTTAAAATAAATACATATTGTAAGTAATGGTGATAAAAAATATTTTTAGTAATATTTTTAAATATTTTAAATATTATAATTAATTAATTAATTAAATATTTTAAATACTTTATTTGCAAAAGTTTTTCGAGAAACCGCAGTATTTATGGAATGATTCAATATTTCTTGGCTTGCAATTAGTAATAATTCAAAGAAGAAAAAGTACTTAGATGCATAGTATATTTTTAGAAAAATCATCCGACCAGTTTTATCATGATTTTCAATATACAGTATATAAAAGAAAATTAGAAAACTATTTATATTCATAAATGTATTGAATGTGAGTTATTATCTTTAACTATAATATTTAAAATATTAAATACTTCTTATTTCGGAATAAGAAAATAAATTAATATACTTCAATACTCTTTAAATAAAATAATAGTTTAAATCAAATACTATTTTGAAGATTTACTCTATCAAAATATTTTATTTTCAAAGTTGTACATATAGCTTAAAATAAATACAATTATTTATTATTTACTATTTAAAGCAGTATTTTACTCAGCTCTGTATAAAACTTAAGTAAATTGAATCAATGTTTAAGTAGTTCTGGAAGTATTTTTTTTCGTACATGTACTATTTATCGTAATGCATTTGCATTTAGAAGGTCTAATAGACATTTTTGCACGTGCAATTACAATAAGCTTCTATGAATTCCTGCCTCAATGATTCTGATGCATGATTATATTTATAGTAATTATAATTACGAATGATTCAATTATTTTGATATAATGTATTTGTAGTACCTTTACAGTCACAAGAATTGCCTTTTGCAACATTTTTCTTGCATATCTAATAATATAAATCATATATTTTTCTAGATTTACTAAATATAAAACCATCAATAAAAATGTTTATTTTTTGCCAAGTAGCAATTTACAATTCGACATTGTATATACATATGTAAATAATTTGATATAACGTGGTAACCACAGACTAATGTGAACTGGTACAGACACTCAAGGCAATTGAATCATAACACAGGAATGAACAATTTGTCGATAAGAAAGATATGTTATAAAAGTATATGTCAGTGAGAATAGAATGGCAATAACTAAGGATGAACATATCTCAATGTTTTAGTTGTTTTTGAATAATCAAATAAATACTATGAAAATCAAAGACAATTTATTATTTAATATAATCTTTTTCGTCATATATAGAATAATATTACCTTTCTAAAAAGTTAGACATTGTAAAATTAGAGATAATGTGAACATAAGTAAAATTATATTCTGTTGTCATTATAATTATAAATAAAAGAGATCTCTTTTCTTTTTTAAAGCTGTAATTACTGAAAAGAAGTCTTTTGCTATTATTATTTCTACCATGGGATTATTGTGTAATAATACTCTGGTAATTTATTCTAATCGATAAGCATATTGAGAAAAGTTTAGTATGCAGTGGATATTCAGTGCACAACCTGCAACTATGTCAGAGAGATTATTTCTATGTGCAGGATCGATTTTATTTCAAATGTGACTAGTAATTGTAATACTCTTAAAAAAAATTGTAGAAAAGATTAATTAAGTTATCAGAAATGTTAAATAAATATTAATATAAAACTTCTTAAAAAAATTTTGAAATAAGAAAATTTTTTGGCTTTTTAAACTTTAAATATAGTAATTGATACGATATTTAATATTACAATATTAACTTTCATGTTCTATTATCATATATTGATAAATCATTACGATTACAGTTACAATAATTATTAAACTGGAATTATATTTTGTTCTAACACTATTCAAAGATTAATATCGATGACTTCAAAAAGTGTTATCAATCGTCCACTGGAATATAGTTTACGTTTATTTGGTGTTTGGCCAGATTCTTCTTATCCAATATTAAAAATTATTGTATGGACGATAATAATGTCAACGTTTCTAACATTTCAATACTGGTATTGTATTATACATATTAAATCGAGTCTAATTGAATTATTAGATGGATTCAGCTATACTTTATCGAATTCACTGGTATTTCTGAAATTGATTGTTATTTGGCTTCATAAACGGTAAGATATAAATAATTTATATAACGTACGTAGTCCTTTTTTATTATTAAAGAGCAAAAAAAAAAAGAAATTGTTAGATGAAACAATTATTAAAATATTAAAATTTGGATAGCATTAGTATTTGACAAACGCTTAATAAAATCAAATTTTTAATACGTTTAATTTAAAGGAAATATTATTTTGGAACAGAACGTTTTATGAAATCCTGAGGACAATATTTGAAGATTGCAATATTGGTAGTACTACCGTTCAAAATAAACAAATAATGTTGGACAAAGCAATATTATCTTCTCGCATTTCGAATTTCTTAATTGGTTATTTTGCGATTACTTTCTTTTTATATGCAGGACTTGCTCTAGCATTATTTGACGAAGAACAGATTTCATCAGATTCTAAACAAAGAAAGTTTTTAATCAGAATGGAATTTCCATTCGCAGCAACCATCTCTCCGCATTATGAAATTATACTTGCTATACAATTTATATTTGAATTTCTCATAGTTTATGGTGCAGCTACGTCAATAGCATTAATTGCAGCATTAGTAAGTAATTTTTAAAAACTGTATTGTTATTAATTAATTTTACAAAAATTTATATTTATAAATATGTTTAATTCACTTATAACAAAGAAGTAGAAAATGAAAATTTTATTTTTCCTTTCTAATCGATTTTATAATAAAAATATATTACATGTAATATATTGGTTACATCATAAATGGCACAAATAATACTTAGTATATTTCAATTCAACAAAATTAGACGAATTTGTCATAGACTCTGAAATGCTTTATTAAAATAGCATAAACAAAATACGAAATACAAAGAAGCAATTATTAAATAATGTTGTCCTTTGATAGTCAATCATATTTTGCTTGGTTAAACTAACAATAATTATTTTAATTAAATTAGGCGTTAATTGAAATAAAATGATTAATTTTGGAATTTTTTAATTATTTGCCATGTTATCACAAATAAAAACAAGATTTTATATTTAAAGAGATGTTTTCTGAAATAATTTCTCAAATAATTTCTTTAACCAATATCAATATCAAAAATATTCTCTACGTATATCATCAATAAATAATTGAAATAAGTGCAACTCTGAGGATGCAAGTAAATATTATGACATAAAATAATTCGACTAATTTTTAATACTTTAAATCTACGTAAAATAAAATTAAAAATGTATAATTACAATAAAAGACGAAGACTTCTAATTAATATCAAAATTCAAATTACTTATTTTATTTGGAAATGGTTATTTTATTTATTTTATTAATCCTTATTGGTTAATAATTATTTAAATTTAAATTTTGGTTAGTTTGGTCAATTATTTTAATTGGTTCTGCTATAAAATTGAAAGAAAAATAATTATGCTTTTTTAACATATCAACATAATTAAATAATAATGGTAAATAAAAATTAATGTTATTGTCAGAAATTCTTTTTTTTTATATTTATTCCTGAAATAATTAGCAATGTTAGTTGGTATCCTTTTGGTATTGTAAGATGTGCTTCATGTTAATAAATCCTGGACTAGTCACTCAGCGACCAAATATATGAAACGTGTTATAAAATTGTATGTCTGTCATTTTAAATTGTATATATTTTCTCCATTTGATAAAAATACATACAAATTGCAGCAAATTTGTTTTTAACTTTAAATTTCAAGGTTAAATTTTTTTTTATGTTTGCATCGTATTTTACTCTTGAAGTTTTTTTTTATTATAAAGAAAACTACAACAGACTCATTTGAGTCTATCAATAATTCAGATATATTAGGTTAAAAATAACATGTGGAAGGGAAGCACGTGTCCTTTTACGATAGTAACACAATAGTATATTTTTTTTTAGCTTGTTATTAAGTCATGTGGTTTTGTTCTTTTTAATGTGTTGTTTTCGGTGTTGAGTAGTTTGTTTGCCAGTTGGTTGGAGTGTTGTTGTAGTCTACTATTATGTGTCTTGGCATACTGTTTAATATAGGCTCGAACATATTTGATACGTAGGTCTTTGTGGAATGTTTCATTGCTGATATATTATGATGCGGCTGCTATGGTTCTAAGTGCTTTGTTTTGCGATCTATGTATTATGTCAACATTAGATTTCTTGGCATACCCCCGTAGTTGGATACTATAGGTCCAGATGGGTATTATAGCTACTTTGTATAGTAGCATTTTGTTGTTTATTGTTAATGGTGATTTGTAGCCCAGTAATCAGTCCATTTTTCGTAGTTTCAGATCCACTTTTGGCTGTGACATGAGCTTTCCAAGTCATTCTCTTGTCCAGGTGAATTTCAAGGTATTTAACGTTGTTTGTGGTGGATATACTTTCGTCATTAATTATGATTTGCGTGTTTGTTACATGCCTGGTTGTAAAGATTATGTACGCCGATTTGCTAACATTCATTTTTATCTTCCATTTTTAAGTCCAATTTCCTATTTCGTCAAGGCCCTTTTGTGGAAGTTTTGTCGCTTCATTCGGTTCACTATGGATTGCTGTGATGGCCGTGTCATCTGCGAATGTTGTAATTTCGACCTTGTCCGTCTGCGGGAGGTCAGTCGATATAGTGTTGATATAGTGTGGATCCCAGTACGCTACCCTGAGGGACTTCAGCCTGTATTCTTTGTATAGTAGAGTACCTCATTGTGCTTAACTCTAACGTTAGGTAGGATTCCACGAGTTTATAGAAATTATGCGGTAGTAGAAATTTTAGTTTGTATAGTAAACCAGCATGCCATACACGATCAAATGCCTGACTCACATCGATGAAGGCTGTTGAACAGACTGCGTTCCTCGAAACAGGTCTCTATTTCAGGACTCTGTTGACCACTCTGTAGCGGCTAGCAGATGTCGGAAGAGAAGACGTCTTCTCAGATAAGAAGTTAGGAGAATTTACGACTCACGTGGCGCCTGTGCTATCGAATTGCGAAGGCCAAAGTTTAGTTTTCACAGTGCGTAAGACCAAACGTCTGCACTTATAGTTTATAGAATTTCGGCCTACAATAGCATCTCTGCGAAGCGTCGTAAACTCTAGGTCCTATGGGCCAACCAGATCGTCATCTGGAAAACATTTAAAGAAAGCGAGGCCCAGAGGAGACCCTGCTACATCGCCACAATTCCGGGAAATCGGCCTCGGCGAGATTGCAGCCCCACTCTCAGGAAAAGCGCGTCACGGACGCAAGGAGTAGGCGGCGTAATTTCGTGACAACCTAATTGGCTAAAGCAAAAATCGAGTCGACCAATTAGGGATGTCCGAAACGGGGACCGAGTTTTCCTGGCAGCAAAAAGCGACGAACTCGAGAGAGAGTCCCGGTACAAGTCAAGGAGTAGAGTCGAGTTCAAAAAGCGAAAAGAAAACTTCGAGAAGGAGACGCACGGATAGTCTCGCGACGTGTACACCAGCGAAGTGCTATATGTTCACCGCGTCTTCCGCGTCCTTCGCGCTGCAGTGTATGTCGTCAAGTAATAAAGTGATTTATACACCATACGCCGTTATTAATCCGAATATACCTGCACCTCACACCAGAACATCCCCTAAAACTCTATGAATTTGCTCTTGTGGGATGGGCAATTCTGGAAAAGGGTCCAGAACTCCAGTGCTCAACTATTGTCGCTAAATGTCTCAAGTGATGTGCCATGCGCTGTAGAGAAAGTTAGGCCTGAGATCTGAAAATGTTTATTGCAAGCCCTCCAGGTCTAACATTTAAGATATTAAGGGTATAGATGCGTTTGTGCATGAACGACGAATATTTGTGCAGATGAGGAAGAAGTCAGAGAGTTTCGAGCAATCAGCGAGAATACAGTGAATTGCGAGTCGTGAGAGCGAGAATACAGACAGTTGCGAGTCTGGAGAGTAGCGAGTTTAGTAGCGGAACAATTAAAAGAAAACAGTGTAAATCTTCATTTTCAAATCACCATTAAACAAATTTCTTATTTTTAACTTCATTAAACAACCATTTTAAATCTACACTACAACCAAAATTCCTACACTCTTGTGCCGAGTGTCTTTTCCTAAATCCGAAAAGATTTTCCGGTATGATGTTATCATCGCTAATAAAAGGTTGTAGCTTCTTTAATATTACTCTTTTTAATAGTTTTGATAACATTAGTAGGAGAGATATTGGCTTGTATGATGTTGTCCCTCGAGGTGACTTTCCCGGTTTGAGAATAAATATTATCTCTGCAAATTTCTATTGTACAAGAAAGTACTGGAGACGTGTGATGCATTGTATATGTGGGTTATCGCAGCTAAAGCTTTTATAGGTAGCTCTTGCAGTTTTGCGGTGATTAAATCATAGCCTGGGGCCTTCTTACTATTTAGTAATTTTATTTTTCTTGCGATTTTTGCAATCGTGAAATGTTTGATCGTTGAAGAGGGATCAGGGGGCGAATTCAGGAAATCCTCTATAATTTTCAGCTCATCTTATGGTGTTGGTATGTCGTGAAGTACAAATATTCGTGATAAGTATCTTGTAAATGTTTCAGCTTTATCTCCATCCTCTTTTGCCCATGATCCATCTTCCTTGTAAATTGCAGCATTATGCTGCACGGGTCTTTTAAGTTTTTTCGTCGCTTTCCATAACGAGTAGTTTGTTTCCGGGTGTGGAGAGAGGTTTTTTATATATTGCTCGATGTTATCATTTCTAAGTTTGTATAGTGACTGTCTCAACTTGTCTAAGACTTTTTTTTATCATTTGGGTGTCTACCGAGCTGCCATTTTCTTCTGGCCCTTCTTTGTTTGACTATTTTTTGTTATATATATATTGGGTATTTTACTAAACCAACAGTTTTGCTTCCGTAGCAACCCATGCAACGTGTTGTAATCACTCAGTTAATTTTTGAACAGCTTGATCTATGTCAATAGATATCCTAAACGGAATTGGAAATTTTATATGGAAGTATATGGTAATTTTATATGGTCGTTTAGGTAGTCTCTGAAAGCAACCTAGTCTGTGCTTGAATTGTGTAATGAAGAATTATGTTTCTTTTCTTTGAGTAGTGTTGTAGTTGATAGTGTAAATATTAATGGAGAATGATCTGAGCTGAAATCGTAATTATCCTGTATATTGGTAAGGTGGGTGATGATCCCTTTTGTGATAAAAAAATTGAGAAGGTCGGGTATCTTAGCGATATCTAAGGGCCAGTATGTTGGGTTATCTGAACTAATTGGTCGGTATCTATTGGCTACTACTGTTTTGAACAGTTCCCTCCCTTTCGGATTTATTATTCTTGAGCCCCAACGCGGATGCTTGGTATTATAATCGCCCCTAGCTATGAACTTGTTCTTAGAGTATCAAAAAATTCATTAAATTGATCGTTAGAGACCAGATGTCTCGGTGGACAGTATACGGCCGCTATTGTCAAGGGACCAGTTGATAATTTTATTTTAATTGTTGTTGCTTGTATATGTGGTTCATCATACTTGTTCCTTTTTATGTGCGGAATTTTATCACTGATTATTGTGGCACTTCGTTCGCGTGCTCTGTCACTGGGATGTTGAATGTAATAGGTTTTGTATTTATAAATATTAAAATTTGCTAGTAAGATGGGCTTTCGAGATTAGCAATATGTCGATTTTTCGTATATTAAGGAAGAATTCAATTTCTTATTTGTATTGGACCAATCCGTTGGCGTTCCATAGAACAATTCTAACTATATTATCCATTGATATTTTGAGAGTTTTTAATTAGTTTGTTAGTAAGTTAATAATTCATTAATTGGTTGAACATATTTTCGAATCTGTCGAGAAATTCAGATATAGTTCTATTTAGATTCGTGGGTTCTTCTTGTTGTGTATTGTCTTTGACAGCCTGCGAGTATGTTAGATTTTCACGTACTGGTCGATATTCGTGTGTGTGTATTGTCGTATTTACTTGTTGTCTTCTTGGGACAGTGGTGTTCGTTGGAGTTCCTTGTAGACAATGCATCTTTTATAGTTTGCTGAATGTGGACTGTTACACAGCACATTTTACATAGCAGTATGCTTTGGTGCAGTACGTTTTGGTATGGCCATAATCTTGGCATCATAGACACTGTGGTATTATCCTTTTCTTACGTGGTGGTTCTACTGCTATCTTAGTTCCTAACAGGGAGAAAGTTCGTATATTTTTTTATTGGTGTCATTTGACTCGTGGTCTACAAAGAACATTGATAGTAGATTTTTTGTTTTCTAGCTCTGTATGTTGCTTATGTTGCGGATTGAAAATCCCTTATCAGTTAATTCCTGTTTGATAAGGGTTGTTGATATGGTTGGATGTAAGTTTTTAATAACGATCCTGTACGCTCTCTCTTGTTTTAGTTGGTAGGTGTGGAATTCTATATTGTTTTGCTTAAAGTGTTGTGCCAGTTTTCGGTATGCCTCTACAGAGTGCGTATTTATTTTAATTAAGCTATTGGTAGCCGTTTTGCATGTAAATTCAGTATGATTTATTTTTGTTTTTATATTGTAATTAGCATAGCTGTGTAATTTGTTACATTTTGTACGAATATTGGTGGAGTTTTTGGTTCAGTTTTAGTATTTACTTGAATACAGTTTAGTATTTATTTGAGGTTACCTCTTCCGTGTTTTCTATTATGTTAAGGATACTATATTTATTGATGTGGGTTACATTCGGTGTTTATTTTTGTTGTTGTTGTTGTTGTTGTTGTTGGAGAGATATTTTTTGGGCCTTTTTGGATTGTTGCCAGTCGACATTGTATTCGGTTAGGAAGTCGTTGAGGTCCATGGTGATCCTTCTTTTGGTGGTTTTATATGGGATTATACGCCTCAAGGGCGTACTTGGTTGATTAGTGCAATTATTTTCTGAAATATTGATGGTTCCTGAACTTTGATTACGATTTTAATTTCTAACTTTATTTGGCTCCAGGAGCCTTATGTATGGCACCGCATACTGTGTCAGGCACACTCGTAAACAGACACTCTTCTAAACAGACATGTCTTATTTCTATAACAGCCTGATTGCGACTCTATTGGAAAATAGTTGTATCAAAGGAATCATGAATTGCAAATTACTCGTCCTGTTAGAAAACGTTTTTAAAGTTTCATTAGCTCTTACATAGGTTTTTATGAACAGTAAAATGTTGTAGTTTTATGAACAATTAAATGTAAGGTAAATAGCGTGTTATTATCACACTATATATATGAAACAGGAATTAATTCTTCAATTCAATCATTTGGCATGAAATATTTTCAATAGAATAAAGAAACTCGCTTATTATACGAGAAAATATCTGTTGAATGGTATCAACAAAAAAATATCTGTTGAATGAACCATGATTTAGTATTATTAATTTTTGTGCATGTCATAACGTGGAGAATATATAAGCTCTTCCCCATATTTTTTCTTTTTAAATGCAGTCATAAGAATACTTTGTATAATTTAATAGTAATTCAATTCATAATTATTTTATCAATCATAATATAAGTATATAGAATGAACATAATTTGAACAGTTACAAGAATAAAAGCTTAATAATGAAAAATTATGTCATGTATAAACCAAATAATAATTTTGTTACAGTGTATAAATAATTTCTGTTATTTAATTGTTCATAAATTTGACATCTATTATTGCGCGTATGATATGAGGGTTTATGTAAATATTAAAAATAGTATTCCATGTTCGTTAATTAAATTAAAGCAGTTATGCATCTGACTCACAGACATATTTTTGTGGCCAGAAAATCATTTCTATCTTAGGACTTCTGTTTTCTAAGATAAAAGGTTCAATTAACAAAAGAATAAGAATTTTTACAAAATAATAGCAGACATCTATATTTCAAATTCAGCAGTTGAATGTTTGAGAATACCTGCATTTAGATAAAAGGGGTGAAAGCATGTGATCAGATGCAAGAAATTATAGATACGTAAAATACTATTAAATAGATATTAAATTGAAGTACAACAAAATAGGAGATAGTAATTACCTAGATACGAATGAGGATAGTGAATTAACATTAAAGAAGGAAAGTCACCAAGGAAAGGTCATTAAAAATTAAAGGCATGAAAATGAGGTTAGGTTAATTAGATTAAAATTAAAAAAAAAAAAAAAAGAACACTAAAGATTCTGGAAGATGAAGTTAGGGAACAAAATATCATGACAAGAGAAAGAGGAAGAAAGAAATAGAAACATTGAAAAGACCCAATGCAGAAAATTCTACAAGTATCTGCTGAAGAATATATTGGTTCAAATAAAAGATATGAAAAAAGTAATGAGAAAAGGTTCTTACTTATCAAAAAAGATACAAAGAACAAAGATTTAAAAAAAGGCCTACGGTTCCAAAAGGCCTCAGCTAACCGACATGAAATTTTGAGGAGAGGGAGGAGAATCTCAAATATATAATTTTAGTTTCAGGCATTTATTAACTTCGATATTTATTATTCGATTATTTATTAATTTAGATATTAATCTAAATTAAACTTTGCTGTAGTAGTAGTTGTTGAGTAACTGAAATATTTTGTGAATTTATAAATATTGGCTGTGACGTTTGCTTTTGAATAACTTAATCATAGGTAGATAAGCCAATAATAGTTTGAAAATGAATAATTTTTTTTTAACTCCAGAGTATCTTCCTACAATTTGTCTCATGAGACATTCGACGAGTTGTAACTTTAATGGGTAGCATGTGGGTGCTACTCCTATTGGAGTACACTGTTGCAGTATGTTAGGTTGATACGTTATGCATGTCGACGAGCGTAGCAACCAAGGTTGGTATGTGTGTTATATGTGTTGTATGTGTATTGGTAGCTAGTGAAAACAGAAGAAGACCGAGAGGAAGGAGAACAAACAGTATCGTATGAGCGTTCAAGGTGTGATAAGTAGCAAGAAACGCTGTGTGCAAAAATATTAAGTATTTTTTCAGGTGATGCTGTTTCAAGCTGCTTTTCCTAACTGCTTTTTTCCGAATTATTTTTCCAACAATCTGGTAGCAAATCCGTGGTTGTGATTATCTACGTGAGAGAAAAATTAAGCAGAGAATAAAAAAGGCACCGTTACCGACAATTCCGTTACTAACGGGCAACGACTATTTAGTCTGGGCTATGAAAATGGAAGCAATAGTTCCTCCGAACCGAAGGAAAACGCACCGGAAAAGACGAAAGTAGAATGGGAAACAAGGAATAAAGATGCGATAGCATATATAAGGTTGCATTTATCGGATGAACAGCCATTGCAATTCGCCACAAAGGATAATGCATATGGCGAAAGATAAAGAAGGCATACATGGGTGCTGCGACTATATCGCACGAGCACATGGCTTACAATTGGCGACAAAATGTATATCGTTCAGATTAGAGGTGAACAACTACTACAAAGAACATTCGCGAAATACTCAAGACACAGAGAGAAAAATCACTTGAAGAAGTGTATGAGATTCTAAAGTAACGAAAGAAAGAAATACAAAGGAAAGACAATCGCCGTGGAGAAAGCTGCCTATGCCATAAAAAAGAAGGTGCTACGCATGCGGTAAATTCGGATATATTGTGAAGAAAGGTTGGTACCGAGGGAACGACAGAGAGATACGCAAGAGCCGAACCACTACAAAGAAAACAAAGAAGAAAACGAAGAAGTTCCGAAATAACAAGGACGAAGGACGTCGAGCAGGGAAAATCGGTGAATAATATTATAACGAAAGCAGAACACGATAATCAAACGTACGCGTTTATAGTAGGTAATCGATTTGTATAATGGTTATTCGACAGCGGTGCGTCTAACCACATGGTTAACGACTTGAAGTGGTTCATTAATATTAAGTTTCAGGATGGCCATTTATATCAAGCGGGAGAAAACTCGAAACTGTGTTACGAGGACGTAGGGACGATCAAATTCAGATTTAAAGGAAATGCGAATAGGCCCATCACTGTTTCATTGAGCGATGTATTATATGTACCTAAGTTGAGAGAAAACTTGCTGTCAACGACGATACTCATGTTGAGAGGTTGTAGAACCGTATAAGAAAACAACATAACAACCGTATACGATAAAGTAGGTAACGTTATAATAATGGGCAAGCTTAGTGATAAGCAAGTCAAATTCGTAGCTGAACCTTGCGGTAATCCAAATTTGAAATATGTATCGTATAATATAGTCCAAGCCACGGATATAGAACACAAAATATGACATAATAGATTGGCACATGTAAATAACGAATATTTGATCAAAATGTGTGATGATAACTTAGTTGACGGTATTCAAAAAATGTGTGTTAGAAAAAACTTTATTTGTGACATCTGTAACCTAGGCAAAATTAAAAGATGATCTCATAAAGAGATAACAAAAATTTTGAGCAAGACATCTTTAGAATTAGTTTACTGTTTGTGGTCCGATGCCAGTTATATTAACGGTTCGCGTTATGTATTATAACGGTTATAAACGGTTATATATTAGTGATAGTCAACGATTATTCGGGCATGTACTTTACATATTTTCTAAATTATTATAAAGATGAGGCATTGAAGAACTTTATACTATTAAAAGAAAAATATGAAAATTTAATTAACAAAAAGGTCAAAACACGTTAGAACTAATAATGATCGGGAATTTGACAATACTGAATTCAATCAATTTTTAGAACATAACGGAATAACTCGTGAGAAAACAATACCATATAATCCCAAAAGTAATAGTAAAGTAGAATGATCAAATCGTACAATCCTGGAACGAATCAGAATATTGCTATATAGCAGTGGTCTACTAACAAAGTTTTTGGCGGAAGTTGCTGCATGTGGAAGTCACGTTAGCAATAAAACAAAGAAAATACTTCATACAATCACATTCAATTATTTTTCAACGTTAAACCTAATGTTAGTTATCTACGTATATTTGGATGCATTGCTTATTACCACATCCCAGAAGAAAAACGGAATAAATTAAAACTACCCGGAAAAATAGAAATTATGGTAAGTTACTCTCGAGAGAGACGGGGATATCGAATTTATGACCCAGAAAAAGAGATAGTCCTAGAAGAAAGATCAGTTAAATTCAACGAGTTAGAATTAGGTAACAAACTTATTAAAATTAATAATTGCGAAGAGACTTATAACTATAATTATAATAGTATTATACTGAATAATGAAGAAAAAATCAATACAAATATGAGTAGTGAATATATGGTAGATAACTGCTAGATGAGAGCTCAGATATTGAGGAATGATGATTCTTATCAACAGGTAAATGAATTAGATATAGATGGTAGTAACGAAGTTGTTAGCGAGCAACTGGAAATGTCGCGAGAGAGACCACGTGGATCAACTCGACAGATGATAGAGAGAATTCCGGAAAAACTTACGTAGAATAGAGCAACTAGGAAAAGATGAACGGGATAATACACGTCAGATAATACGATCAGAAAGAATTAGAGATAGGAACCAAGTTAATTTAGTAGAGAGTTTTGAGATACCAAAAATTTACTCAGAGGCAAACTGAACAAAGATTGACCTAAATGGGGAAAAGCAATGAAAAATGAGTTAACTTCATTCGGAGATCGGTTTGGGAATTAGTTAAGAGACCGAAAAACTCAAAAATAGTCAAAAGCAAATGGGTACTAACAATAAAAAATGACGATAGTAAATAAACCAAGATTCGTTGCAGCGGGGTAAGATTAGATTAAATATAAAGACTACAAGGAATGATACGCTTCTGTAATAGCTATAGAAGCATGGCGATTATTGATGGCTTTAACTGTCAAAATGAATTGGGAATTTCGATTCTTCGACGTAAAAACAGCCTACTTATATGGCGATATTAAAGAAACGCTATTCATGGCATTATTTCCTGGATTTGAAAAGGTATACGAGGAAGAACGTGTTCAAATTAAAGAAGGGCGTATAGGACCTTCCCCAATCAGGTTGGAATTGGTACATAAAATTCAAAAATACACTGATTGAAGTCGGATTTAAGGTATTAGAATCAGAAAACTGTATCTTTATCCTTTATCTTTGTAGCTATAGCAATATACGTCGATGATTTTATCCTTACATGTAACAACAAGGAAGCATATCATGAAATTGTCGCGACTCAAAAAAAAATTCGAAATAGAAGAGACATCAAATTCGGATAAATTCCTCAATATTATAATTAAAACGTTAAAGTCAGGTCTCGGTATGTCACAAGCTGAGTATATTGAGAAGCTGTTAGATAAGTATAATATGCGTGAATGTAATCTAGTTATTACACCGATATTTCGAATGACAAGATCGATATAAAATCATACCAAGAAATAATAGGGGAATTATTATATCTTGCCAATAGACCAGATATTGCGTTTGCACTGTTACCTATCACAATATAATCAAGCACTTGAAAAAAGAAATTGGTTATTAGCAAAGTGTATATTGAGATTCTTGTGTGGAAAATAAAATGCTTTTTTACAGTAGAAACGTAGATCTCTTAAGAACATATGCAGATGCTAGCTGGGGTAATGCAGAAGGAGGAAAATTATTTCGTTTTCAGGGGGAGTCATTATGTTAGACCATTCATTAATAATATGGCGTAATAGAAAACAACGATGTGTTGGTCTCTCAACATGCGTGGTAGAGCTGTTTGCATGTTCCGAACTTGTAAAAGATATTACTTGGATATCAAATATATTATTAAAGTTAGGTGTACAGAATTTCTGTATCAAACCAATAATTTTGAATTGCGACAATAGAGCGACAATCGAATAGATATCAAATAGCCATTCGTCTAATAAGACGAAACACGTTAATTTTTTAAATTCCATTTCATAAGAGGCGAAATCGAAAACAGAAATCTTAAAATTAGTTACGTAGAATCTAAAAATATGATAGTCGACTTTCTTATAAAAGCAGTGACTAAGGATAAGTTGTCTTGGATATTACAACAAATTAACCTGTTAGATTTAAAGATAAAAAAATCATAAGTGAACTTGGCGGCGTAGGGGGAGAATGTTAGGTTCATACGTTATGCATGTCGACGAGCGTAGCAACCAACGTTGGTATGTGTGCTGTATGTGTTGTATGTGTACTGGTAGCTAGTGAAAACAGAAGACCGAGAGGAAGGAGAACGAACAGTGTAGTGTGAGCGTCCAAGGTGTGATGAATAGTTGAAAAGAAACGCTGTGTGCAAAAATATTAAGTATTTCTTTAAGTGACGCTGTTTCAAGCTGCTTTTTCGAACTGTTTTTTCTGAATTATTTTTCCAACACAGTATTCTTGTATTTGCAATCAATTTTGCGTCGTCAGTATACGTCCAGATAGGTTTTATTATGATCCTCTAGATTAATAGTTTGTTTTCTATGCTTAATTTCGAACGTCTATTAGTTAGCCAGTACATTTCTTTTCTTTTAATTCTGATTTGTTCTATCTTTTTGTAAATGTGTTGTCTCCAGGTTAGTTTCAAGTCTAGGTGGAGTCCTAGGTATTTTATCATTTTAGTTTGTAGTATTACATTGTTGTGTAGTGTGATGTTTGTAATATTACCTTATCGGTTCGTAAAAGTGATGTGGTTGCATTTATTATGGTTTATCTTTATTCTCCGTTCGTCTAGCCATGTTTCTAATGATTCTAATTAATATGTGGTTTTGTAATATTTTTACTATCTCCTGAGGGTCTTCATGTATTGTTAATATGTTTGTGTCATCTGCAAATGTACATGTTATGCTGCTTGATGTTGTAGGAATATCTGCTGTATAAAAGGTGTAGAGTATTGGATCTAATACTTCCTTGTGGAACGCCAGCGTTTATTTCTTGTATATCTGAACGTGCATCTTTTACCTTTACATAAAACGTTCTATTGCTTAGGTAAGATTTTAAGTTGATTTAATTGGTAAGTTGAATCAGGGAAGTGCTGCTTAAAGGTTTCGAGTAATCCTGCATGCCAAACCTTGTCTAATACTTTTTCCTTATCCAAAAACAAGCACGTACGGTATTTTTTATTTTCCAGAGATATTAATTTTGTTAATTATTCTGTGAGCCTGTTCTTCTCTAAAGCCGAATTGGTAATCTGGAATTAGATGTTTGCTGCTGATTGTTTTCTAGATCCTGAATAGGAGTATCCTTTCTAACATTTTAGAAAATATGGGTAACAGAGAAGTGGGTCTATACGAAGATGGTTTGTGTGTTTTCATTTGGTTTCGGTAGCATTATTATCTCGGCAAGCTTCCATGTAATTGGGAAGTAATGTAATCTAAATATGGTACTGAATATGATTGTGATGAATCTGACAGCCTTGATTGGAAGTTTTTTAATTACTTTTCCACTAATTAAGTCGAAGCCTGAAGTTTTGTTAATTTTAATTGTTGTGATCAATTTTTTTATTTCGTTTATTGTAGTTTTGCGTATAGTGTTATGATGTCTCTCTCCATCAGCGAAATCAGTTGTTGTTATTAGTTCCGATATGATATTGTTGGGTTGGAAGGTTTGATGTAGATATTGTGCGAATGCGGATGCTTGTTCTAAGGAAATCTTTGCTGAAGAACCATCTGGTTTTCTTCTAGGTGTGCCATCTGCAGGTATTGGTACTGTTGGCTTTTTTAGTCATTTTATCGTTTTCCATAATTTGTGCGTGGACGTTACTTAGAAAGATATTTCTTATTAAATTCTTTGTTATTATGTTCCTGTATGATTTTTTTAACTTCTCTGGTGGGCGCATTCAGTTATTTTTTGGTTTCAGGTGTTTTATATTTTTGTCATTGTGCTTTTGCTAATCTTTTTTGTTTTATCTTTTGTTATTTTGATCTGGATGATAGATACGTATTTTTTCTGTCATTGGCAGCGGTGGGTAGCCAAGTTGATTCTTGGATTATTCTTGTTAGGTAGTCCACTGCATATTCAATGTCTTTTGGGGCTTAGTGGAATGTTGCAGTTTAGTTTTTCGCTAAATGCTGTTTTAAACTTGTTCCAGTCTGTTGTGCTATTGCTTAGGGTGGGTGTGTTTTCTGTTTGTATTGAATTTTGCAAGTAATTTATTATTATGGGTGTGTGAGCAGAGCTTAATTCCGAACTTGACGATAGTTTGAAATGCATCCTGTTTAAGCCTTTGACTATAGCAAAATCTAAAAGGTCAGGAGTTTTCTCCATTGCTATATACAACGTAGATAATGTTGTTAATGTTAATTTATCTACAATTTTCAGCAGTGTTTTTCTCCTGGGTATTGTTCTTTTTAACCCCCAGTATTTGTTTTTAGCGTTAAAGTCTCCCGCGACTATAAAATTATTTCCTAAGGTTTGAACACATTGTTCATATTGTTCTGGTGCAAGTTTATGTTTTGGAGGTGAGTAAATTGCTGAAATTGTATTTCTCCGTTTGAAGTTTCAATTGTTACTGTTGTTGATTGTAGATGGTCGTGTCTGGTAAAACTACGTAAGTGGTGCTTGATGCTGTTTTTAATGATGATAGCAGATCCTCCATGTGTTTTCCCTGATGGATGCTTTGTATCGTATATAGTGAAGTGTGGAATTTTTACATGATTTTTGTTTGTGAAACGGGTTTTCGAGATTGCTATAATGTCAATATTGTGTATATGAATAAATACTTTGAGTTCTTGTATTCTTTGTTGCGGCCCATTACTGTTCCATACTGCTATTTCAATTTTTCTATCTATTATTTGTTGCTATTGACGATTTTTGTTAGTAGTTTTAACATTACAGACATTTGCTGTGTTTGTTGCTGTAGCAGCGTGGTTTGTGCTGTTAGCATATTTGTTATGAGTTCCGTATTTTTTATCAATTGAATTAGTAATTGTTTTAGTTCAGTAGATTCTTTTCCAGTGTGGTTATTTGTGTGAGTATTAGGTGTTTGAATTTGTTGCTGTGTGTTATTTTCAGCAGTTATCTGAGCGTACATTTTATTGCTTACATTTAAGTGTTGTTGGTTGTGAGATGAGTTATTTAATGTTTGAGTGAATACTGATTTATATTGTAGATGGTTGTTGTTTATTTCAGTTCTTTTTTTAAAGGAGGGGAATAATTTTTGTTGTAACTGCTTCCGTACTATACAACCTTTGTAGCTTGCAGGGTGATTTCCCTAACAGTTGCTACATTTAACGTTATCTATTCTGCCTTGGCGTAGACACAACGCTGTGGTTGCCTGCGCATTTAATGCAAATTAGTATTTTGTTATAATAATTTTTTGTGTGGCCAAACGCTTGACAGCGATAACATTGAGGTCTTATAATAGTGTTTAATAGTTTGTCTATGTTGTGTATGTCTTTGTTGTTATTGTTTGGTTTGAATTCAATGGCGAATAGAGGTTGCTTGGTATCGTATTTAGTTATATCGTCTATTATTCTAACAGTGTGGTTATGGTGTTTTAATTCTTCAGTAATTTTATTTGGGTTTATTTTTGGATGAATTTCACGGAGTACTACTTTGAAGCTCCGGTCTGCTTTGGGTTGGTAAGTGAAAATCGGCATTTTTGGATTTTAGCGCGTTAACTATTTTTCTGTAATGTTTTGACCTCTTTAACTGGATTTTTATTTGATTGTCTTTTAGTTGTTTTAAGACAAAGTTGTTGATTCTGCGTTGCTGTAGCAATTCTACTAACGGTTCGATAACTTGTGCTTGTATATATGTGGGATAGGCAGTTCTGGGAAAGAGCCTAGGACTTTCGGTGTTCGACTGCAGATGTGTACATAAACAATAAAGAAAGTTAGGCCTGGGGACTGTTTATGGCCAGCCCTTCAGGCCTAACGTCTAAGATTAAGAGTATGGATGCGTTTGCGTGTATGTGTGTATGTGTCTACGAGTGATGAATTTTGTGCAGAAGAAAGGGAATGCGTGTAGAGAAGTCAGAGAGCGAGTGTCGAGAAGTCGAGACGTAAAAGAGAACAAAGTGAGAGTTGCGAGAAAGAGAACAGAGTGTATCGAGAGTTGCGAGAATTAAGAACTCAGTGTTATTCATTATTTAATATTAATAAACCAATCTTATTCATTATTCAATTCTAAATGAACCATCATTTAATAAAATTCCTATAAATTGGGATCTTGTCCGGGATACCTAAAAATTGGTGACTTAGCCGAGATTCCTACATATATGTAAATAGGAGGATGTTTCTCTAATTGCGTTGGTGATATCGGTTGTAGTGTCGTCTACTGTCAAAACATGTGTTACTTGTAGATATTTCTTGTAGCCACGTTATTGTGTAAGTATTTGTGTGTATGTATTTATTATTTCTTTACTTGGAAGAATTTTCCTCTTTTTGTTCTGTACTAAATGTGTTGACAAAACTGTATTTATTGGCATTTGTGCTGAGTGTGTTGGCAAACCTGTGCTCATTTCTGGAGTATTTTTTGTAACATTCGTTATATCTTGAGCGGTGTATTGTGTTCCTGATCTTGAGATCTTTAACTGGATTGGTGGCATTTCTGGTTCAGTATCCATTCTGTTGCTGTCACACAGACACGAACTCACACCACTGCAGCCTAATTGGCTCTTGTGTTTATCGCACTTGTTGTTAGTACACTTGTACGCGTTCGTATGTATTTCTAAATTACTGGGGACTACTGTGTATACAACTCGCAAGCGGTACAAACAACGTCTTGCCTGTTCGACTGCCTAGCGAAGACTAGAAAATGAATAATAGAAAACACTTAATAGATATTAAACAATAATAGAAAACAATGTAAACTTTTTTAGATTAAATAATTCCACTGACTTGAGGTCGTTGAATTTCATTTCTTATGTTCTATTATTAACAACAAAATATAGGATTCCATTTAATTATTGATGACCTTGAAATATTATAAAAAAAAAACATTAAGAAAAAGTTTTTTTCAGTTTCAGCTGGTCTTAAAATAGTGCAATTTTACCTTTTTTTTTGAAGTCAAAAATAACAGTCCACTTTGTCGCGTAAGTCGTGGTACAAAGGCAAGTTAAGGTGAGTTAGGGCAATTTTGAGACTCAAAATAAGATGAAGACTAAAAATGATAAAATTATGTCGGGAGTTTCATTTTTGAGAAAAATACATTTAAAAATCAATCGAGTGCACGTATAATAAGCTGATAATTGTCTTATACCGCCCACACTGCTGTTGGGAATAGTTCGCGAGTAAGAGTAGCGTTTGCAGTGGATACGATGCAATTTTTGTTGGCGAGTAACTCGCAAAATGTTCATGAGCAGTTTTATTCAGTATATACCCAGCATAAGTCTCACAAGAAATCACTAATATGACTATTTTTGTATTCGTTATGATGTCAAGATTTGTTTATTATTATTACTTATTTATCAACACATTCTTAGACCAAAGTAAACGTAATAATATAGATAAGAAAGTGAACATTGTTTCTAATTTTAATTGTGTTTAGGTAATTTATTAACTTAATCTACAATCATCGGTGTCATGGTAATCTACAATAATAGCTATTCAAAATATCGAGCATTTTGTTGTACAAAGATGCACTCTTCAGTTTTAATTAAATTGTGATACTACTTGTAATGTATTCTGGGTGTTCTGTATATAGGATGTTTCACCTAATTTGAGCATCTTCAATATCCACATTGTTTTTAAAAATATGAAAAAACTTTGTTAACGAAAGTTATATAGTGCAAGAAGAATGTAGTAATAATTAAAAAATTAATAATTTTATAGATAGAGGAGTTTCGGAGATTTCAAGGTCATCTCATCAGAGTGAATGTGATTTTTATTGTATAAAGTTAATCTTGAGCGAAATGTGGAAACACAAGTTCGAGTTTGTTTAAAACAGAATAAAAAAGAAGAACGAAAGAAAGTATGATACAGAATGAAGGATTTGAGATATCTATGTTCTCATATCCACAGAATATGAACAGGTTGTGAATAAGGTAAATTCGAAAATCATTTAGTTTCAACTTTTTTTTTCCAACAGAATGCTTGATGTATTCAATGGTTTCTTTAAAACTTTTTCTCCTTATAATTAGTAGAATGCAATTCAACAAAAAAATCTGTTCTTAAAAACCATAAGGTCAATTTTGCAACAACAGTTTTAACAAATTTCCACCTATCCAAAAATGTACAATCTATTTATGATCACTATGACAAAACATTTTTTTACTTCCTGTACAGGTATACATAACAATGGGTCAAAGAATAAATTTCTTTCTGAAGCCTTTTCAAAAACATTAATTTTAAAATATTTTCTAGGTGTACTTAAATTAACTTTTGGACTAGATAAATGTGAATAATCGAAGATAGAAAAATATATATAATACAGAAATCTACATGATATACATAATAATATTTACACATATTTAATAAATAACATACGTACTAATGTTATACATTAATATTATATATAATATAATATATATTTTTTTAATATATATTTAATACATAATAAATAATTAATAATAAATAATTTTGTTAGAAATAGGAAGAAATATTATTTAAACACCAATAACATTTATTTTTTTTGTTTCATTGTTATGTTTGAACGGAAACTAATATTTAATTTAGAAAATAAAAAATATACTGCAAGAATAGATCATTAAAAAACACTAAATAATTATAACAACATCTGAATTAGAAATCCAAGAAATTGTAACTATGATATATGTACGTTTTCATAAAAACAAATAAATTACTACAAATATTTATTTATTAAGTATATTATATAAAAAATTATATATGTTAAAATATAGAAAGAAATATTTAATAAACAGTAAGTTAAATAATCCTGAGTGTTTGGGAATTACAGAGTGTATAAGAAATAATTGTGAAAGCCATAATAAAGATCAAATGTTTTTTATTGTATTGTATTCTATTTATTATGAGGAAAGATTTAAAATTGCAACCGTTCTTTTGGAAAAAGATATTAAAGTTTTTTTTAAATTTCATTAAATTTAATTCATTTTTGAACTTACTTTTATTGAATTTGAACTCACCATAGAACAACACTTATAATGTACTTATATTCTGTGGTTAAGTTAAAATAGCCTTTATTGTATCATAATTGTCAGATCTACAATTATACAAGATATTTTATTTTAATCTATCCACGAAATTATTTTCTAAACTATTATTCGAAATATGTTTCGAAATGTTTCAAATAAAACTTATTTTGTTTTGAGCGAATTCTTATAATAATTCATCATCTGTTTCTGAGATCTCAAAGTGATATTTGTTTTTTTGAAGAGAATTTTAAATTTTTATTAAGATGAATTCTTTGATGATCTAATATATTTCAAAATAATTTTATATTATTTGCTATTATTCAAAACTTATGTTTGTTGAATGTTTTCAGAATTTCGCACAAACTTCGAATATTTGAGTAGTCACAAAAATAGTTCGTTCAAAGTCACATTAACGATATAAATTATCATCATTTTTGTTGATGCAATCAGTTTTGCTTGAGTAAATAGAGGAGTTTGCTATGTAAATATAATATATAAAATATACGTAAATCCTCACTTTCTATAATCACATCTAAGAAATCGTATTATTGCGATTATCTGTATGCTTCATTTTGGTCAATCCAATTTGTGATTATTGTACACTCAATAAAATTATTAATATGATTAGGATTTTGGAAGTTTGTCAAGGGATTGTCACATGGTTGAACTGCGTTAGATTTTCAGATCGGATACCTAATTCATATGGCGATTTAAAAATCAACTAATAACGTTTGAGAGGATATCTTTTAAAAATAAAATAAATCAATGCACTGATACCTGAGCGTTTTATATTGAATATTGATGTAGTGAAAAACAAGGACAGCAATATAAGAATATCAGAACACTGTCCTTGTCCTCCATTTCTCATATAATATATTTTATAAAATGTGTCATCAAATTAATAATTTTTCGACTATATAATATATTTTTTAAGTTAATACCTTTTAAAAAGAATCTAGGGCTAATGCATAAAAAATATATGATTCATTTAAGAAAGTAGATAAATCTAGTGGTTATCATATGTCTAGAATAAATTTTATTTCAAACATTTTGGCGAATAACAAACAGTTGTGCGTGAATGAATTTAAATGACATCTTGCACATAGGATATTATCAATCTAATGACGAAAGTTGTAAAGTAAATCTACATGAGAAAATAGATTGAAAGAAAAGAACAAAATTTTTTCATTTTCGAGAAAATTAAGTTTGAAAATTTATCAAATATTTTTGAATTTAACTAATTCTAGACCCGACAGAAAAGGATAATTAACAGAGGAAGTTATTCTACGTGCGAAATTAAGTAAAAAATATCATAATGCCATAAATTTTACAGTAGTACTTTCGAAATAGAAATTTTTCCTCTTTTCGTATGCATTAAAAAATTTTACAGAATTAAGAGTAAAATATCTTTTAAATTAGTCATTTCTCATTTAAATTACTTTACTTCTTTAGGTAAAGTTTCAGAAGAATTCGCTCTATGGAAAACCAGGTACATTTTTATTTAAGCAAAATAGCGCAAAACATGTGTGTTTTTGTATTTACAAAAAAGTGTTATCATCAATATGTGGCCCATTTTGAATTTTTTATCCTTTTTCTTTAAGTTTAAATAAAAAAACCGTTGCTTGTTACAGTTCTTTCACCCTGTATATTCAATGCCAATATAATTATAAATATTTACACATATACTATATTAACATGTATTAAAACTGATTTCATTTCTTTTATATTTCATATTTGATGTTTACATGACATTTTCGTCTTAAATTTAACATTAAATCATTATTATGTGTACTCAATATATTATACATGTGAGATGTTATACAGCACTTTTAATATCTATTCGACATTTTTTTAAAATCATTTGAAAATATTATTTTTTAGATATTACACGTTGGTAGTCAAATTGATTTATTTTGCTGTAAATTAGCAGAAATTTCTGATAATTATAAGAATGAAAAATCACAAAAACAAATAATAAACGATATGGTTAGAAGACATCAACGAATTACGCGATTATCAAAGAATATTGAGAAAACCTTCACTTACATATCGCTATGTCAATTTGTATTGAATATGTTGGTAATCTGTTTTATAAGTTTCATTTTAGCAGTCGTAAGTAAATTTTACAATTAATAATATATTCATAGAATAAAAATAGTATAATATAGTATAATAGTATATATAGTTAATTACGATTTTGATATAATTGAGTATATAAATTTTGTAAATGACTTTCATTAATAATAGTCTTTACATACGGATCAAGCGATTGTATTAATAATGAAGTGTTTTCCATATTATATTGCCATTAATTGTGAAGCATTTATTTTATGTTATACTGGTGAATATCTTACTTCTAAGGTAAGAAATGGAAATGTAAAAGATAAGATAAAACAAACAATTGTATACAACATAATATTTTATTGATACTTTCCTTTTTAGAGTGAAAATATTACTATATCTGTATATAATTTTCTTTGGTATGAATTGAAACCTCAAAATGCTCGTATTATATTATTGATTATATTACGGTCACAAAGACAATTAGAACTTACAGCGGGCAAGTTTATGCGCCTTTCCTTAGAAGCATTTACTAATGTAAGATACTAATATTATATTATGAAATAATTATATACATATAAAAGGAAGTATCACGTAAACGTAATTTTATTATTTTTTATTTAAATCTTTGTAATTCATTTTTTTTATAAAACGTTTATGTTAATATTTTAAAATATTTATTTTATTTTTATATAATTACAATCGATTAAAATTTTTAGATGCTAAAAGCTACTGTTTCGTATGTATCTGTTTTGTATGCAGTGTACTGATTTTTTGAAAAATTCTTTCGATGTTCTGCGGATACGAAAAATGTTGACAAAAATATCATCTGTATTTGATTTGTTTGTAGAGATTTACAAATAGAAGAACTTGAACGCTACTAATGCAATAGAATCTTAATTATTTAAGTTCCTTAATATTTATTTCAGACAATGAGACAATTTCATATTAAGAACAATTTATTCCAAATATCAAAGCTTATATTTAAAGCGAATAATAATAGTATTCATTTTGGCGAGCATGTAGAGAATTTAATTTGACGGTGTTAAAAAGTTCTAAATAAAACTTGTATTATTGAAGGAAAAAAATTTTACGATTATTACGTCAAAATTATTGAATAAAGGGCATAAATTTCGAAATTTCTCGGTGCTTATTGCCTTTTTAGAGGGAGGGATTTCACAAAAACCAGGTCATCTGAATATTTTCTCTATTAATGATACGAAAATCGTTATTAACGTAACTTAAAACGATTGAAAACACGAATCGGATGGAAGAACTATTTCTTTTTAAATATCATTTTTTAATGTTTTTTTCAAGGTTATTGGTATTTTTTATGTAGGAAACGTGTATTTTTTTCTATTTCGTGTAGCTCCATTGCGTAGCTCATGAAAAAATACATTCAGATATGTTTATGACATGATCTTCAAATAATCTTGGACTTAAAAATTTTTTAATTAATGTGGAACTTATGTTGAACGAGATTTTAATAAACTTCCTAATTCGTCTTTTAAAAATTTAGTGTAATATTGTCCAGTTTGCGTACCGTTGATAAAGTAAAATTTAATTATTTTATTACTTACAATTTCAAGTCCATAATCCGTACAGTTTCAAGTCCATAGTCTCTGCTTATTAACTGTCTAAACCATTGCGAATTCTCAACCAATCAATAATGTATATTTCTCGTGATTTGTAAAAGATGCTTCATAAGTAAATAATATTTTTGTAAAAAACGTTTAATCATTTTCGTATATTCCACTGACAAAAATTTAAACGGTCTTCGAAGTTTCTTCCATCGAGGGCTTGATGAACAGGTAAATGAAAAAGATGAAATTTTTAAATCTGGAATACGCTTAAAACTAACACTGGTTTCATGTGCAAATTGTTTTAAATTAATATATGGATTTTTATGGACTTTTATGGGCGATGACATTTCTTTGGGTAACAGTTTTACGTTTTACACATTTTTTCTGTCGACAGTACTAGTTTCACAAAATGTTTTAATGATATTTGCGTAGAACGCCATGAACAAATACGTTCTGGAAATATCTTTTAATAAATTGGAACAGTTTTTCTTAACTAGCGAGATTCGCCAAATCTTTTCTTGCTTTGAATAATTCAGTATGAATCATTTGTCGATACAGCAAGAGAATAGTGAATAAATCCTTGAGAGAATTAATAGCAAACGAATTTCATACAGTAAGCAATAATGTTCGTTTACAATCTCAAGATCTGTTGTTTTAATATGGAATCTCGTTCAACATAAGTTTCACATTAATTTAAAAATTTTAAAATTCAAGATCATTTGGAGGATCATATATGTATTTTTTCATGAGCTACGTGGTGGAATAGAAAAAAATACACGTTTCCTACATAAAAAATACCAATGACCTTGAAAAACATTAAAAAATATTTAAAAAAAAAGATTTTTCCATCCGATTCGTTTTTTCAATCAGTTTAAATTACATCAGAAACGATTTCCTTATCACTAATGGAGGAGATATTCAGGTGGCGTGATTTTCGTGAAACTACTGTATTTTCATGAATATTCTATTCTGACAATAGTATTAAAATTTTACGTTTTCATAAATTTTGTAAATTTTGTTTAATACGATATGTTTAAATTTATATCGTGATCATAGCCATATGCTTAGTTCACCGAATTATTACTTACAAAATGTATAATGCCATTGAGGTACAAACACATTACTTACTAAATAAGGAGATCTCTCAACTTTGAAATTGCTACATGATCAACTGGAGAGGTCTCTCATTTTTTCCTTAGCAACGCATTTTTTTAAATTATAATCTCTGGCAGAAAGTTTCCGATCAGAAACATTAATTCAGAATTTATAAAAAAGTATGTTTATTATAAAATATAAATAAATATAATAATATATATAAAATATAAAATAATAAATATAAAATATTATTGTATATAATTAAAACTGATGGGAAATTAAAGAGGACTTGTTATGGAGTAAAAGACGACAAACATATACTTCCATTTATTATAAAAAAGAAACAAGAAAGGAAACAAAATGTTACATGCAATATATTGGTCAACACTTTTATATATAGAAACTCTGATTTTTCCAAGAACAATAAGTCGAAACCGATTTATACAAATATAACAAATGCGATATTTTTGCAACAATGATTTAATGCAGGTCGGATAAATTATTCAAGATTAAAAATGTTTTAAATTACATAAATAAATTTCATGTTGTATATACGCCAAAGTAGAAATTTTCGCTGGATGAAATATAATACTTTGGCGAGGCAGATTATCTTTCCGCATTTACAATCCAACAAAACTTGTAAAATATAAAATTTTATGAAGCTGGTTTTGTGAAGCATGGTCTGTGAAGCAATGTCAGACTATATTTGTAATTTTGAGGTATATTCGGTCGCGGGGAATAAATCATAAAAACAGTTTTATCAATGTAGCGTCAGAATACGCTAAATATTCTCTACTATTAGTCAGCCATTAGCAATCGTACCTTTTATGATCATGCAAAAGGTTTATTATTTTATTTGATGATTCATGTTTAGATCAGTGACTTATTTGCCCTTACTTCACCAGGGAATCTCAAGCGCTTGCTGCATCACGTTATTGTTATCCAATCGCTTGTTATTAAAATCGGTCGTGAACCTGTTTTAACCGGTTTTTGAATGACGATCTATCTTGACTTGTTCCTAAATATCCGGGGGGAATTAAGCTTCAGCACATGAATATGATTAGCTAGATAATCAACTCATATAAGACAGGCTCACGGGTAGCCAGATCAAAGTTTCGAAATATCATTCTCAAAATATTATTTATAAAATATCATTCACGAAGTATTATTCTCGAAGTAAATCGCTGAGCATACATTCCGTACGACTTTGAACAACCGCTGGCTGTAAATAAAGACAGAAAGAATTCAGATAAGACCGTATATGCCACTGCAAATGAATTATTGTCCAGACACATAATCTATTTCGATACTTATGTACACCATACTAACTTACTAACGTGCACCAGTACGATCATGAGTCCAGAATAATCAATTCTATCATTATTTTATTACATCACATTTGTATGGACAATTACTACAATAATCTAGATACAACTGAATTACTTCTATAAAAGGATACGAGAATTTGTGGAACAATAAAAATAAGTAGATTTTCATAGGATTTAAAGAACGGGAAAATAAAGGAACATGGAACAAAATTCCAGAGGAAAGATCAAGTTCTCTTACAAATTTGACAGGCGATGAAGAATAGATTAGGTTAAAAGTATTTCAATAATTTATTCCGTAAAAATAGGAAAGAAGTCGATCGTGCAGTCAATAATATATGTTATATTATAATATTGTTCAGAAAAATACAAAATTGAGGAAAAAAACAGTGTTATATTTGTCTGCTCTTTTTTTTGGTCTATAAAAAATTAAATAACAGTAAAATATACAAAAAGTTTTTGCTTGGCGTTGCAGTAAAATTTATTGAAGGGCGCGAAATTCAAGAATAGAGGAAAAACCTTCGATTATTGTGGAAAGAACAAAACTGACACCGAGGTACAACTCAGCAAGATATTGAATGATTTGAACAAAAATAAACTTGTACCGATTGTAATGGATGACAAAAAAAATATTTTCACTGCAAATGTAGAGGTATGCTCTACTAACAAAAAAAGCGGATATACGTGTTGTAATCTATTATCAGTTTTAACGTAATCAGTTAAAACTTATCAGTTTTAAACGTTATTATACTTTAAAAAAATATTAAATTACGTTATTCAATTTTAATTTGATGTATAAGTTATGTAATTTACCTTTAAATTTACATTTTGCATAAACTATAAAAAATAATAAATTATGTTATTTATGTTTAATTTTATGTTTTATATAAATTGCACGTAATACAGAATCATTATCATCAAATGTAATTTATTCCTTAAAGTCATTTTTATGCGTCATATTTATCTTTGAGTCTTCCAAGTAGAGATTATTCCGCATCGCTTGTGAAAAATGTGTGGTGGATAGCAGTTAGGCATTAGCTAAGTAAAATTTGATTTATTTCAAACAGTACAAAGACACCTTATTGTCTTAAAACATCATTCAAATATCTTGACCAAGACGCTTTGTAGTAAATTTTGTAAAGATACTCTATTCTTCTTTACTGAACGAAGTCAATCATAATAATGTATTTAATAATAATTATGCTTAAAAAGTAATTATCTCATGATGTTGAGATCGTCCGCTAACGATTGGGAACGACTCAACGGGGTTGTCTGTCCGTGAAATTAATGTTGTGCAGATTAATTGAAATGGAACGATTCCCGTAATTAATCAATGGACTCTTCTGCGCGGACTGATGTTTGTCGTAATCTGACGTTTGCCACGTATTTCCGCGTGTGTAACGTATATTTCGTGCGTGCGTATATTTCGCATGTGTGTATACGCTTATACATAAAAGTATTCAAACGCTTACAATTCTAATATAACAATTAATGAAATATGTATGTTAAATTGAAGCATTTGATGCAATATGACACATATAACAAGCGATAGGTCTTAAGGCTACATAAGCAAGAAAATAATTTAACGATTTGTACCGTTTTTATACTACATTTGTTGTAAGCACGTACCAGAAGTAGTTCACAAAAGTATCCGAACCTTGGATAACTAAGAATTTCCAACGATAATAGAATGTAAATAAATATTATTCAGTTCACTAGTAAATAGTCCCAGCGAAACAGTGTTCAAAATTTTTGTCACAATTTTCATTATTAATAACATGACAAAATGAATCGCAAGAAATCCGAAACAAGCAAGTCTATCAGAGAATTAATAGTAAATTGTTATAAGAAAGGCAAATCATACGGTGAAATTGCACAACTTGTAAACAGAAGCAAGTCTACGATACATTATATTGTGAAGAAATTTAATACGCAAAGTAACATTGTTAATAAGCCCTGTTGTGGGCGTTCAAAAAAGCTAACTGAAAGAGAAAAAAGGACAATTATACGAAAAATTAGACACTTCTGACAATTAGACAATTCTTTCACTTCTGGAACACAATTGGCATGAGTTGTAGCTACGCAGTTTTAGAAAGAAGTGCATCCAGAATTGTGTTGCTGATTATTAAGAAATAATAGTTTACATGCACGAGTTCCAAGGAGAAAACCATTTATTAGCAAAAAAATAAAGTTATACGTTTACAATCCACCCAAAAATTTATTTATAAAAATAATTCGTTCTGAAACACTGTGTTATTCTCTGATGAGAGTAAGTTTAACGTTTTTGGTAGTGATGGACGTAAAAATGTTTGGAGAAAACAGAACACAGAACCGCGAAATCTACGACTATTAGACATAACGGTGGATCTGTATTAGTTTGGGGCTGCATGGCATTCAATGGAGTGAGAAACGTGTTCATCGACGGAATAATGGATAAAACGAAGTACTTAAAAATTTTGCAGGAAAATTTAAAAGACAGTATATAAAAATTGAATTTACCGAATAATTATTGGTTTCAATCGGACAATGATCCGAAGCACACGGCTAAAATAGTCAAAGAATGGGTATTGTATAATGTTCCACACGTTTTACCACATCCACCGTAAAGTCTGGATTTAAACCCCATTGAGCATTTATGGAATGAAGTAGAAAAAAGATTGAGAAACACAGTTATTACTTCGAAAGAAGCTTTAAAATGAAATGGCAGTCAGTAGATTCAAATATTACTTCTAAGTTAGTCCACTCAATGGAATACCGACTTTGGATGACTAAAGCCGTTATAAAAGCCAAAGATGGGCCAACTTTCTATTAAAACTTTAAATTATTCAATTTAAATAATTGTTAAATGTTCCGTTTGAATACTTTTGTGAGCCACATCTGGAACGTGTTTACAATAAATGTAGTATAAAAACGATACAAATCGTTGAATTATTTTCTAATCTTTCTTATGTAGCCTTAAGACCCATCTCTTGTTATATACACTACATCACACATCATGTGTTATGTTATATACACTACAAGGACACATCATGTGTCATATTACATCAAATGCTCCAATTTAACATTCATATTTCATTGAATATTAGAATTCTAAGCGTTCGAATACTTTCGTGTATGAGTGTATATTTCGTGTGGGCGTATATCTCACGTAATTTGACCATACATATCTGTCTCTTGTTGACGGCGGGCCTGTTTTATAAATTTTTAAGACATGCGTGGGCCAATCATTTTGAAGCTTGAGCCATTTGATTGCTCTGACGTAGTTCCTCTAAAAACGGTGAAATTATTAAATTTAATCGACAGGTAGATTACTGCCAACCGGTTTTAGAGGACACTAAACAATGAATACCTGTTGGTCTGTGGTCGTCGACCGGGGATAACAATAAATGATTTTAACCGTAGTCGAGCGTGGCGGCCGTTAAGACTCCTTATCAGCATGAAAAAAAAGTGGACGAATCGCTACCTGTAGTCATATAAGTCCGAATTTATCAAAACAGTTCTTTATGCTAATAAAAAGTTTAACGTTTTAATTTTGATGAATTTTTGAACTTCGCGATCTGATGGAAATTGTTTCGACCATGGTTTTTTCGATTCTTGAAGCTGTCTGAGCTTGTACACGAGATATTTTTAATCTAAAATTTTAGATTTGAAAGAAATAAAAAAATAAATTTAAGATTTATTTTTTTACAATATTATCATATTCCAAATAAATATTTTTACAAATATATTCTAGAAATATTTAAGATATTCAAATTAGATTTCAAAATGTTTATATTTAAAGTAAATGTAACATGGATACTGCGTCTTCTTTAAAATTTTCGAATCAATTTCGTAATATAATACTTTTTATAGAATTAAGATTTCTTTTTACGAAAAAAGAAAAGAACAACCTAATTTAAATTCTATGATATTTCTCTTATTCGAAACATTCAAGATAATTTTAAAATCACGTTGAATTCGTCTTTACATGGCCTATAATATTATAAAATCAAAAATATTATAATAAAATAAATTCGAAAGAAATATATAGTGTCATTTAAGAAAATTGAGGTGACCATCAATAGTGCTTGAAAAATCTTATGACAGTTACGTGAGATATACTTATATGTAGGTGTAGGTAGGTAGTTCATTTATAATTCACAATGATAGATGTAGAGTGAAGAATGTTTTGAATGTTTTGATTTTAACATTTATGTAACATGTTTTCATCAGTCAAGGTCATCATTAAAGGTTTAAAACAAACTTAATGAAGAGATTTAAAGATTTATTTTTTTGATATTCTGAAAATTGTTATGATTAACAATCTGGTTTAAACACAGTAACAATAAATAATTTTTTTAAAAAGTTCATCTGTTTTTAGTAGTAAATTCAGAAATGTTTATTACATAGAAATCTATTTCTGATCTATTTCTATATAATAAAAGTATACATATGAAGTATATATAAGAGTAAATTATAATTTTGATATGTATTCAATCAATTTGAGATAAAAGTATAGATTTAAACAATATAGATTGCGTATCAAAAAGAACTATAATATATGAGTGTATTCTGGGAGAAGGCCCGGAACTTTCTCCAGTACCTAAGAACAAGACAATTGTCGCCTGTGGAGTGCATATTAGGATGTTTAGAGCGAAGGCTAGGCCTGGGAATATTTGTTTTAATCGCCTACGCCTAGGTCTTACAAATATTAAGGACATGAGTGTGTGAGAATAACAAAGCTTTGAGAAGGCATATTCCAGAGAGCAGCGAGATATCAAAGAGTGCGGATCGAGAGAGTAATGAGTCACCAGAGAGTAAAGATCATAGAGAATATCGAGTCGAGAGAAAATATAGAAGTGTAGTGACTTGTGAGAGCGAGTTTTAATCTTAATCTTTTTTGTTACCGCAGTATTGAGACTATTTTATTCTGTCAATTCCATTTTAATAAAATTTTCAACTTTATTTAACAACATAGAGTAAAATATTCTTTTATTTTATTTCTACTACATTGAAAATTCAGCCAAGATTCCTACAATATCAACCATATAAAGCTTCTTGGTGCCCTGAAAGCGAAGTATGATAATAACTTTCAAGTTACACTCACCTCTGACAAATTTAAAGTTATATTCATCAAACAAACTAATTTTATGGGTTTAAAAAACATAATATAGAATACCCCGATGTTCACGATAAATTCAGAAAAAATCGTTACAATGGTCCAAAAAGGGCTAATTCGACTTGAAGTAAGAATATGCGTGAATCTAAAAAATCAAGGCCTAAATTCTACATTTTGCTCAGAACTCTCAATACATATCAGATATCCAAAATCATATTCGCCCTAGGAACCACATTGGCACAAATCAATCACGTATGTCGAAAACATCAGCATTTACTGCAAAAAATACGAGACTCCAAAAGCTACGACACAGTGTTTCCGTTGTTAGGCATACGACGATACATTTTTAAACTGTAACAAAAAACCAGTTTCCTTAAAATGCACAGGTCAAGACGACAAGAATCCACACTAAAACGCTAGATATAATACATCTCCGACTTGCGTAAACTGCAAAGGCAACTACTCGGCAAATTGTTCAAAATATCCTGCTCTGATTATCTTAACAAGAAAAATGCCTATAAAGAAGCAAAAATCCAAACAATGCAAAAATATCAACTACCTATACAAATACTTCCACACCAATTTTCACTCCTGACTCCCAGAAAAACATTCGCTACTTATATTTCTCACACACAGACAAATTTTCTCACCAGACATGGATTCACATACGCAAGAGTGGCCCAAGTATCTCCTCAACCCCCGCAAACTGAAGAACACATAACACAGATCTTACCAAGAAGTTAGAGAACATCAGCTCGTCCAATCTAGACCTTTTCCTGAGGATAATCTTCCTGATACAGAAGTACTATACCAAATATACCAACAACTTGGACAAGGTCAAAGCAACCATATAATAGTTAAGGAACTGGAAAATGGCGAGTCATAAAAAATCATTAAACATTATTCTCTGGATCCGCGTTAAAAGTAGCTGAACGGATTCTTCTCAGACTATAACGCTCATGTTGCCATTGTCACAGAAATCTGGCTTAAACCTAAAGACATTATCAAAATACCAAACTACAACACACACAGAAAGGACGGTCTACAATCAAGTGCAAACAAAGAGGCGATGTATTAATTGCAATTCACAAAAGCATCCCTGAGGAGGATGTCCCACAAAAACCACCATTAACACAGAAGTTAAAACAGTCAAAATTAAAACCTCCCTAGCAATAGGAGCAGCTTACGAGTTCCCCAAAACGAAGATTCTCTTAAGAGACATAGACACCATCATCCAGCACACATGGTAACGGACATCATGCATCATAGGCGATGATTTCGAAACGAAGGACCGCATATAGAACAAAGAATACAGAAAGAAACTCAAACGAATCCACAATAAAAAATCACTCTGAATTACACAACTGCCAAATCATTCATAGCCCAACATATACGTGCAAACAGCTCAAGTGTGTTCCATCAAATATAGACATCTTCCTTACCAATGTCCCCTATCTTCACAAGTCATACCATGCAATAAATGACCATAGATGATCTCTCCTCATTTCCCAGTTGAACTTACGCTCCAAATGCATAAAATTATGCCTATGTTATACCATTGATGACTTCTCCTCAAATTATTTCCCCATTACGCCCCAAATGCATAAAATTTCAAACCGACAAGTAAACAATACACTAACAGAGTACACTGGAGTACCTACGTAAAACTCTGCAGCAAGAAAAAAAACCATAACCTTCTCACCACGGCAACAATAGATACAGAAATCAAAGATTTCTGTCACTTAATACACAATCACATTGCCACCCGACCGGTAACAATTCAAAATATAAACTCAGTTACCGGCTCATTATTTCACAATCTCATCAAAGAATGAAAGAGACAAAGACCAAAAAACAGGAAACTCCCTACACAAGTTAAACAAAAACGTATTAACTACAGCCATACAAAAGAGAATGATAGAACTCAAAAACCAAAAATGGCAGGATAAACTCAAAAAAATCAAATGCACTGACCATACATGGCAGACATACAAACTAATTGGTGAGACAAAAACCCGTATACTAGTCCTACAAAATATATTTAATAATACAAACAGCTTTTTAGGAAAAAGCAGAAAGTCTGACCTAAACTTTCGAATACATTCGTCACAACACACACAGCGCTTGCTCCCCCATACACGAAGAAATTGAACAAAAGGCAGTTTTTATAATAAACATCCCTTTCACGCACAATAAAAATCTAAAATGCACTCCTCAAATAATAATAAACATTATCAAAAAACTCTCCAATGTTAAAGTTGCCAGACTGGAATTACAAACACCAAGCTGAAAAAAGCCGCCAGTCAAAATTATTATCCAAATCCAATTATTATCTAGCCTGAAACTTGCATATTATCCCATGAATTGGAAAATAGCAAAAGTAATATCAGCATCCAAGCCTGATAAACCTGTCACCTCCGTTACAAATTACAAGTCAATAAGCTTGTTGAATAATCTTGGAAAAATCCTTGAGAGGATCATACATCTCCACTTCTTCACGCATGTAAAAGACTCCAATATTATAATCCCGCAGCAGTTTGGCTTTAGACAATACCACTCCTGCACCTAACAACTATAGCGAACTACAGAACACATAATATTGGAAATATAACATAATAATAAAAGATTAACTCAACCCATTCTACTAGATATAGGGAAGGCGTTCGACTTAGTTTGACACAGCTCATCAAACTGTACCAGATAAACACTCCAACACCACTCATCTCTGTAATCACTAGTTATCTCAATAACAGAAGATTCTACGTAATTGTCAATGGTACATCCATAGTCAAGAGTGTACCTGCAGGAGTCCGGCAAGGCTCTATACTCGGTTCTTTCCTTTTCATTATATATATCAACGACATGCCAAAATTAAAGAACACGTACATGGCAATATACGCAAATGACACTGCTATTTTCGCTTTTCTTTGAAAGATAAAAAAGCTTCTAAATGTATACAGGGCTACCTAAATAAACTTCAGGTCTACTTCCATAACTAAAAACTTATTGTCAACCTCATGAAAACTCAAGCCCTCATATTTATCAAAAAAAGAATTGGACTCACGGACCCATGGACCACATAAGTAGCAGAACATTATATTCCATATACCCCTATAGTAAAATATTTTGGAGTCATCCTAGACTCGAAAATAAGCTGGGCGCCGGCAATAGCAGAAAGTGAACCTAGTTTATCCCGCCCTAAAAAAACTCTACCCACTCCTGTCCAGAAACAATAAAAATCTTCATCAAACTCAACCTATATAAAATATGCGTTATATATATATATATATATATATATATATATATATATATATATATATATATATAGAACAAATTTCTCCGCATTATCCTGAATAAAACACATAACAATCAGAGAATTACACCATACAGCCAACATACAGACCATCCAGGAATATATCAGAAATTCAATAAAATCAGCCTAGAATACTAAACAATATCGGAAACTATATTCCATTCAAAATACAAACTGAACTATTAAGACAAGTATAATTTACATCTGCAAACTAACGCACTGCACATAAGATAAACTCAAGAAAAGCAGATTTTTTGAAAATTTTTCTTCTACACAAATCAAACTAAACAACCAAACTAAACAACCAAAATAATCAGGTAAATAATAATAAACAAACCTCTCATGTTAAATGCAGCTAATAGGGTAACACCATTCTAATTACTACAAAAGGATAACACAGGTTAAGGCAAAAATAAAAAGAACAAAAGTCAATTATTATCGAGTCAACTGTCAGAGTCGATTCTGAGTTAGAGTGTTTCAAAGTATATACACATCTCTCGATGTGTATTGCATAGTGAAGCGAGTTTGATTTTATGTAACGCAATCAAAAGTCAATTCAGAGTGCCAAATCCAAGACCAGGAACAGGTCTTTAGGATAAATTCAAGGAAGAATAAATTCATGGGCACCAGCGAAAAAAAAGCATATAGAAGGACCCAGCATCCTCATCACAACTAGAAGATGGTCCTCATCATTATCAAACTCAACGCCAGACATACAACTTAACAAAAATCAAGGTGAGGAAATCGTAAATCCATCAATACAGAAAACAAAAAACAGATTCAGCATATTTACTGATTGTGTCATCCCAGACTAGGACACTGGGAAAAAACACTACGAAATCACCACTAAATCAACATCGATCTTGACACCACACACAACGCTACACCTAACCTAAACCTGACGAACAGAAATCCTCAGACAACTAAATCCCCACCATATAAATCCATGGAAAAGTCAACCATGCAGAATTACGCTCAGAAACAAATATCAAAATACGTTCCAGGTCAAACTGTCTTCTGACAGATTAAAAATAATGTTCAGCAAAGTTAACAACTTCAATGAATTCGAAATCATATGTTAAAAAAAAACATCGAGTATCATACATACGATCATACATACAAACAACAACTTCAGAGAGAAATAAATACTAAAAATAATAAAAATATTACCAAAGGATTGGTAATTCCCTCCACAAGCTCTACAGAAACATGCTGTCCTACTCCATACGAAAAGAATAACAACAAAATCTGGCTAGACAAATTAACTGGGATTTACAAAACGGATTACACCCTCTGGAAAATCATAGGAGGAACCAGAAATCGAATACTGATTCTCCAGCATCCGAACAACAGTACAACATCGATAAGGAAAAAGCTGAATGTCTTGCTGAAAGCTTTCTTGAGATCCACAATTCAATCCACGGTCTCCCATAGAAGACGGCATAAACCAACAAACAACATACATACTAAGAAACCCATCAATAGTAGCAAACACATTAGGATGCACTCCGCAAATGGTAAAAAGGATAATAAGAAATCTTTCAAACGACAAATCACTCGGTCCTGATAAAATCGCAGCAGTTTAATTGAAAAAAATTCCGTATAAAGTAATAGTGCAGATCTATTATATATTCAAAGTCTGCCTGAAGTTTTCCTACTTTCCTTTAGCCTAGAATGCTGCTGAAATAATACCAGAACCAGAACCCGACAAATCAACAATCGCAGTAACCAGCTATAGACCAATAAGCCTGCTCAGCATAGATACTTGAGGATACTATATCTTCATGCCCACACAAATATATTCAATATAATAGGACTATTATTGGCTTCAAATCAAATCATTCATGCACGCGGCATGTAACTGAGAACATCATAATAGAAAACAATAAAAACAAACTTATTCAACTAATTCTCCTTGGTCTAGAGAAAGTGTTCGGGCGATTTCCCATAATTTTAATTATTAGAATTATGTGAGGCTTCTTATCCACATAAAATAATTTATGATTCTATTTTTAGATAAGGACAACGACTCATTCGTCTTTTATGCTAGCAGGAACATTTACCACGCTTTATCGCGTTTAATCTATCGCTTTATCAACAAATTTATTGTTGTTTTTCCCGACTCGCGTGTCTGTTATGTTTGGTGTCCTCTAAAAATGCTTAGCATCAATCTTCCTGTCGATATTTAATAATTTCACCGTTTTGAAAAGAATTACGTCAAGGCAATAAAACGGTTCACGATTCAAACTGGCGAGCCTGCACTCGCTATCATTTTTTTATAAAACTGGTGCGCCGTCAGCGAGGAAATCAGTGTGACAATAGAAGATAGTGCGATAATAATCATACAAAGAGTGCAATACTCAAGAGACAGTGCGTCAATGCGTATCGAGTACGTAAATACAACCATTGAGTGCATATCACGTCAGTGCATTATTATCACAATCCGGGCTATAGCTTTCTTCTATATCGCCATATTTCGACTATCTGCTGTTATTACTACATGGAAAAGTCATTAAGAATTAATCAGTTTAGCTATACATATAATTAAAGAAATACATATAATTTCTTTCCGACTATATGTCCAAGCTAGATTTTCCAAAAATCTATAGCTGAGTACAGCAAGGTTCTGCTATTTGTAGGGATGTGAATATAAGAAATATTACATCATTTGTTGTTTAATGTTTAAAAAAATTATTTTTTTAAATAAAATCAATATGATGAATTTACAAGTACATAAAATTTATATTAATTTATTTATATTAACAACATTTTTACATATTAATTTTATATAACAATTTATGTGGTGTTTACTAACAACTTGAAAATGAAATATATTAATAAATGAAAACATAATAACAATTTAACAAGTTTAACAATAGCATTATGGCTAGGAATGGCGCCAAATTTGAAATGACGTAGAACTATGTTGCCCGTATTCAGCTAAAGAATTTGAAATGACGTAGGATGAGTCCTACGTTACGACAGCATTTTGTTGTTGTAATAATCTGGCTTCTGATTGTAGAATTTAAAAGTGCTTTATGCACATTTTTCACGAAATGCTGTTGGTCTTGTATCAATTCGTATGTTTGATTTGAAATTTTATATTTTCTGATAATCAGTTTTGATACCTTTGTACGAAATCTATTAAATTAATTTAGATTTTTTTCTTTTTAAATATTACATCGATCATTCATAAAAAATGCCGATTTTTGACTCTTTTCTATTATATTTACATAATTAACCGATATTATATATCTACACATATTAATATTTTCAACCTTTTATAATTTTGTTTGTAATATAATAATAATTTACAATGTATCATAAAAACAAATAGCAACAAATATTACAAATTGTACATGCAATAGTGCAAATTTGGTAGCTAGCAAAACAAATGCATATTTAAATTCTTAGTCTGGAGAAAGTATTTCGTTTGTAATTCATCTGTGTTCATAGTCTTGAAATAATTTAACTAGATACATCTAGTACGATTTGCATGATTTAAATTGACATTTAATAAGTACTTATATTTAAAATGTTAAAAATTTTGTATTTTTGAACTTTATATTAGCGAAAAAAACATTTCAAAAATATTCCAAAAAGTAAAAATATAAATGTTTAGTAACAATATAATGTTTAAATAAAAGTATCGTAACTAATTGAAAGAAACAATTTTCTCAAATGTAGTTAATATTCATACTTTACATTATATCTCAAATAATATTTCAAATATTACATCAGAATAAGTGTTATATGCATTGCACGTGTACAGTGGAAAAAAATTATATTTCACAATCATTGTTTTTTAAAGTTAAACTTTTTTTAGTTACATTGTATTCCACTCATCACATAAAATATTTCGAAGAAACTATGAACAAATGTCACGTTCTGGACAATGGTAATCACTAACTGGAAACGCACTCGTTGCACAACCCTTTTGAGTCATATATTTCGATGTATACATTTGTGCCTATTCGGGCCTTGCGAGTGTACGTTTCACTGGTGCCGACATGATTGATTGAAACCGACTGAATGGTCGAAGAAGAACTCCTGATTGATCGAAAAAGTTCCCCCACTGTTTTATAGAAGTCGACTAGTTAGCGCTAGTCAATTATTTCAAAATGTGATTGATTGTTCTAACGAAACCCGCCTAGATCATGCAAAAAAAGATTAAACGATTGGACGAATGATCGACGCTAACCATTTTTTAAGGGCACTAAAGAAAATGGATCCACGGATTGGTGATCGAGATTGACAACGGCGAGATGCACCCCAAACAATGACATGGCTAGAGCGCCATTAGAAAAATAGCATATAGACATTGTCTGTCATAAACACCTAAATTAAATCAATAAATTTTTTCTTGCCGTTAAGAAACCCTAAATCGTTATGTACTGTGCTTTTTTTCAATAGGTTATGGCTGATTATACTATATGAATATAATATAGTAATAACTAATTAATCATGTCATGTTCAAAACGTTGGCAGACGTTACAACAAATAATCCGTTCTCTTGCAAAATGATGTAAAGTTTCATTAATTTTTGACTTATTAATATTTGAATTTCATTTGTGATAATATAATATAAATGTATTATAAATAAACACTAATATAAATAATAATAAACAATAATATATTTACATTTCCTAATCAGATAACTATCGTAATTAGATAGTTATTGATGGAATCGGTGGATGGAATCGATTATACTTTAGCACATAAAATATATAGATAAATAATAGTAAAAATTTATGAAAGACTATTGCGTCTACGAAAAATTTCAGATCGTAGTTTCCAATAGTTGGATCAACAATTCAATATCTAAAATTGCTACATCAAATCTTGTGTCCATTGATGTAATTTATGTACAAGAGTACATGAAGACAACCTTTAAATATTTCATCATACTTTATTAAATATTATTTTTTAAGTATTCTTTTTTAAGTACTAATATATCAAATTTTGATTAGTGCTAATAATTAAGTTTTGATTACTATATTCAGAGAAGTAACATTTTTAGTTCAGATTTGTCATTTCAGGAGTATTTTGGTCGAAGCCTAAATTAAAGTCATTTTTCACGGAAGTGAATAATTTTTGAAATAATCGTAAATTGTTGATATCATTATAGTTGATATCATATATATTTCTAATTATATGCTTGTGATAGTATTATGCACATATATATACATACATACATCAGCATTAATTACTAGCTGCCGCATGGCGCACATAGCGCGATGCTAAGATAAAGTGAAATCTAATCCAAATATTTTTGTTTGTTTTTAATTGTGAGAGATTTGAACAGATTTTTTGAACCAATGATATGACTGTGTTTGCTATATTACAAATGTGCATATGCGGGTAGAATTCACTGCAATAATACACATAAATTTTTGCGAATATTTCAGAAACTGCTCTTTTTCGTGAGAAATGATCGTATTTATATAACGATATAATAATACATAATATAATATAATATATTATTTATATATATTTATTATTATAAATATATTTACGTATATATGTATATAAGGTATTGTGTATTCATTCTGTATCAGAATAAAAATTGTAACAACTTTCGAAGCAAATCGCATACTCTTATTATTTTTGCTTCATGTTATTATACTTTATTAAAATTTTAATATTTAATAAATTATAGTAAATATTAAAATAAAATTCTTACGTATAATTTTTAATATTAATTAAATTATTTAATTTTATTGTTGAATATTTATGTTTAAAAATTATGTTTTAAAATTATAAATATAATCTGCAACGAAATAGTAACAATATGTATACTTACTAAAGTAGATTCTTTTTTAAAAAAGAATTGTGGAATTTACTAGAAAAATAAGATACGTTATAATAAGATATACTGTAATCTCATAAAAACTATGTTTCTGATTTTATATTGTTTTTTCAAGAAAAGAAGGATGTATTTTCATTGAGGGATGATCGGTAAGCGTTTGCATTTTTAATAAAAGTAGTTCATAATGATTCTTTCTGATGTGAAATCAATGTAAAGAAAAATGTTTTCTTTGCAGTTCGCAGATATCGTAATTTCGCAGAATTATAGAACCATTAGTTTCTTTATATAAGATTGCAGACATGTAATTATGTTCGATCAATAAGCATTTATAAAGATCATTTCTGTGCGCTTTAAAACTTTTACCTCTATTGCCAATGAACTGTTTTTCAGTATGCAGTGATCATTTGATTGTGATTTGTTGTACTATCCAAGAAAATATTATCACATATACTAGCATATAAAAAATACAGTATTTCGAATGCTAAAAAATTTCAAAGGTATGTATAGTTTTTTGTATGTATATATACAAACATAATAATTATTTAATAATTTTTTTAATAATTCAAATTAAATATAAAGTAACAAATTTATTTTAATGTAACAATTAAGTACATGCAGCTAGTATATTTTCAATACCGTTCTGGGATACAAAAAATTTTTTATTTTATTTTTTATATTTGTTTTTCTGAAATTGTATATAATTTATATCTGTTTTGCTATAATATTACATATTACAAGAAAATTAATCTGAAAGATATTAAAAAACGAAGATGTAATTGTAAAATTTCTAAAAGGTTTATGATATATATTATAATATATACTCTTTATATATATAAAGAAATAAAAAATAAATAATAAACATAAAAGATTGTCACTACTATCAACAAACAATTATAGTAAACTATAAAATTTTAATAAAATGTATATACTTTTCTTGCATTTGCATATAATATTCACGTCTATGAAAAAATAATATTTTATATTTTTTCTATTATAATAATTTATCTATTGTATTGTAATGTAATTATAATTATAATGTTGTATGTAATTTAATTTTTTTTTATGCAAGTAAATTAGATGTAAATATAATATCTGTCATTAAATATTTCAGAAAGAAAATAATATTGAAGATGTTAAGGAGATTAAGTAGCTATATCGATTAATTATTTTTACTTTTGTTGATAGGTTTAATATGCATTTCCAATAATTATTTGCATATATAAATATTATGTGGTCAATATTATGTAATATATTATAAGTGATTTTGAATCTGAAGGTAATTTATTTAATGGCCCATCATTAATTAAGCTATTACATTACTCAAATTTATTTACTTTTATTAATATTATGTGAAGAATATTCTTTTGCTTATGAAAATACTGTGGAGCCTTTTCTCTGTACTAAAATGTATATACACATAGTCAAACAAAAGGATTCGGCTTTATAAATAAAATTTTATTTGCTTATAGGAGATTATTAATTAATTAATAATGATTATTATTAATTGTAGCTAATTTTTTTTGATTAAATATTAATTTGTTTTAATTAATAATTTTTGTAAATAATTCAACTGATAGTTTTGGAATGTATGTATATTGATTAAGTACAACAACGAAGCAATAAATATATAAATTAAAATTTTCAAAATGTATGTACGATATACAAATATATAATTTCCAAATTATACGACTTAAAGAGTTAAATTATACGATTAAAGAGTTAAATCGCATATGCCCCAGTGAAAAGCAAGAAAATTGTCAGTTCATTTCGATATTTAAGAACGCCAGATTTTTTATTGAATTTTTCAACTTTGAATCTTTTCTGTGCCTTGAACATTTCAATATAAGCTTGAAATTTCAATATTTCAACAAAAACTCATCATTTTCATTTGCTTTCAGTTTGTGTCGGCATTTTCGTTGCTTATAAATGAAATGTTAATTTATCATGGAGTACCAAATATAATAAATATAATCTCTTAAATGTAGGATATGTTTTTTTCTCTTTTTAAATAAAATCTTACATCTTATATTAATAAGCTTTTTTTTATAAAAACATATTAAACATGTAATTATACATATGTATGAAATAATTAATATGAGGAAACTCATCTATTACTAGTAGATATTCTGTTTAGATATTAGATAATAGGGATTCAAAAGGTTCTATTGCATATATTTTATTATTTTGATATAACAGATATTTGTTGACAGATACCTTTGATATAAATTTCGAAATTTTTGAATAAATTTCAATTGAAAATCTTATTTATTTGATACTTATTTAATACTTTTTAAATATATCTCCCATTTTTATGTTAGGGGTGGCATATTTTAGAGATACTTGGAGGCTGAAAATAGTTCATTATTTAATTTATTTACGTTGGAGTTTAAATCTTTATCGCGTAACAAATGAATTTTTTAGTTTTTATGGGATACATAGAACAGCTGATAGTTTGTGCAAATGACATCTCGTCGCGTCATTTTGCCCTCGAATGAAATCATATTTAAAGAAATGGATTGAGCATAAAGTGGGAAAAATAATGAATATTTTAGTAAAAAGGATTTGATGGACTTCAGCTTATCCTAGGATCTTCGGCCGTAAAAAAATTTGCTTGAGAACTATACCAAAAGAAATTTTTAACACCTAATTTATATGCTTATTCATAATAGCAATAATATTCATGTTTGCAGAAAATATTATTATTAATTGCGATGAAAAGTATTATTAATTATCCAGTTGAAATTAGTCTTCGTTTGATTGGTGCATGGCCAAATTCTTCATGTCGAATTTTAAAACACATCATCTGGACAACAATAATGTCAACATTCTTGATATTTCAATACTCATATTGTATTACACACATTAAAGTAGACGATTTGACAGATTTATTGGATGGCTTAAGCATTACCTTTTCAAATAGTCTTCTCTTCCTAAAGATCACTATCATTTGGCTTCATAGACGGTAAGATGATTTCCGATTATTATAATTTAATGTACTTTGTTTAAGTTAATGTTAGTTTCATATAATAATAATTGATATAATTTGCATTAATTTACAAACTGTTTTTTATTTTTATCACGTGTGTTTAATATGGGATTTTAATTACTCATTTATATAATTGAGTTACTTTTATCGTGCAAGTGACACAATCTAATATTATTACAAAGTTATTTATATTTATATAACTAGTAAAACATTATTAAAAATATTTGTTGATTTCATGAGAATAATTATTTTGAGTTATGTTTAAGTACCTAGCAGTAATTAGCTAATATATTCATAGTTTAGAATCCGTTCACTATGTTTAGTTTGCATTCATTGTCAGATTCCTTGGAAAAAAATTTGAACAAAATAAGATACATCTGTTACCTAAAATTAATAAAAAGTTAATTAATTTAAACACTAATAATAAGTTACGATAATTTTCTATCTTTATATTTTGCAAAAAATTTTTTACAATATTCTTGAAAGAAAACATAAACGGGAGGGGGGTATGCTACGAAGCTGTTAAACTCATGTACATATAGCAAACGAATTTTTGTACAATCATTGTAGAAAGAGTTGAAAGAGAAAAGAGAAAGATTTAAAAAAAATTCAATAATACTTCAATTGAAAATTCAATTGATGACAAGGGAGAATGAAATTGAGAAAAATAACTAAATGGACAGAAACAATATCGGAAAGAAACAAAAAGTGATTTAAGTACTACGTATGTAATTATTAATTAACGATTTAGTATAAAAGTACATATTTTAGTATAAAAGTACATAAAAGAGTTGAAATTGTAATATACTAAATATCGACAAAGAAAGGAAGAATAACTAAAAAAAAATAATAGACTTCGTAGAAAAAATTAGAAAAAAATAGCAAGACTAAAAGATAAAAATTGCAATATTAAAAACGGATTATAATAAATTACATGAAAAAATAAAAAAGCGCTCAAAATAAAAAGATGAAGACAATTAGAGATAAAATAGATAATATAACAATAGATGAGAAAAGATATAAAGAAAGAGAAGAAAAAAGAGAGAAAAGAAAACAGAAGCCGAAAAAGATCAGAAGAAGAGATATGAAGATAATAAAATAAGAAAAAAAGAGAGAAAAGAAATAGAAAAAAAATAATAATGATTATAGTAGAAGTAGTAATAATGATAATAATTATAATAAATGAAATAACAAGAATATAAAAATAAGCATGTGATTAAATAATACACAGGATGTACGCGTTAAGTTTTGTTACCAGTTTTTAGGCATTTCCCATAATGCAATTAAAAAATATTTCAAGCAAAATTTTTCTAGTATTTGGTGGGCTATGTTTTCATATTCTTAAATTTCAAAAAATGTTTTTACGTAAAAAAGTCAAGGTTACCTTGACTTTTCTAAATGACACTATATATTTTTGTTATCATAGGATTGTTGCTGATATCGAGACGAATTCAACAGTGTATTATATTACAACTTTGTGTTAAGAGAGGAGTATATACGACCGAGAAGGCGGCTGAAGGAAATAGTAGAAAGGAAGAAAGAGGAAATGAAAGAAAAGGTATGGGTAGAGGTAGAAAAAGTGAAGACAAGCAGAGATATGAGAATTTATAAATAAAGAGAGAAGGAAAAAAGTACAAAGGGGGACGCAAATAATAAAGGGAGAGTGGATAGAGCACTTCATGCAGGAGCTTGAGGGTAATAAAAAGAAAACAGAGGGAGCAAGAAGAGAAGCGTGCAGAATAGAGGAGGAAGAAACGAAGATTTCAGATGAGAAGATAGATCACCAATTAAAGAAGCTAAAGGGTAGGAAAGCGACGGGCACGTATAGAATACCGGCAGAAGCGTGGAAATACTGTGAAGGTAAGGTGAAAAGAAAATCATTTAACCTAATAAAGGAAATGTGGAAAGGAAAAGGATTTCCGGAGGATTGGACGAGAGGTATCATCGTACCGCTACACAAGAAAAGGGCAGGGAATTATAGGCGAACCACGCTGCTAAGTACAGCTTATAAACTGTATGCAGGGATACTAGACAAGAGGCTGAAAACAGATATAGAAGAAAAGAAAATACTAGGCGATACGCAAGCAGATTCTAGAAAGGGTAGGTGCACTATTGACAATGCATACATAATATAATCGAGAAAGAGCTAAAGAAAAGGGGAAGTAAAGGCGGCGTTCGATATGGTGAACCGGGACAAATTGTGGGAAACGATGGTAAAGAAGGGGATCAGGAAAGGATTAGTAGAGAGGGTAAAGGAGATCTATCAGAAGGTAAAGAACGTGGTGAGAGTGGGGGAGGAGGAGACAGATGAATTCTGGACTATGAGAGGGGTAAGGTAAAGTTGCTGTTTGAGTCCTACATTGTTCGCGATATATACGGCAGACCTGGAAGACAACTTGAAAGAAACACTGGCGGCAGGAGACAAAATAAGAGGAAGCAGGATATGTTCACTGGCCTATGCAAATGACGTGGTCATTTTAGCCCGGAGAGAGGAGGAATTGAGAGAGAACTGTTGAAAAAATTAAAAAGGTATTTAGACGAGAGGAAGTTAACACTAAACGCAATGAAATCGAAGATTATGATCTTTGGCAAAGGTAGAGAGAAGAACAAGAAGACAAAGTGGATATGGAAAGGAAGGGAAATAGAAATAGTAAAAAAATTTGTATACCTAGGAATAAGGTTACAAAAGAATGGACAATGGAAAGCACACATTAGAGATCGGGTGAAGAAAGCGATATTTTAATAAAGGAAGTATTCGGGAATCAGAGAAAGAATTTTTAAAGGCAATTTCTATAAAAGAATGTATGTATATGTTCGATATGTTTTCTGGTGGTAACTGGTATGATGTATGGGGCACAATTATTTGGATGGAAAGAATGAAAGGAAATAGAAACAGTACAGCTTAAGTATATCAAGTGGTGCTTAGGTTTAGATCGATGCACCCCAGAATATATAGCATTAGAAGAAACAAAAGTCGGCAAGATAAGAATAAAAGCGGGAGAAAAAGCGATTAGGAACGAACAAAAGGTAGGGAAATTGGACGACCAAAGACTAGTGAAGAAATGCTTCAAGGAAAGATTAGAGGAGGGCAGGAAAACATATAGTGGTAGACTAAGAACAGAATATTTAATAAGGAACGGATTAAGTCAAGAAGAGATGGAACAACTCAGGGGGATGAGGGAAGATGAGGATGTTTGCAAAATATTAGTAGAAAGAGATAGAGAAATATAACTGCAGGGGCAAGAGATGAAGATAAAGAGCTCAGTATATAATCCCAGATATAAGCTTATTAGAGGTTACAGTAGACCGAAATATTTAGTGAAGAGAAGTAAGAAAAAAAGTCAAAGATTAATTGCAAGAGCTAGATGCGGCAATATGGAAGAATGGAATAGGTATTGGATGAAAGAGGAGTTTAGAGGAGGAAATGTAGATTGTGTGACCGGGGAAATGGAACGCTAAAGCATTTAGTAAAGAAATGTGATAGATTAAAGAAAATTGCGTGCAACGAGGAACAGATTATAGAAGGAAGGACGGATGAAAAACGGTCGTTAAATGGCTAAGGAAAGTAGAGAAACAGAAAAAAAGAATTAACAAGGAGAGAAAAGTATAGGGAAAGTATCGGAAGGTAGGGAAATGAAGGATGACAGTGACGGGTATCATGTACACCAAGTCCATTTCATGGCCTGAGGACTGAAATCAATAAAATTATTATTATTATATATTATACTGTGACTTTGAAATGACTTTAAATTATGATACAGAACTCCGCTCTGTGTATTAGATTTTTTATTGTTGCTATAATTACACCGTCTGTCTTTACTTTCATCGCTTCCCATATTATGTACATATTTATCACGTACACTCCAGAGTCATCGTGTCATCGGTCTAATCAGTTCGTCTCGATATCAGCAATAATCCTATGATATCAGAAACCTATGATGCCACTTAAAAAAGTCAAGGCGACTTTGACTTTTTAACGTAAAAAGCGTTTTTTGAGATTTAAGAATATGGGAACATATAGCCCACCAGATACTAAAAAAATTTGGTTTGAAACGTTTTTTAATTGCACTACCGGAAATGCCCAAAAACTGGTTACAAAACTTAACGCGTACACCCTGTGCACGTAACATAAAAATAGATAAGGGTAATAACAGTAACAAAATAATAAAAATTGAAATAGGAATAAAAATAATAAATTTATTTTATTTTGTTGTGCCTTTTTTTTGTTTGTCTTATGCATATACACAGGATGTCTCATTTGAAGTGACCCACGCAATTATCTCTTAAATTATTCATTAATTCAAACAAAAATGTTTTAAATAAAATTTACTTTATTTTAAACGGGACATTTTATGATAGCCATAAATCTTTCAAGGTGACCTTCGTTTTTTGAAATGGAATTATGTATTTTTATTTTAAATGGACGTATAACCTATTCTATAACGATCTAAATATATTGGGGTTCTAAGGTCATTTAAACTCATTCAAGATCATTTGTCGATTTTTAAAATTTAATTTCATTGAACATTCAGAAATTATTTACCTTTAATTTTTGAAATAATGAGTTTGATCAGTAATGCATTTACTCTGATCTTAAAAGACAATTCTCTTCAAAGAGTTTAACACGAGTTAGATGGCAATTGGAAAATCTTAGAAATCTTGGCGATAAAAATGTGCAATCCTATAATTCTTTTGACATTTTTTCGAAATCCAAATCATATCGATTATTTTACTAGATTTGTTTATATTGAACTATAATAAATTAAATTGATATCGAAGCCAAGAAGACGCATTTCCAACCGCCAGAAATACTGATTCCTTCGATGAGATTATAAAAAAAATACTAAAATTATTTACGTAGTAGCAAATATCCTCTGTTTGTAAACAGAAGTAACAAGAATTTATATTATTATGCTATATTCATGAGCAAATCGACACAATATTTTCAAGAACGAAATCTTAGTACATTCAATGACAATAAATTTTGAATAGCAATAAATGATCTTCGATGACCTTGGAGTATTTACGTCAATGAATTCGTTATGAAACGGGCTATGTGTTCATTTAAATAAAAATATGTAGTTTGAGAAAACAAAAATCATCCTGAAATCTTGGAGATATGTTCATCCAGATAAGATCTATGACCATTATAAAATGTTTTCCTTGAAACAGAGTGAATTTTATTTGAAATATTTTTTCCTATAATGAATAGTTTAGGAAATAATTGCGTAAGTCATTTTAAATGAGACGCTGAATAATATTGGAATTTGTTGCAGAAAAAATAATTCAGAGAAGCGTACTTTGCGAAATTACTTTGTTTCACCGAGCACAGCGTTTCTTTGTTTTTCACACTTTGGACACACTCTCGATACTCCGCTTCTTCGTCTTTCTTCTTTTTCCCTAACTCCCAATACACTACATTTACACGACACACGTCCATACATTACCAACCTTGGTTGCTTCGCTCGTCGACATTCGTAATGTACCAACCTAATAGAATTTAATAGAAATCTATGGATTATGTAAGAACGAATACTTGCTCATAAGAATTACAAAAGAGAATTGTTATATAAAAATAAGGATTGTCTCTTGTGATCATACGATGAAAGTTTAAAACGGGAATTGTCAATTTTTAACAACTCGTGTATCTGGTACTCGCTAGTTAAACGTAGAAAAGTGTATGAAAATTTGAATCAGGAAGGGCATCTGATTCTCTAAAATAAAACTTAGTTTTAAAATAGCTTTAAAGTTAACATACTTATATACTTGTATACAATTATGAATAGTATCATAAGAAAGAAAAATAGAAATAGAATAAGAATGTTCTATTGCAATGGTCGTTATAAACAAGTTATGACTAGTTGAAGAACTAGTGAGATGGTTGGAAAAAAAGAAAATATCATAGAGGGTATAAAAAGCTAATGAATATTTGGTGAGATTGAACGTAAGATAAGAGCGGAAAGATATATTTAGTACTTTTTAAAAGTAGAAATAGTGTAGAGATATAATATAAATGATGTTTATTAAATAACAATAATAGTAATAAAATAACAGATAATTACACAAGACAAATAACACAGATTAACGACTCAAATAAACTCTTTAAATACACAATTAACTCTTTTAAATAACACAATTGACTCTTTTTAACAGCTTTCTCTTGACGCTTTTTTACGATTCTCATTGACTCCGTTTTGCAACTCGCTCGACTCTCCTCTTTCAAAAAAAAGCACTCCACGCCTACGTTGTGATTCTCGCATTATATTCATATTTTTCTCATTCACGCATTTCTATAATCAGCAACAGGCCTTATAACAAAACTAAAAATATAACTACAGATTATAATAACCACGATACTACAATAGTGATATTTTATTTTTAACTATAATAGAGTGGATTAGATCATTGTATATATTTGTTGATAAGGATATTAGAAAAAAAACTTCAAGCATATGAAAGTAAATTGCAACATTTCGTAGATTCAATAATCAGTGCCCACACAAAATATATTTTGTCACAGCATTGTTTGCATTTGTAATTTTACTTATTACTATATTCTATTATCTTTCACACAAAATTGAATACTACTTATACTATTTATATTATCTATACTATATATTTCCAGTAAGAAAATACATTTTATTGATTATTTGAACCATTTTCACACAATAGGCCCAGGTAGAAACCTATTGGAGATAATTTTAATAGAAATAGCAAAAATTTCATTTGCTTTACCAAAAATCTAAACAAGAAAATTAATAAAGAAGATAATTATCTTTATTACTTAAAGTTAGTTAAATTTATAAGAATACAAGAAGTTCTTAAAAATGGCAAAGACAAAAATTAACGGCAAAACGAATGACATGTCAATATTGGAGAACAGACTGTTTACTAACAACGTTCCAAATATATTTAAGGAAGAATTTCATTGATCCCGAGTATAATGAAGAGAACACTCGACTTTGACATGCGCCCACTTGTCATATACATATGTATTTGATAACATATGTCGTTCGTACCTTGCACTCGTAATTTTCATTAACAGATGATATTTCACATATAATTTATATAACACTTTGTTCACAAAAACTGACTCTACAATCTGAAATCGTTTCGATATCGGAATGAAGTAATTTATTAAACGGGTATGCCCAATGTGTGCATATGTCTAGCATGGATTTATATAATGTATATAGTATGCCTATATCTTTATTGATCGTGAATTTTTATCTTCCATTTGTATCTTTATCAAATATTTATAAATAATTTTATATAGAAAGTTATTATCAAAATTGATATTCTTCTTCTTCTTCTTCTTGTTTTTTGCTTTACGTCACATCGACAGCGAAGTCATTAGCAACACCGGTGGTTTTAGATATGTGGGTAGTGATTTATGTTTTTGAGGTATTTTAAAATTCTTTGTATGTCATTTTGCGAGGTCAGGTTTATGTTTGAGTTAATTCCATGTCTCTGTTTTTGGGCTTCTGTGGTGTGGCATTGGATGACTGTTAACGGGTGATTATTGCAATGGTTATAGATGGGTGGTGTTCTTTTAATTTTGTGTTCGTGTGTTAGCTTAGTATGACCAATTCTTAGGAGTATGATATTTATTCTTCCTTTTCTGTTGCTAATGTTTGATGTGTGTTAGTGAAAATCTCTGACACTTTTGTGTAGTTGAGTGTTTTTACTTGTGATCCATGTATTGTTCCATTCATTTTTTATACTCTTTTGCAGTGGATTATCTGGTCTTTACAGGGGAGTGGAAGGTAGTTACGTTTGTTAGTAGATGAGGAATTGTGGCTTTTCTCGCTGCTGCTTCGATCTTTTCATTTCCTTCCATCCCTTAAGCTGGAATCCAAATGACTGTAGCTTTTGCATTAGGTAGGTTATGGTTTAGTTCTGGAATGGTGATTATTAGTTGATTATCTTGGTCATATGATTTCGTTAAGAATTTTGTTACGCTCATGGAGTCGGTGTAAATGACTACCTGGGCTTCGTTATTTGAGTGCATATTGTATGGCTTTAAGAATGGCATAAGTTTCGGCTGTGAAGATGGATGATGAAGAGGGGAGGTTTTGTGTTTTTTCTTTTTTTGGCTTTTTCTGTAATAATGGCGAATCCGGCTCCAGAATTCGTTTTTGATTCGTCAGTGTAAATCTGTGGTGTTTAATTCTAGGAATTGGGCCCTGTGGTCAATTGGGTTGAGGATATTTTTGGGGAATTCAGCAAGACTGGTATTTGTTGGGAATGCTTCTATTGTCGATGATTTGTAATGATTTACGTTTGATGGTGTATTTTGAATTTGGTAGTTTGAAGAATTTTGGTAAGTCTGATATGAAAACGGGAGGGAATTTTGGGTTTATTGCTGTAGAGTGCTTTGTATCAATTGGAGAAGATATTGTTATAGGAAAGGTTATTTGAAGTGGATGAGATTTTTATTGCGTATTTGAGAGTTAGGAATTTTCTTCTGGTTTCAAGGGCCACTTCATTGGCTTCGAATAGTAAACTGTTTATAGGGCATGTACGGTATGCACCTGTGGCTAGTCTCAGAGCTGCATGAGGGATTGGTTCTATTATTTTTTTGGTGTAGTTTTTTGCTAAGATATAAACGGTTGAGCCGTAATCTAGTTTAGATCTAATTAATGCTCTGTATGTTTCTAAAAGAGTGTCTTTATCGGCTTGTTATCAGAAAGAATTTTTATGATGTTAAGTCTTTTGGATTCATGCAGGAATCTTTTAAGGATTTTAGATATGGCGCCCAAGATAGCTTTTTGTGGAAAATAAGGTCTAATATTTTGATGGAGTTTGTGAATTTTATTTCAAAATCACTCAGATGTAGTTTAGGTGGGAGTTTGAGTTTGTTTCTCTAGTGAATATGGATTCTTTTGGGAGAAAATTGTAAGCCAGTTGTTTTTGATCAGCCCTGTAGAATATTGATGGCTGTTTGTAAGTGTTCGTTTATGGAGTATTTTTCCCGCTACATGTGATAACAATGTCGCCCACAAAAACTGGGCTTTTATTGGTAGCTTGAGGTTGAAGGTGATGTTAATTTCTATTAGAAATAGTGGTGCTCATTACTGATTCTTGTGGGACTCCGTTTTTGATTGTAACTGGATGTGACAGAGCTCTATTTACTCTGACTTGGATAGATTTATTTGATAGGAAGTTGGTTATGAAGGATAGCATATTACCATTCACTTTTAACTCTACGAGAGAACTCGCAGTTTTGGATCTCCAGATTGTATCGAAGGCTTTTTCAATATCGAGGCATACGGCGGTTATGTATTCAGGAAGGCGTCGCATATGTTAGATTCCACGTTCGTTAGGGCATCAATGGTAGAACGATCCAGAGGCGGACATTTTTGTTGATGTAAGGATGCAGTTTATTCCATTGAGTGTTAAAAATGAGTTTAGTAATAAGTTGCTATCATTGTCGATCTGACCATGGTGTATATGGATGTTGTTGATTGTGGGGTGTGATGAGCTGTTGTTTTTGTTATTTGAATTTTCTTGGAATTTTTTGGCTAGTGTGTTAGCAATGTCGTAGGCTTGAGTTACAGCCTGCCATCATCGATTTCCAGGAATTGAATATTTGTAGGGGATTGGGTTTCATTTATGCGTTTGATCTTTTTCCATACTGCAGATGTTGGTGTTTGAGGATTTATCGATGATATGTAGTTCCCATGATTGTTTCTTATTTTCTTTAATTATTCTTCGGAAGTTGGCACGTTTCTTTTTGAACTCGGTTAGGTTTTCGTTTGTGGCATATTTTTTGCTCTATTGAATGTGTGACTCTCTTGGATGGCAATTTTGCATTTTTCGCTCCACTACGGTACAGATTTTTTTCTGATTTATTGCAGTCTCGGAATTCCAAAGGCTTTGTCTGTGACTAAGGTTATGGTTTGCTGGAATTCGTTTATTGTTTTGTTAATTTGGGCTGAGTCAAGTTCAGGTTTTGTTTCTTTCTCGGTGAGTTGAAACATTATATTTTTTTGATATACTAGCCAGTTTGTTTTTCTTATATTCCATTTTGGTCGGTGGTAAGTTTAAGCTGTGGTGATATTGTCTTTATAGGCGATTTTTATAGAAAAGTGGTCACTGTCGTATAGATCCTTTAGAGTTTCCCATTCTAGGTATTGAGCTAGCTGTGGACTGGAAAAAATTAGATTTATTGCATTTCTCTTACCGTTCCTAGTGCTGAAGTGCGTTGGGGAACCTGTGTGTAAGACTAAATCCTGGTTGTTTAGTAGGTTTTCAACTGTCTTGACTTTACTGTCTGTTGATCGATCCTCAGAGAACACTCCGGACAGGATAAGTGGAACTGGAACGAGTATTTTACAGAGCCAGTGTATTTTGTTTTTTATGTTTCTCTCGTTTAGGGCAGAGTGTTTGTTCTTTGAATGTTTGTATACGAGAATGGAATGTCGGAATCGGTGTAGTTTCTTGTGATTTCTAATGAGTGAGCTGATCTGAAAGTGTCTTTGAGAAGGTTTTTAAACTGAGAGTGCGTAGGATTTTTATTGTTTATTATTTCTTTTGCTGGGGTTGGCATTTTATCTAATTTGGCGGAGTCGAAAATTGGACATTGGGAGCGTGGTGGTTTTAGCTTGGTTGGTGGAGAGTTTAAGCTAACGTAGTCAGGTTTGTCGTCGGCTGATGATTATGAAAGTGGTCTTTTGGAACTGGAAGGGTTTGGTAGTTGCTCTGTAATTTATCAATTGTTTGTTTGAGCTTATCGATGTTAGCCTCGGTAGTGATGGATATCTTCTTTGCCGGCAGTTTGGAGGATTGTGTTGATGTGGAAATCGTTGAATTTGTGTTTGGGTTTATTGAATCGGTTATTGAGTTTGAATTTTGGGTTCGTGGGCATTCTTTCGTTAACTGACCTTCTTGTTTACATTGGAAGCAGAGAAGGCTGTCGATGGAGATAAAAATACGGTAGATAAAAATGTGTCTTCAAAGATTATTAAGAAGGTGGGATCCAGCAATTGAGATTCCAATGTCGTCGGGATATATAGATATGCCTGCCTTCTGAAACTGAGGATGTGGGTGTATTCCAAGTCGGTCATTCCTGTTTTCAGAGTTGTTATTCTGGAACATAACGTGACGTTGTTTCTTTTGAAAATTTTTCCGAATTCTGAGTTAGGTATAACCGGGGAGACGTTTGATAATATTGTTCTTTGGGCCAGAGTTAACATTGGTCTTAAGTTTAATGTTTTGTTGTTGACGATTATTGTTTTATGCAGGTTAGTCAGGTGTGACGCTGTTTCTTTTTTATCAAGATATGCATAAATACGATTGTTCAAGATTTTATAGATGTACCTTATTGTTTTCGGATTAGTTCCCCTTGCAAGGGTGTAGTCTTGGAGGCTTGTATCGTCTATTGCGTGGATAATGATAGCTTGGTCTTTTGTAGGTGGTGCATCAAATTGCGCTGCGTGGGAGTATGTTTTTATGGAGTTTGGTTACAAAATTGGGAACACTTGTATTCAGAGGTCCCCGTAGATTGGTGTTGATTTGTCGCTGTGTTCATTCTTGTGGTATGGTTTTTGTATTGAAATATGGGATTGGCGTTTGTTTTCACTAACACTAACACTATTTATGGATAGGTATTCGTAAGCAAGACTATATCGAACGTCCGTACGATACGATGGCTAAATCGAGACTAAAGTTGATATATGTTTACCATACTAGCAATAACAAATTTTACATTGAAATTTCTAAAACATATGCGAATAAAAAACTTATTCATATTCTTTTACTTACTATTAATATACAGGATAAGTCATTATTACCTAAATTTAATCATCTAAATTATTTATTGTGTAAAAACATGTTTGAAACAAAAGTTGTTTGAGGCGTGAAGTATAATAATTACTTTTATAATATTTCGTTTTTTTTTATCGAAATATGAAGATTTCAATTTTTGCTTTATAATGTATAATATTTGAGCTTATCACTCGGTGAAATCAACATATATGAACAATGAATATGTGTTGAAAAATAATAATAATTGAGAATGAAACTTGTCTGGTAGTGAAACTTACGTGATTTAGTGAGGTTCGTGCATTGTTCAAACGAAAAAAAAATAATGGAGAAAAGAAAGTATGGTGGCTGTTCTCCTATGGCTCTCGAAGAGAAATACGAGGCCTTCTCTATATGTATAAAGAAAAGTTACTTTAAATCAAGCCCCGACAACATATTTCAAGATCATTGAAATCACTTCTCTGTAAATAATTGTCAAAACTGATTATTATATTTTATTTTTTACCTTGCCTGATGTCGAATAACTTCTATTTTGAACATTTTTTTATATAACAAATAGTTTAGGACGTAAATTTAGGTGATATAGTTGAAGACTCACCTTATATATTATTATTCAAACTTTGTTACAATATTTCAACATATATTTATATTCATAATACAATATTTTTTTTATTTTATTACATGTATAAGTAATCACTTTAATTCGTTGGAAATTTTTTTAAACCAATTTCATTCATTAAAAGATTAAAATATCTTATAATAAATAAAATATATTCTTTTGTATTATATAATGCGATTAAATTATGAAATCATTATGAAAAAGTAGTATTTTGTAAAATTGTACAGTACATATTATATTTGTTACGAGCCTAAAGTTTGAGCTGTGCAAGAGGACAGCAAGAACTGCATTGAATACAGTTTTTTGGAAAATATACGGAGAAACAACGAGAAGAAAGCTGTTAAGATTATTGTGGTGATGAATTTCATGCCAAAGGAATGTGGGGTGTGGACAAATCTAAGAAAGAAAATGCGAACACGAAATCTCGATACAAAATCAATGAACTATTTTAGGAAAGACAATAGTAGAGACAAATTCGATGCTATTAGGATACTTAAAATATTTTTTGTTGAGGTGATTCGGTGTGATACAGTAAATTTCTATTGGAATTAGAAATATTCATAAATGTAATTTGATTACTACGTAATTTGAGTAATAAAAGTCGTCAGAAATACTCAATACATAGAAGTATTGAATCGAATATTGGATCTTGAAATGATTAAATTCGACTTTATTTAATTCGACGAGAACATTCTTCATCGCAATCTGTTCAATGGACATGATTTTTCAACTTTCGAAATTTTAAAATTACATTCGTTGAATAGGCCACGTCAGTTTACTCAATAAGGAAAGTAACTGTTTAAGGTTTCTGAATGATCGGACTCCTAACGATTCTCACGTATGTCTAGTTTCTATCTAGTTTATTGGCAGTTGTATTCCCAACTAAACTAAAATTATTAAATTGAAAGGTGTTTCTGTTTCCTAATTGCTTTTAGAAAAATTTTAAAAGTATAGTGGAAAAATTTTGATGCGTAATAGTATTATTCGCTTGAAACAGAATTTATAATTTATAAGTTCCTAAGATTTATAAATTTCTTTTAGATATTTCAATCTGTATGTATATTACAATATGCATTATTATTAACTTATTATTAATGTTGAACTAGAATAATGATTGGAGTGTAAAATTCAATTTCAAATTAATCAATGTACTTACGTGATTCTATGATTAATATGTATGCATCTATGAAAACTACATGACTACGGATTTTATTTTATATAGAGTATTTTCTGAAATTTTGGTCATAATTATTGAAGACTGGAATAATAAATCTGAACGGAATATGGAAGTAATGATGCAGAAAGCCATTTTATCCTATCGCATTACGAAGGTTATACTTATAATGTTTACATGCACTATATCCTTATATATAGTGACTACCTTTTTTGCTTCTGACGACACTGAAACATCACATTCCGAGGAAAAAAAATTTTTGTTAAGAATGGAATTTCCTTTTAAAGCAACGCTTTCGCCAATATACGAAATCATTGTAACCATCCAGCTTGTCGTACAACCGATATTTGCTATAATGGCTGGAATGTTTATGGCTCTCATTGCCACATTTGTAAGTTATTACATATTTCTTTAACGTTATTTATTTTTTCAATTGTATGAAACAACAATTTTTGCATGAAACATATTTTATATCTTTTATAATTATAAAATATTTATAATAGAAAATTTTTTGTATTACTATTTATTTCTATTGAATAAAATTAATTTATTCAATATTTTAAATATAGTATTTTAAAAATATTTTTTGAAGAAAATACGTTACGTGATATCACCTATGTATCTATGCATCTGTACTACTATTTAATTTTTAATAATAATTTAGTTTTTAATGACACTTTCATAATTTTCTACATTCAAGAAATATGCAAATATTATTATGTATTTATGTACATACATTATCAATTTAAGGTATAATTGTAATGATAGATTACTTTGTCGTTTCTCTTGAAATATTTTTTTCATTCATTAATGTTTTATATACAATTATATATTTGAAGTATCTAAATTAAAATTTTTGTTTATTTTTATATAATTCTTCATAATGTCTTTTCCTATTAGAAATTTTCTTTACTAAAGATTAAACGATCTTTTTCAGTATCTGATTACTAATTTATTTTGATATTTAATATTTTTAGGCATGCAAAACACATTATAATTAATTACTATATTTTTGTAGATAATTGTGAATGTTATAAATGATATTTTTTATTTATTAATCAAACACTCATCAATTTTGAAATATTCACGGTTCAAACATATTTATTTAATTTTCAAAAATTATTGTGGATATTTTACTTTAATTAATTATTATGTTATATAATAATTTTTATATTTATTTTCAAAATGGCCATAATATACTGTTAAAATAACAATAAGTCAAATTGTTTTTCTTATTCTTCATAAATTTAGAACTAGATAAACAAAAACAAAAGTTTCATCGAGTTTTGATCGTGTGTTTAATTTGTTATAAAATAACTAAAAATCTTACTACTTTTCTTAGAAAGTTTAGATCTTTCAAATTAGAAATTTCACGCCTAATAAATCTATCATATACAGAGTGTCTCAGTTTTTTCCGGCATAACTTTGCCAGCGTGTTATAGAAGCAAAAGTAAGAAAAAAATGTTATATGAACATATGCTCTTAAATGTTTTATTAAGGAGTTATAACTAATAATACAAAATGATAATGAACTGGCATTTCGTCGACACAGCATACGAACGTATCATCAGTGTTACAGAAACTTACATAATCTCATTGAAAGTATATATTCATATAACATTTTTTTATTACTTTTGCTTGTAGAATACGCTGGCAAAGTTATGCCGGAAAAAATTGGAACACCCTGTATAAGACGAGGAAAGACAAAAGTAGTATTCTTACATTTATACTGTCCTTATTTTTTATGCATAGATTTTATAAAATTAAAGTTAAAATATCTTCTAATAATGTTTTGGTATATTGTATATAGATTAGCACTTTGAGAATGTCGAGCTTTATTATTAATGATTAATTAACAAGCATCGAAATTAACAAGTTCTTTTCGTTTTCAAAAAAATTCTGTTCAAATTTATATACTTTGTTCGAAAAAGAAATATTTGTTTTTGTGGAATTTTTATAAAAAGAAATGTTACACTGAGGAACATTTTTAAATAGTGTTCTCATGAAACAGATATTTTAGAGAATATTTAGAGAATCTGTATAATGAATGTTTCATAAAAATGAGTTATTTTAGAACATTGAATTAAATATCCATTTTAATTAAATATTCGATTCTATATTCATTGAATAGTATTCAGTGTCAGTATTTGTATATAAGTATTTGTAAATATTAAGAATATTGTATAAATATTGACGAACAAATTTTCTTTCGACAGAAAAATTCTTATTTTCATATTTTATTATAAGTTGTATTTTGTTTGAAACTTTTATTTTTAAGAATATCTATTTATCTGTTTTTATCGTAACTTGTGACGTAAAACCGAAAAATCCAAATATGATCAAACAGTTTCTTAACTTTTCTGAACCCTGGTATAAGAGAATGTATGATTCCGTTTTTAAAAAATGTTCCATTTGTTACTGGATCGAATAAAAAACGCACTTATGATTAATGGGTTTAATATATATGTATAAATTACGAAACGTATAAAGTATCTATCTCTCATTAATTCACTCTCTCTGTTCACTTTCACTTCTCATCTGGGACATTTTCCCGATCATAATTGTTTTCTTCACGCTCGCTCTTAATTATTCTCCCATACTTCTCTCTCATTCGTCCTTTCTTCTACCATGAAATATACTAAACAGTCAGACTATACTACACTATAATTACATGCATACTCGCCACACTCATCTTTCCATACAAACATTATGTACTTTCATTCCATAATATATTACGATCTATGGTAACCACTACCACACTATCTGCATTTTCTAGATGCGTCGTTGTAGTTGTGAAAAAAATACGAAAAAAATAAACCTGTAAAAGATTCTTTTATAAAAATCAATTTTCTTCTTTACAACTTTCTTTTGTATTTCTTACTACTCATGAGATATAACGTATTCCAGTCGCAAGAATCATCCTATGTTACTGTCGCTCGGCATTAACATGTATTTTTTTGAGATATTCGCAAAAATATTTTCCAAATTTCTTGTTATGGTTTTAAGTTAAGGTTAGGTTTGACTTAGATTTAGTATAAAAAAATATGAATGCATATTTATTGTTCGCGCGCGTATTGAGCGGTACGAGATCTGTAATTGATTTGCGTTGTGGACTGTATATTTGACGCGCGCTGTGATACCAACTCTGGTTTAGCAAACCGAAGGAAAGCAGGGAAGCTCTCTCGGTTTCCTTTACATCGGCTTCGAAAACTCGCGAGCCCAAGGTGGGGCACAAAGTGCGGATGGCCTTGCCTCTAGTGTTTCGCACATGTTCGGAAAAGCTGATTCCATACTTCTGTCCACGATCGAGGGCCTTGTCTGCTGTAGAAAAAAGCTCAGCCAGAAGGCCAAAAATTTATGGCGGTAGTTTATGGGTCTGCTAGGGGCTCGAGCCATTCAAGATACATAAACTTTCTCCAGCGAGCCTGCACCCAGATCGTGGGCATTGCACGGAAATTCTTCCGAACATTTATCGTAATTATTACAAATATTCAAAAATTTGTATAACACTGTAGCGTGTTCAGAGTATGGAAATAATTTATACATTTGTTTCACGTCTTGTTTTGATTTTATTGTCTCGATAGTACAACTTCGAAGTCGCTTCGTGAAGGGTCTTTTCTACAGACTACGTATCATGGACGCTTTTTCGCGACTAACTTCTCGATCCAGTCTTCGACCGGATGCCGAAGGAGCAGGACGTCTAAATACTACTTGTGTTGTACCCACAATAAGCCACACAAGTACACACAGGGCCAGTAGTTCATTCTAAATCTAGTGTCAGATAAACCATTTCTCATCACACGAATGGAAAATAGTAGAATTAAGTTTAAGGGTATCAGTGTATCAGAGTGGCAATAGAACAGTGAACCCAAGTGAATTAAAGAAAATAAAGAACAAGAAAAACGATTAAGACCATCACCAACCTGAAAACGGCCCGGCGAAGGTCGAGCCTAAAACTCAAACACAAAATCCAGAGTTTACATTTAAAACACTTAAAATACTACTCAAGCTATGATTTGGAGTTAGTTTAAGACGACACTGGTTGATAACTTTCATTGATATATATTTCACATAAAATACGTAGAACAGTACAAAAGAAAGTTAAACGAATAATGGCTTAATATAACTTATAACTATAAACAAACGGCACGCGCAATAATCTAATTTTTTTACTTTTTCAGTTTTACATCAACGATTTTACTTTTACTGACAATGGTTTTACTTTCACTGATCTTCTGATCTGATCTATACTTGCTCTAACTGTTCTTACAGTTTTAACGACTGTTCTGATCTAGCGACGAATACGGCTATAATTTATAGACGTCTTACTTTGCTTTCTTTCTCTTTCTCTCTCTCTCTCTCTCTCTCTCTCATCGTCCGCAATTTTACGCCATCTCTACAGACGGAAATTATTGACTGATATTTCTAATACAAAGTAATACAAAGAAACCATCTATAAAAAACTAATAGAGGAAATCACCAACAAAAACTTGATTCCTGATCACCAATTCAGATTTAGACAAAATCACAACACAATAGAACAGATACACAGGATGATAAACAGTATAATCCGTGCCATGGAAGAAAAAAAAAATTGTACAGCAGCATTCCTAGACGTAGAAAAAGCATTCGATAAAGTATGGCACGAAGGTCTGCTTCAAAAACTTCAAGAAATAGTATCAAAAGCCCTATATCCAATACTAGAATCATACATAACAAATAGATACTTCTACGTCAGAAAAATGAAAAATCATCACTCAAAAAAATACACGCTGGAGTGCCTGAAGGCAGTGTGCTAGGACTCATCCTGTATGCTCTGTTCACCGCGGACCTACCCGCAGTACCAGGAACAAAAATATACACTTTTGCCGATGGCACAGCAATACTATCTACGCAAAAAAGCACAAGAAAAACAATCAAAACCTTACAAAATTACTTAAACGAAATAGGAAAGTGGACAAAGAACAACAAAATCAAGATTAACACAACCAAATGTGTATATATCACATTCACACTCAACAAAGGCCCAATTCCAAAAATCAAATTCAACAACCAAGAACTACCTCAAGCACTTTCCGTCAAACATCTCGGCAACATCTTGGCTTACATCTAGACAACAAACTGAATTGGAAAAAGCACATCCAAGAAAAGATCAAACAAATAAAAACAATTAAAAAATCCATGTACTAGCTAACATCAAGAAACTGAAGCTAAGCGTAAAAAATGAGCTACTAATCTACAAAATTGTAATCAAACCTATCTGGATATAGAGGCTACAAATCTGGGGCATGGCAGTCAAGTCGAACATAAAAAAGATAGAAAACCTACAATCCATCATCCTACGTACAATACTAGACGCTCAATGGTATGTCAGAACGATGACATAAGAAAAACCCTAGGAATACCAACCATCAAAGAGAAAATATTAAAGCGCGCAAGGACACATCAACACAAAATAAAAAATCACAGGAACCTTCTGGCAAAAGACTGTTACTCCCTACTACCCAGAAGACTGAAAAGGAAACACCCGCTAGATCTTGCTAACTAATAAATGGAATACAGCCAAACACGTATAAAACTAATCCCATAAAAGAACTAGTGATTGCCGATAACTGTATTGAAATCTACACGATTTCAAACAATAATAATATAAAAAATGAAAATAATTATAACTGAACAATTGGACTCATACATACGGAACAAATAAAAAAAAACTTTTCGACCAAACTCTGATTAAAGATTTTGACTAAACGCCGTCTAAAGCTTCCACGAAACCTCGATTTTTCTTCTCGACATTTCTAATTGGCTAAATTTCTTTTAAGCTTCGGTCAATTAATTTGTCTCAAAGTTGCGGCGCTTGGTCCTCGTAGCGCACTTTCTCAAGAGAGCCGCTGTAATTTTGTCGGAGACGATTTTCTTAATTGTTGGTGACGTAGCGGAGTTTCTTCCGGGCCCTCACGTTTCAGCCTGCGTGTTGGGAAACCTACGGTTTACGATGCTCGCAATTGCTATTCTAGCTTTTTATTATAACTCGATATTGTCTTACGCACTGAAAGAACAAAACTTGGCCTTCACAATTCAATGGCATCGACGCGTGTAAATTTTTCTAACTTTCTCGTCCTAAGAAAATAATCTTCGTCGGTATTAGCCGCTACAACTTCATTTTATTTTATAATATGAAATCATATTATAGCATGAAATACTTCATAAAGTAACTATATCAAACGATAAAACTACACTGATAATCAAAATATAACTATAGGTAAATATACAGACAACAATAATTGATCATAGTTGTTTAAAAATGGTACAGTTTCGCAGAATCGTATTATAATAGTCCCGACTCGGGAAGGTGTATTCTGCGAATTGTGCTGAAATATCGGTATTACTCTCTTTGTATTGTGCAAATTTCATGTTTGACACGGTCTTCGTATAGTAAGATAGTGTAGAATGAGATAATCCTAATTCTAAGAATAGGAGCGCTTAAGTGAGCATTATTGTCTTACGTTTATGATAGTAAAGACGTAGACTTCTTCCAGAAGAATCTAATCTAAATTTACTTTCAAACATTAAAGATATAATATACAAAGAATGATAAAAATATTTTTGTGAATATCTCAAAAGCAGTAAGTACTGAACAATAAAATCAGCTTTTATCAGATCTAAAATATATTTACATTTAACATTTTAAAACATATTTAACAGGAACAACTCCAGGTTACTTTGCACGTCCAGCGAGAAAGATTTGAAAATGAATTTTTTTATAATAAAAAAATCAAGATTCTATTTCATCTGTAATTTGTGTTTGAATATATAGTATTCATAAACAAATATTCAAGAAAATTTGCTAACATTTACCTGGAAAAATTTATCAAAAATATTTTTTAATATGCTGTTTAAACAAAAAGTTCTTTTGCAAAACGGTACACACCATAAACTTTATCGTTAAAAATACTAATTTGATCAATTTACACAAAAATGGTATCTTCAATAATTTCCCAGATTTTTACAAAATATATTTTTTAATTTGTTTACATATACAAAATATGTTTCGCACCCCCAACTTTGAAGGTAGTTTTCACTCTTTTAATATTAACCATTGCTGAAAAAAAAAATACGAGTCGAATATTTTTTTGAAAATTACATTTATGTCAAATTTTATCAAACTCGGCGATTCCAACTTCGGTATGTTTCCTTATAGGATGTATTAAAGTCATGATTATTGTTTACATTTTCGCTCAATTTTAGCTTTAGAAATACATTTTGCTTACAAGGATAGATCACAGCAGTTGGGTCGTTGATTTTAATGAAATTTGGTCTGTCGATTCTAAAGCAAATATAATTCAAGTGTGTCCAAGCATTTGCGTCAATACTTATTATTTACAGAGATATTTAATGTTTTATTCTTTTATCCTTTCTATCCATCTATATACTATTCCTGTGAGATTTGCGAGTAGTAATACTGTAGCGAAGCTAATGGTGTAGTGGATACATATACAACTATATAATAATATTCAATAACTGCCTGAATTCATATTACTTCTCTGCGAAATAGAAAATTGCAAAGGTAAAAGCTCTGAAAAAAAGGAAAGGCTCCAGCCCAAACAATTACCGACCGATTAGTTTCTTACCCAACATTAGCAAAGTATTTGAAACAATAATAAACGACTCCATAAATTCATTCTGCACAGACAACAGCATAATTTCAGAAACTCAATTTGGATTCGGACACAAACATTCAACAATTCACGCAATCACAAAATTTACATCCGATATATGCTGGGCAAGAAACGCGGGCGACTGCGTCGGGGCGGTGCTCATCAACCTCGAGAAAGCTTTCGACACGGTTTGGCTGGATGGTTTATTCTATAAATTAATAAAAAAAACTACTCACCGCATCTAATAAAAATACTCTGGAACATGTTACATGACAAACAATTCCAAGTAAACGAAAGCAACAATACCTCTAGATCATACAAAATAGAAAACGGCTTTCAACAGGGTACAGTAAATTCCCCCATCCTGTTCAGTATTTACATCAGCGACCTACTACAGATGTACGACCTAAACAGCGACGGCAAAAAAGCAGTAATAGCTTTCGCGGACGATATGGTAATATACATAAAAAACAATAAACCATCAGTAATTAAAACGGAGCTACAACAATTATTCAATAAAATACAAGAATACTTCCATACGTGGAGATTAAAAATAAACATAAAAAGATGCGAAACCATATTATTCAGACCATACATATCAAGAATATCAAACACAAACTCCGACATCAAAAAATTCGCCATTCACGACCACAAAAACCCCACTAACGAAGTGCCACAAAAGAAAGTCGTCTGCTATTTAGGCGTATATCTAGATTTCAAACTAAACTACAACGAACACGTGAAATTACAAATAGACAAGGCACAAAAAGCATTTATCGCGAACAAGCGTATCTTTTACTCAAAAGATCTCGACAAAGAGGTAAAACTTCTATGTTACAAACTTCTATTCCGCCCAATACTAATCTACGGATGCCCCATATGGTTTAATATCAGCGCCAGTACTACGGAAAAGATACGCCTGTTCGAACGCAAATACCCTAAACCTGTATAAACATGTACAAAACACCGGAATCAAATTTTACAAAAACAATAAGCAACTATCGCCTATACAAAGAAGCCAGAGTAACAAGGATAGATCTGTTCATTCTAAAAAATAAGAGAAAGAAAAATAATAAGAAACCACTGGGCAAACATACCTAACATTCACAGTAATAGCTTAATACTCCATTCAGTCTACCCCAATCCGCAATATTACGAGAGAACAAAATAAACAGGATACACGCCATCGGAATCATTTATACATCTAGCCAGCATATCACACATACAAACTAGCGAAAAGTACCCAATTATTTACCACTACAATAGAAAAACTAACAATAAAACAATACCATACAACGATAACCCATCATCAGACGACCCAAAAATCCGATTCAAGTACAAACTAACAGAGCACGACACGGAAATCAAATACAACACTAAAAAATACTGGTGGCTATAATAAACAAATAAGAGATAAGACCGAGATTGAAGACCCAGCAAAACGGATTTACAAAAAAACAAGAACAAAGAAGAAATAGAAGAAAAGAGCACGTTTGCCTCTGGCCCTGGACACGAAACAAACAAGCGAAAACAATGTTAAGGACGCATTCCCAAACAGTACCCATAAGGCCCCATAAAGTACTATTCGCTATTACTTTATGGGACCAACCAGTTATTATTTCAAGAGCCCAACGGCGCAAAAAAAAAAAAATAAACTAAAACCTTCTGATGACATAAAGGACAAAAAAATAATCAGCCATCGACTGTCCCCAACTCTGCTTTCTCCGGCTACACCTCAAACAAACAAAAGAAAAAGTATAAAGCTTTGGTCGCTGTTCCTTTCTCTCTTTCCACCTCCCATCTCCTCACTCTCCCTTTACAAATCGACCATCAGACATAAAATATTATACAACTTCGTGCCTTGTTGTATAATAAAACAAAAATAAACTCCCGTAGCTATAGCAAAAAAAAAAAAAGAAAAAAAAGAATTAACGCTGGTTATAGTAATAAGGTAGCAATAAGTGCAAATAATAAAACTTTAACTTAAGATTATGCGTGCATCAGGGTTGGTGCTGAGATAGACCTCACCTACCTATCCGTTAAACTTATTGTAAATATCATTGTAAGATACACTGGCACAAACGTTTAAAAAAAAATGGTGTATTGGATTCATATCCGAATGTTTCAGGGTTCGAATCCCTCGTATGGAGGAATATTTTTGTAATCATCTTTATTTTTGTTTTCTTTTTTTTCGGCTTTCTTTTTTTTTATATAGAATACTGTGTTTTACATTTTTATAGTATCCCTAATTATTAATTTATTTTAAATATCAGAAAATTTCTGTATAAAATACAACGTCGAACATAACAATTTTTATTAGCTAATATTTTGCAAAAGAATATTACAACGTTTAGGATGATAAGCGTCATAAAAGCATGAAAAGCATAAACGTACCTCGCAGTATGAACATTTTATAAATGCCATATTTTTATTTAGGAACACTTTGCGTTTCTTACATCGTCTGTGTTGTTCGACATTGTGTTTTGCACTGAAATTGTCAGTGATACTTTAAATAAATTAATAATTAGGGACATTATAAAAATGTAGAATATAGTATTCTACACAAAAAAAAAAAAAAAAATAGAGAAACAAAAGAAAAAAAAAAGAAAATATAGAGATAATACAAAACCTAACCCAAACCTAAAATACCCTGGTATGAATCCACTACACCACCAGCTTCGTTACTGCGTTGCTATAATTTTAAGGAAAAAAGTATATGTTGTTATGATAGAGGATTAAAACATTATCTCTGTAAATAATGAGTATTGACGCAAATGCTTGGTTATAGTGAATTTGCTTTGGAATCGATAGACCAAATTTCATTAAAATCGACGACTCAACTGCTGTGACCTCTCCTTGTTAACTTCAGCTTTAAAATGAGTTTAAAATTAATCAATTATTTAGAAGTTTGTCCTTTCCACTGGTTTTAATAATTTTAGAATATATTGTCAACGTCACAATTTTTTCATGTTACTGCTGTTATAAATATTTTTTATAATTTTTAAAGAGTGAATTTCATTGATTTCCATGATTTTTAAATTTGTAACGTAATTTAGAATTTAAACATCCAATATTTTTATATATCCATCCAGAATTATTGTCCACCGATTTCAATGATCTTGATTCAAAGATATATATAATATATTCAATATAAATATTTTTTTTTGTTTCATAACCAGCTTATTCATTAAGAATTATTTTATAAGTCTGTGGTTATATTAAAATACAGTCATTATATAAAAATATAAAGTTTATTATAATATGAACAAGAATGAATATAGTTAACATATCTCTTGGAAAAAAAAATAGAAAGACACTATTTCTTTTATTGTCGCCAGGCGGTGACACTAATTGATTATTAATCGATTCAGCCACAATCAAGATATCACATATTTTTAGGAACTCTTTTAAAATTCTATTTTAAATTAATATCGATGTTCTTTTCTAAAAACAGTTCATCATTTTTTAAACTGAAATAGATCAATCGTTAAAATCTTCGCTTTTTAAATTAATCGCTGTATAGTAGCCATACACTAGTGGAGTACAGGTATATGCAAAAGTATTTTTAGTATTACATATTTTATTTTATTAAATTTTAATTGTATTTGAATGAAATTATTTTACTCCACAAGGATCGTATCCCCATTCCCAATAACTGCCTTATATTTATTTTTGAACGCTTTTGCAAAATTGTGTCTTAATTTTCGAATCACTAAAAATCCGCTAATTATTTACGAATTTACTTCCGATTTCAATGATTTTTTAATATGTCAACAAGATTATTATCCTGTATGTTGTTTATAAAATAGGTATGGTCATAAGAAATTTATTCAAAAATACATAATTTTTCAGACTCTACTTACATTTAATAGAAAATATTTAATCATATTTTTTAGTTATGTACAATATTTGATGAAAAATTCAGTAGATTTTATTAATTTAACAAACAAATCGCATTGACGTGAGTGTATAGCGCAACACATAAAAATAGGCTTGAGCATTATTGGAATAAAATATTTGAAAAATTATTTAAATAATTTAATATATCTCATGTGACTTGACGTTATTTAGAAATTTGCGTTAGTCTATTTGAATAAGAGATTTTTGTGAAATTATATTATTATTTTCGCTATCAAATAAAACAATTTTTATTTTATTTTTTGTATTTTAAATTTATTTTTGCAAATAATTTCCCAAATAATTTTTGATTCTGTTAAATAAACTACCGTTTGTGTTTCGATTATTTATTATTTTATTGGGCGATATATAAATTTGATTTGACACAATATAAGGTTACTTTTTCTGTATTGTTTTTAAAATAAAAATAATAAATTAATAGAAATGATTCATTATTTCAAATTTTTATTTTTGATCTCTATTTGAAATGAAATTTGTCCAATTCTGCGTAAACATTGGAGTTTGTGAAAGTAGACCAAATATTTGCGCCGTCGCGTTTGTTTTTTCTTAAGAGCAATCCTCAAATCCGAGATCCGTTCCGGAAAAGGATCTGAAACGCGGAACATTCGATGTCAAAATGAAATAGAATTAAACGTAGAACAAGTATTACCGTTTGAAATAACTCTTGAAATAACACTCTAAGCAATCAGGCTTCTCATGTAATACATAAGAAAATGAAACAGACGAAAATCAGATTCAATTATTTTTTATATCAGTGCAAGTTTCTTGATTTAGGCAAGTCAATTGCTGCAATCCAGTTCGCTAGGACAAAATATGTAAATATATATACATATTATGAATATAACTCGACCTAAATCTTTAGAAATGTATTTGAACTGTGTTAAATTTTTTTATGGAGCGGTGGAGTGATGGGTCGCTTACGCTTTACATAATAATATATATCTGTTATACATATGTCAACATTACATATGTACATTGTGTAGAAAATTAAATATGTATCTTTAAGTAAACTTCTCTCAACAATAACTTTTTAATCTTACAATCTTGCAATCTTACATTCTAAACATTACACTACTCGACTATATATTAAAAAGTTGAAATTGGAGATGATTCCTTTTTTCATAAATAATTATTCAACATAGTATTTTGAAATCATTAAAATCGCCGAGGGAGATAAATTTTTAATTAATTTCCAATTTCTAGCGCTGTTATCAAATTTAATTCAATCTTTCCCAATTAATAATTCGAGCGCGTTTCAGTTTGAGTTAGTTTGACATACAAATTATATTTAGATAATAAATAAAAACAAAAAAATTAAAATTTATATTAATTCGTTATCAGCATTATAAATCGTTGAATTCCAAGCGAAAATTTTATTGTTTAGTTTTTTCAATTTTTTATTAAGTTTTTATTGCAGAAGTTGGCTATTTGTATATTAAGTTAGAAACTATAATAATAAATATCTCAGAAGTTTTAATAATAAAAAATTAAGCGAGAGAATAAAATTCATAATTCCAACGAAAGGAATTAAACTTTGCATTATTTTGTAAATCATAAATATTTTAGTTATAATATTAAAATTATAATATTAAAAAATATAATTATTCTACCACTGAAATAAAAATTCAGTTAAACAGGTAGCTAACACAATATGCATTATGAATCTTATATCATTAGCAAAAGTTCTGTCAACTCAAATGATTCAAGCTGATTTGTATTGATCTTGAATGTTGCTCAACTGAATACCGTTTTTTCAGAAGTTTAATGCAGAAAAGAAAAGTTTATCCGTGGCTATCATAGATGAATTCTACAGCTTCGATTTGATGGAGAAACGAAAAATGTAAAAACTTGTCATAAAATTGGCTTTAACCTTGAATTTTAAGATTAAAATATTTTTTGTATTCTACTTTTGTATTCTACTTACTATGAAGATGAAACTTTTACTATAAATCGCAATCTAATAGTTCTCTTGAAAAACGACAAAAATGTATTTAATTATTTAACACTGCGGACGCATACCTGCTAACAAGAGATATTTATATTTCAAGTAATATTAATATTTATCATTTGATTGTGGTCCGCTTTTGTTTGTGTTTATGTCAACTGCAGTAGATCTGTTTATATTTTCACCGAAATATAATATTTCAATTTATGAGAGTTTCTCTAATAAAATATAGCTTTCATAATACATGAAATAGTAGGATATGGCAGTATCAGTAAATAATCAAATGACGTACCAGCACACGAAATCAAAATATTTGGTGACTGTGAGCCACTATGTGTCTAGAACAATAAAACCGTTTAGACGACTCTCAGTAGACACGCGTCCACAATGTTAAATGAAAATTCTTTGCCAATTTTCAATTTGATTCTTGCACTGATGTTTTGAATCGGTACTGATGGTTTGCAGAACAGCGGAAGATTAAGACCTCTTGTTTTCTTTTTTGTCAGTTGGTTGGTAAGATTGCAATTCCTTCGGCTTTGCTGCAACCTGCATTAAGAATGATTTTCAGTATGCTGGAGATGTTTATAATGATGGTGTCGTAGGGGAGTGAAGTAGTTTATGCAGGAAAATTTTCAAACAACCTGCGGTTTCTTTGAAAGAGGTGGTATTTTGGAGCGTATCTGGAGTATCTAGTGGGTTATTGCGTGGAGAATCTGATTTTAATTTCTAAGGGGACTTCTTAAGTTAAGTAATTGCAGCGGATGGGGTTGAGGTGGTTGTAGTATGCGTTAGTCCGAGATTTTTGGATGAATTGTGGTAGGGTTGTTGTTGTTGTTACTTGGAGAGTGGGGTAATTTTGTGTTATCTGGAGGATGGTAGAGTATTTTTCTAGTTTAGAGGAGGGGTAAAAATGAGTGAGTGAATAGGTGTAGAGGTTGGTGAGGGTTCGGGTGTTGTAGCAGGGTTTTGTAGAATTTCTTCTTTGCGAGATATGTAACTAAGACAGGACATTTTGAGTAGTTTGCCCTGTGGCTACCTTTGCAGTTTGAGCAAATGGGCGGAGTGTTAGGATATTTCGTGCACTCTTTTGTGTTGTGAGTTCCGGCACATTTAACACAGACTGCGTTTTTGCTCCAGTTAGTGGAGGAGTGTCCGTGTGCCTGGTAGTGGTAACACTGGATTGAAAGTTTTCTGGATTCATATTTGTTCCAGGAGACCTTTATGTTTTCGATAAAGCGGACATGATTTACGTTTGCGAGCGTTGTACCAGGTGCAAAGGTGACTCTCTAAACCGGGTATTTGGCAATTCCGTACAGTTAATTGGCTTGAGTGCTTGGGCTTTAAGGTAGTTTATTATAACTTTTTCGTTTAGTTTTATGAGGCCCTTGAGCACGACGGTGAGGATTTTCTCAGTGGAGACAGTGAAGATGTGGAACTGGATGTTCTCTTTACGGCATACTTCTTTGAAATCGTGATACTCTGTTAGGTTGTGAAATATGATCTTGAGACGTTTTGTGAGACGTATTTGATATAATATCGATTGCTGTCTTGAGTAGTTTCTAGTAGTTTGGCGTGGTTGATATTGCCGTGTAGCTGGGGGCTTTATGTTAGTCGAAGTCTGGGTATTTTCTGGATATGTGTTTGCGCCTTCGTTTGCTTGGTCTGTATTAGTGTGGTCAGTATCATGTAATAAACAGTCAGCGAATATACTGAATCGGTTTTGGGTAGGAACATTTGGTTTGCTTTCCATACCTGCTCTGATGGTTGCTGTGGATTTAAAATCGGAGATTGACGTTGATCTGGATCTTCGTTTGACCTTATTGGTTGCAGGACATATTCTGTTGTCTTTCTTTTGGCCATCGGCCATGCGTCGGAGTTGATTGCCGTCCTGTGGTTCATATTTTTACACCTGGGGTTGCTCCGTGAATGGCACAGAGCTGCCTTGCTGCTGAACAGGATTAACTGGACGTAGCACTTCGAAGAAGAGCCGACACCATGCTTGGGTTAGCTCACTGTTTGAATCAGAGACCGAATCGGATACCGGTAAATACCGATATTATTTACTATTCGATTACATTTGATGAAACCGAAATGGTGCGAATATTGGTATGATGCTATCAAAATGATGTTAGGTCGGTAGATGTATTTCGGTATAATACCGGTAAATAAAATATTAATATATTAGAAAAGGAAAAGGAGATAATGATTAAATGTTTTCATAAAGCTGCCGATAGTAAATTTGATGATGCTTATACACGTACACTTTGTTTATTTTTATTAGCTTTTTTATTAGTTCTTTTTAATTTATTTATATTAGCGGCTAGCAGATGTTAAGGGCTACCTAACAAAATATTAATTATTGTTTATGTTAACAATTTTCAGGTTCAAATATTGTAGTTCTTCAAATGTCTGAATATTTTTGCCATGCTACATTTCGACATAGTTCAGTTTATTGTTTGATATTAAGAAAAGTATATGCAATAAATAAATAAAATTTATGTTACTATAAACTATAATGAATGTTCTATTATACTATTAAAAAATTAATCCAAATTTACTATTATAAACAATCGAAATCCACAACAATATTTTGAATAGCATGATGTCCGAATATTAATAAGTCACTGTACGTAGAAAATGGAAAATGTTTTCGTCAGTAAAGCGGTACTGTACTCGTATACATTTCGGTATTTTTACCGTTGTGGACATAAAATACCGATAAAATACATATGAAAATACCGGTATGACCGTCTTATACTGGTATTAAAAATATTACGATAATATAGGAGCAAAAACCGGTATAATACCTAAACCTCACAATATTTCGGTTTCAGTCTTTGAGTATAATATCTAAACCTCAAAATATTTCGGTTTTTAGTCTCTGGTTTAAATGCTTATGGTCGACTGATTTTGACGCCGTGTGGAGACCGATGCTACTGCTTCAACGGTTACTACTCGAATTGAGACCATTAAGGCCTCTTTTTTCATTTTCTGCCATGTCTTAAATAGGGTCGACTACCTTTGTGTCCTCCCCAAGAGGGGAGGAAGGTCTCAATGTACCATTGGGCCGGTCAGTCCCATAAAGTAATATTTGTAATTACGGTACTGCTCAGGGACGTGTCCCTAATATTACTTTTGTGTTTATTGGCCCTGGTCAATCACATCTTCAACTACATTTTCAAATGTAGGCCCCTACATTCAAGAAAACTATTAGGTTGCGGTCTATGGTTCCTGGGAAAAGTTTCACCTCGTGGTGAGTAGAATACAATGTAAATAAAAAAAATTTTGACCTTAAAATTCAAGATTCAATTCTGCGATAGGTTCTTTACATGTTTTTTCATCAAATCGAAGGTGTAGAATTCATCTGTAATAACCATGGACAAACTTTCCTTTTCATTTTTACAATGAAATTGAGATTGTGCATAATCAATCTAATAATATAGCTTTTAATTGACCAGCTTCTTTGTTTATGATTCTGTAGATTTTTACTTAGATCTTTGGTTTTGATTTGAAAAATATTATCATCTTGATACTTTCTTATTCCTTTTTCTCCACTTATAATTGTGGCAAGCATCTCCGTTACATCTCATGATTCTTTTACAAAAATTTGATTTTGGATCGAATAAAATGATTATAAGAATCATCAAAATGATCTTTTTAATTCTGGAAAATTTGTTATGAGTTCTGATAACTGATGTCTAGTTGAATCTATTAAGAAATTCTTAATTTATTGCACAATTATATGGAAAATAAAGAAAGAATAAAAGAAGTAAATTGAAAGTTATTCTAAAGTTATTCTAAGCATAACTACTAACATTCTCGTTCATGAAGGCATTCAACTGAGATCAGCAGTTAAAATTGTGCCCCAATATTTGAAAATGGCAAAAACGATACAGATTAGTGTTGAAACTAGAAGTACTATTATCACACTTAGAAAACAAAATTATTCTTTGCCGAATATAGCATGCAAATTGAAGATATCATACAAGAGAGTTCAGCGTAAAATGTTTTGAGAGCTCTGGCTGTTTAAAAGACAAACGACAATTAAGAAGACCCAGGATAACGTCGAAGGCTGAAGATATTAGAATACAGATTATATGCAAACTTAACAGACGGCTAACGGCCTTACAAATTCGTGCAGATCTTAATCGATCGACTCCAATATCTCTGACCACAGTGAAAAGACGACTAAGAGCTGGTGGTTTAAATGGTTGCAAAAAATCGTAAAATGCGGTTGAATTGGACAAAAAATCATAAAAATTGGACATTTGAGGACATTTGAGAGTCTTTTGGACCGACGAATCCAAGTTTGAAGTATTTGGGTCGCATTGTTCGTTGATCTGTAGGACAAAAAATGTTGGCAGAATTTATTGTACCGACTGTCAAACATGATGGAGTTATGGTGTGGGGATGTTTCTCGACTTTGAAGTAGGAGAACTGCTAAAGTAGAGAATACAATGAGAAGGGAGGACTATAAACAGATACTTGAGCAACATGCCGTACTACCAGGTTGCCATTTAATAGGTCGAAATTTTATTATTCAGTAGGATAAGGACCCTAAGCAGTCATCTAAATTGTGTAAAGGGTTCTTGTTGCTAAAAGAAACACAGGCGGTTTTGAAGAACATGAGATGGCCATTAAAGTTACCAGATTTGAACCCAATCGAGCTTCTAGGAAGAGATCGATAGGAATATTCGATTCCACTGCTTAATATCAAAGCTTTTATATTACTACCATATTACAAGAAGCATAGAAAAATATAAAATTAGAAACAATTAAAAAACTTATTGCCAGGATGCCTAGAACGTGCAAGGCAGTCATTAGAAGCAAAGGTGGTTTTTTCAATGAAAAGGCAATTTAAGAAAAATATCTGTTTCTATGAAAAAACGAAAGAAAATGTAAAAATTGTTGTCTATTAGACGCTTTGATAAATAAAATATTTTCAGTTACTATAAAAATGTGTAATTTGCTTTAATATATCTAGTTTTCCTTAAAACTCATAGTGATTTCAAACTTTGGTCGGTAGTGTACACGCTTTTAAGCTATAACTTATTATATAAATTTTTAAATATTTTATTATATTTTTTACATTTAATATTATTATACTAGAATTATTAAATATGCGAATATTTATTATCCTAAATCGCTATCTACACTAATGCATTTGAATCGTTCTTTATCGCTGCCTCTTATTTCAATACGTTTCTTTGATCGACTTCTGTCACGCGATAAATATATATGATTGTGATTTGTTCAATTCGTAACGAAGATGTACATATATATGACCGAAGCAATGCAGTTAATTTGATTTGTCGGCAATTTCCGATCTTTACATCTTTGCCTCTTAGATTACATCTTAGATTTCAGATTATAGATGATTAAGGAAAATGTTCAAAGTTTTAGCCTTATTTCCTTCTTATAGTAAAAATATTATTTAACAGCAGTTTCGTAAAGAAATTAATAAACAAGAGTTCATTTAAAATTTATTGCATTTTCAGTAAAGAATTAAAAGCATGCACAATCTGTGCAAAGGGATACAAAATTGAATCAATATTAATTAGTATTAAAGTATCATATACGTGTGAAATGTGTGCGATTTAATGTTAAAGTGTGTTATAGTATGTGTTGTGGCATAGGTAGAGACTTTAAACATATTTTTTTAATTATCCGCAACTATTGTATAATTGTAAGTTACTATGTAATGCATAGATATGTTCATGCAATATTTTTTATGTTTTTTCATTCACCCCCTAAAATATTTACATTTATTTATAAATTATCCTACATATTATTTTAGTATTAGTTATTACATATCACTACGTTATTAATTACATCTTATACATTATTAATTATTATTCGTAAATGAGAAATGTTATCGTAAATACTATGATAATGATTTAAAGCAATTCTGTATTCTATTATTTTAGGTACTCCACGTTGCTAGTCAAATCGATATAGTCTGTGACAAATTAATGGAAACTTTAAACAATCATAACGAACAACAGTCACGTATAATAATTATAAAAAAACTTATAGTCAAACATCAAAGAATAATAAATTTATCTGAAAACATTGAAAATGTATTTACATTTATATCTTTGCTACAGTTTTTTTTCAATATTGTAGTGATCTGTTTTGCAAGTTTTCTTCTTGCCACTGTAAGTAAACTTAGTCATCAAATTGTAACGTGAAATTTATGTTTATTTATGTTACATCAACTTAGAATTATGCAATATTTAATTTTTATTTTTAACATTTTAGTCATTAAACTCTGAACAAGCATCTAGGATGATAGCAAAATGCTTTCCTTATTACATAACTGTTAATTTTGAGGCATTTATACTTTGTTATACAGGAGAATATCTTAGTTCAAAAGTAAGATATTTATATAATATTTATATAATATGAAAAATAATATATAAATAATAATAAATTTAATATTTATAAGATTATATAAAAATTCCTTTTTATTACTGTTCAAAATTATTTTTGTTTTTACAGGGCGAGAATATAGGTTGGACAGTGTACAATTCCAACTGGTACGAATTAAGTATTTATGAAATTCGCGCTCTTCTATTATTAATTTTACGTTCTCAAAAGCCTCTGACTCTTACAGTTGGGAAGTTTATAAATCTTTCCTTAGAGACATTTGCTAATGTAAGAATTTTGTTATGCTTCTATAAAAGAAATAAATTAAATATCACTAAAGATAAATTTTAAATATATTTTATAAAATAATTCTTAATATTAACTATTCAATTAATAAAAATAATATTAAAAATAATTTTACTCAATATACATATTTTAATATATTTTTTATATTTAATTTGTTAAAATTATTAATCAGTGCAATTGAAAGGCTTCTCATGCAACGTATTGTTTTTTAGATGTTGAAAGCATCTGCTTCATATGTTTCGGTATTATATGCAATGGAATGAAACGTGATGAAAAGTTACAATTATAAAAAATTAGTACATGCCCTAAAATTAGAATATTCCCTTGTTATAATAGATATTTCAGTATAAAGAAATAATTAATTTGAAGTTTGACGATTGAAATAATCATATAATATTAATGAAGTCTCGTTAAACAGGAAAATTTGTTTCTTGTAGTTTATATAAAATGTAGTATTATAATTATTTTCTAATTTAAAAAATATCCCATGTATTTATTTTCGTTTCTGTATATCGTTTCCTTATAGTTAATCGATTACTTTGTTATAATTCTGTACATTTATCATAAATTTCGCGATACATCGTGAAGATTCAAATCGGATAATAAGTGTGCATATAATGATTGTCTCTATCTGATGTAAATAAAAATAATAGTTATGACAATGTAATGTAAATATGACAATATAAATAATAATTCACGCACCTTAAATTCTCATAAAATATTTTAAATACTTTGAATTAAATGAAAATATTTTCGACATTTAAGAATGAATATTTGTTTTTTTCATAAATTCACACTGTCTTATAATATAATTAAATTTCATCCGATATGTACTTTAAGAAATTTAGTTATGAATAAATTACGTTGTACATTCGTAAGTATGTATATCTTTGTGAAATAGATATAAAATATTATCAAGTTTATTTATGAAAATATGATCAAATAATTTTTAGATGAAGCAGGATCTAATGGCACAAGTAAGTAGAAAGTGATTCTACATGAAAGAACGAGTCAAAAAGGAAGAATAAAATTTTTTCATTAATCTTTTGTTTTCAAGAAAATCGAGTTTGAAAATTTATCAATATACCTATTGTAAAATTTAACTAATTTTAAATGTGACAAAAAATGAAGTTAGGCTACGTGCGAAAATAATAAATTTTGATTAGATTTGAAAAAGAATCGATAATGATTTAATTAATATAATTAGAGATTACAATGAATACTTCTTTTTTTTATTTAGGTACATCTGCACATTCTCTGATACTGTCCGATACTCTGCTATTTCTTCTTCCGAATAACTATAACTAATTTCTGTGTCCTTCTATCATCCATTGAGTTAATTAGGTCTATGAGGTGTATTTAAATATACAGCTTTCCAACACTTCCTTTTAATGCTATTGTTTTTCAGATTTATTTTTGAAATGCCTAATATCTCTACTAGTTTATTATGATCAAGACTACAAACATTTTTCGTTAACGTACTGTAGGGGATGCGTATACCTCTTGGTCCTAATGCCAGGACTATTAAATATAAGGTAAGGGGCGCATACCTGGGATGCAGTACCGTTAAGCCCATAAAGCAATTGCCAAAATTACTTTATGGGCCTGACCTTTCTAATAATCGGAAAACGTTTTACCTTCCCGATCTGGTCATACTTTCCAGGACACAAAAAAAGTCGGTCTATGTAAGGGCCAACTCTAATGCGCCGCGACAGTCGAGTGGAGCTCAGTTGAGTTAATATTCAGTTGATCAGTAGAGTAAATATTGAGTTAGTTCACTTCATATTTGCTAGAGTTGAGTTGGTCATTGGATTAGGAGTAACCGTTGTAGGAGTAATATTGATCTCCGCGCGGCAGCTATCTAACCAAGTGAAGCTAACTCAAGAGTGGTGTCGGAACAACCCCGAAGTATCTTGACTGGATAAAATTCCTTGCCAGCAAGACATATTTGTGCCATACACCCGAGCAAAAACATGAACCGCACGACGGAGGCGACTAATCCATGGCTCAGGGCCAAAAGAAAAGCCACGGAGTATATACTTCACCCGATAACAGTACGTAGAAGATCAAGATCAACATCTGTTTCCGACTCAAGACCAACAACACTCACAGCAGGTATGGAAATGAAGCCCAACATTCCTAACCAAAATCGCTTCAGTATCTTCTCCGACTGCCTCCTATACGACGCAGAGCACGACAAAATAAACGAAACCACAGACCCGCTTGCACTCCCTGAAAACCCACCTGCGCCCAGTAACGCCAAACCTCCCCCCATTTATCTGCACGGCAAGATACACCAAACTTCTGGAAGCCCTAAAAACAAGCTATGGAGATAAATTCTATGTGAAATATGTCTCCCAAAAACTGAAGGTTTTCCAGCAAATAGAAGATTTGGTGAATTTCAAAGACGTATGCCGAAAGCAAGGTATACAATTCCAGACGTTCACGCTAAACTCAGAAAAAACACTTACAGTAGTGCTCAAGGGCCTCATCAAACTCGACCCCAAGATCATACTAAATAACCTGAAGACAGAAGGATTGAAACCTATTAACTGCACTGAAATTTCTACCCACAAGAAATATCCAATATACAAATTCACTTTCTTCCCAGGCACAACCTTAGCCAATGACAATCAGGCCCGTTTCATCGAACACATCAAGGCTTACTGGGAGAAATATGAATCCCACAAACATCCCATCCATACAATGCTATCGCTGCCAGGCACATGGACATTCCTCCACAAACTGCAACAAGAACGCAGTCTGTGTTAAATTCTCTGGATCCTCCACAACACAAGCGAATGCACAAAAATACCAGACGTACTTGTGCGAATTGCCAAGGCAGCCACACGGCAAATTACTTTCAATGCCTAGCCCTTCCTAAACTACCTTGCTGAAAAGAAAAATTACAAAGCACAACAGCAACTCGAAAACCCGCAACAACCCATACTCCAATCAACCTTAGCATTCCCTCCCCTCCCCAAAACAGAAAAAACTTCTCATAATCTCATTGGGCATATAGAACACTCCATCCCCCAATCCCCTTTACAACCCACTAACATACGCTCTCCAGACCAACAACACTCCAAAAACCACACACACCAACTCAAGAAACCCAATAAGTAAAGCCATCAACGAAATCAAAGACTCAGACCTGGATACATTCCTCAAAATCCTGAAACACTACATCAACTGCATTAATAATATTGAAAGGGTGAAGGCAACAATACTAATAGTTAAAGAACTTGAATCTGGACGATAATATCACACTCAAAATCATGTTATGGAATGTAACTAGCGTCCTAAACAAAAACCCTGAGTTCCAAAAATTCCTTCACGATCAGCACATTGATATTGCAATAACCACAGAAACCTGGCTCTCCTCTAGAACCTCATTCAGCTTCCAAAACTTCCACATAAACAGAAAAGACCGAACGAACAACCGAGACAAACATCCCAGTGCGGGAGTACTGATAGCAGTAAATAACAGAATCCCCATAGAAGATCATCCTCAATCGACTTCCTCCGTCGTCGAAACCACTGCAGTAAAAGTCAAAGCAGCCTCCTCCCTCATCATCATGGCCGCCTACGTCCCTCCTAAACACAGAATTACTCCTGAAGAACTAGACCAGATCACATACAAAACCAGTCACAACATGTACATTATAGAGGCGACTTCAACTCCAAACATCACCTGTGGAACAGTACAAACAGAAACAAAAACGGACTCACACTCAAAAACCACCTGGAAACAGCCTAATACTGAATCTTTTACTCGTCCACCTACACCTACAGACAACCAAATTGCTACCCATCAAACCTGGACTTATTCGTGATGAACATACCTTACGAGCACACCATAATAATCGTGGACGACCTCTCATCCAACCATCTGCCTGTCATTCTCCAAATCCACACTAATCAACCCTTGAAGCACAACCGCTTCGTCCACCATACAGACTGGAACTTATACAGAAAAATATATAACACCTTCCCCATAAACCAGAATCTACAAAACCAGGACGACGTCGACAAACACTACAGCGGAATATACTACACGCCCACCGCAAGTTCACCCTAACCTCCACAATTTCTGACAGACTATCACACACCGACCCAACACTCCAAACACTGATCAGGCCGAAATAAACATAGACGGAAATACCAAAAGACAGGCCATCCGCTTCATAAATTGCATCGCAACCTCCTTACAACACTAATACAAAAAGAATAACCTACACCAGAAACATTACCTGGCAAAAACGACTGGAAAAGGTAGAAAAAGCAAACCATATATTCTGGCAAACCTATAAACTCACTGGACGAGAAAGAGACATCATGCCACCACTAACAGACCCACACACAAATGCCGCATACTATACAGACTACGACAAAGCAGAAGCTATAGCCAAATACTTCGTAAACATACATTATTTGGCACACAGCAACAGCTCACTCTTAGACGACGAAATTAAAAGGCAATCCCATACCACGAACTCCCCAAGCGAAACCGATGCTTACCATCCTATCAGCCCCCATCAAATCCACAACTTAATTAAAAAATTACCCAACAACAAAGCTTCTGGGCCTGACAAAATCACGGCAACATTGCTAAAAAAAGTCCTCAAAAGGCAATGATACAGATTTGCTACTGATATTCAAAAAATGCATTCAAAATTCCTACTTCCCCCACACCTGGAAAGCAGCGAAAATCCACCCAGTACTGAAACCAGGTAAACCTAACACCATAATCCAGAACTACAGGCCCATCAGTCTGCTCAGTACTATCAGCAAAATACTGAAGAAAATAATACTATCACACCTGCACACCCATCTCAGAAACAACAACATCATCATCCCACAACAATCAGAAAAAATCACTCTTGCATACTACTCAGAGTCACAGAATTTGCAACGATCGAACTAAACAAAAATAAAACTACACAACGTAATTACAAGCGTACCATAAGGCTCCATACTTGGACCCACACTGTTTAATATTTATATTACCGATATCCCAACAACCAACAACACACAACTTGCAATGTACGCAGACGATACAGCAATCTATGCTTCCTGGAACCCAAGACAAATACCTACAAGAACATATCGACATGATCTCGGAACTCATGCACAAATGGAAACTAAGGATCAACCTACAGAAAACACAGGCTATCACATTCACACCCAAAAATCTACAAGTCACAACAGAAATAAAAATCAATGGATTCAACGTACCATGGACCAAAACGGTCAACTACTTAGGAACCCTCTTCGACTCCAAACTCACCTGGGTCCCAGCCATACAAAAGAGGGCAAATCTTGACTACCTTGCACTTAATAAAGTCTACCCCCTCATTGTCAAGAATAGCAGATTCAAAAAACCGCTTAAGATCCTGATATATTTCACTTGCATTCGACCCATTATTAAATACGGGCATCAGATCTAGGCAGCAGCCGCTAAAACCCACCAGAACAGAGCACAGATAATACAGAATAAATACCTAAGAATTATCTTAAACAAGCAACGGGACATACCAGTAGCACTTCTCCACTAAATGGCCAACATACTCACCATTGAACAATTCATCTGAAACTCCATCTAAAAGGCATATAATTTTAGTGACCCCAACCTCCTCATTCGCGGCACTGGCAATTACAGCATTGAAGACCTTCTACTCAAGATTAGGATCACACTCCCCAAACATGTTAATCTCACATAGATCAAAAACTACCACAAATCACAGCTCACAACTTTCAAGAAACCTGCAGGTTGTTTGAAACTTTTCCTGCATACACAACCTCAACTAACTCCCCGCACAAACGTCAAACAATATCACCATACTACACTAACTATTCTAAATGTAGGTAATAGGGTGCAACAACCCTAAGGCACTGCGTAAACAACTTCCCGACAAAAAAAAGAAATAATGCCGCGACAGCCCCAAAACAGTAGAGTTTAGAATAACAGAACAGTCCAGAAATACAGTACAGGACAACGGTCCGTGAGTACAACAATCTACAACATTTAACATGTAACAGACACTCGATCACTCTCACCGTGGATTCTCGGAAGTATTTGCATTGGCACATATTTGATATTTATGTTACCTTTTTGATATATTTTTTTATACAATGCTATCGTTTGTTAATGTGTTTAGTTCTCGCATGAATCATTGGATTCTTTAAGAATTTCTGTGCACCTTGGTTACCACAGCGAATTTGAATCCCTTTTTCTTCGCGCTTTATTAGTTTTAGTTTTTTTAATAAACTAAATTGTCTCTTTTGCAGCGTATGTATTCGGTTTCAATACTGAATAGTGTTACATATTTTTGCTTTCTTGATTATTTAGCTTAAATACGTATTCAGTTTGAGATACCCTGTCATTAATGTTACTTCTCCAATCTGATTCTACGTATGTGATTCTACATATATGATTCTACGTTACATACCGTTCTTTATATATTTCTTTTGAAACAGCAAAATACTATTATTATTTCTCATATATAAATTTTATAGGTACTATCTTAATATTTTTAAATCTTTTATCTTGAAATCAGCTCTTCCTTTAATTTATTAAGGGATTCTTCTTTTAATTTATTAAAATTTTCACATAGTTCGTTGCAACAGTGATGTCATCAACATATGTATATTGTAGCAAGACATTCCCATCAATAGATTTTCTGTAATATAAACGTCTAAACATATAAATGTCTGCTTTCATTGATACTAATCCTAGCGATTTTAATTTTTCCTCAAGTTTTTTGAATTATTGTTTATCTGATTGTTTCAAACCACATAGAGCTTTCTTTGAAAAGAACTTTGTTCATACCTTTTCCTGAAGTCATCAATTTATTCTATATAGTTCTTCTTTGAGTTCGCCATTAACATAAGCCAAATTAAAAAATTCATAGGCTCCGTTCAACTGTTACTAAAAGTATTGAGCTCATTCTGGCTACAAGTGCGTACATTGCTAATCAACGCTCGATTGTTGAGCATAATCTCTGTCTAGCTCTGTGTTTTCGAATGAGCCTTGTATTTGATTCTTAGAACCTATTTGTAGTCAATTATATTTTTGACGATTGGTCTGTTCACCTGTGTTTATGCATTTTTAAGTGCATTATATTCTTGTGTCATTGCACTTTTTCATTTTTGAGCATTTGGATCATTCAGCGTTTCTTCTACTAGGGATTTCTACCGTACACTACTTCTCATTAACTTTTTGATTTTCTTTGGTCTTCACTCTTTCTTAAGCCCGAAGTTTGATTTGATTCTTTATATGATTCACCTTGCTCATCGTCCTTCTTTTATTCGTTTTCAGATTCTTCCTAAACGCTCAATGTTTTGGCCTAATGTTTTGTTTTATAGTTTGCTCTATAGTTTCGCTATTAATTTTCTCTTGTGAAAATTTTTTCATGAATTTCACATTTTTACTGTTGATTTGAGATTTTAGATTTTACAGCCTGTAAGTTTCACAGTCATCTGTATATTCAAAAAGTGTATGAATTTTATTTAGAAGAAATGCTTTGTATCCAAAAATTTTTAAATGTGTGACTCTAAGGGTATAATATTTTTGAGAGATTTTGTAGCGCATTTATTTTATGTTTGTCACAGTATGAATCGCTTGTGATCGAAAACCTTTTTGGTAAATTTGTTTGTATCAGCATACAGCTAGCCGTTTAAATCAATGTTCGGGGATTCCGTTTTGTTGAGGAGTATATGGTATAGTTTTCTCGTTTTATTTCACACATTTCCAATTTATTATTGAATCCTTTGCTATATTCGAAACCATTGTTGGTTCGGAGAATTTTGATTCTTCTCTCTTTCTGTTCTATTTATGCTTAAAATTTTTTAAAGATTTGTCTTATTTCATTTTTTGATTTCAGGAAATATACTTCCAGCTCGACTTATCATTTGTGAAAGTATCTTACTTTTTCTACAGACGTGACACGCATCGGCCCGCAAATATTTCAGTGTATCAGATCTAATCGTTCGTTTTTAATTTACTATATAAATAAAGTTATAGTTCGCTTTCCTTCTATACAGATTTCATAATTGGCATTTTTTCATTACCTGGTATCTTTTCATACCAGAGATTTTAAGGTTATTTCATTCAAGTGTCTATACTTTAAGTGTCAGACTATACTTTTCTTTTCATTCATCTCTTCTTCTTTAGCGACTAGACTTTCTTCTGATATTGAATCAATGAAGTCTCCCATTTTATGTGCTGTAACTATTTCCTTGTTTCCTTCATTTCTTATATACAACAGCTTTTATTTTTCTTGTCCATTTGTTTTTCATCTCTAACAATCTTTAGTACTAAAAGTAGATTTGTTTAATTCAAGTACATTGAAGTTATTATTTTGATTTCACCATTGCTTTCAAGAGTTGTTAACACATTTCGTATTCCTTTCACTTCTGTGCTTTTATCAGCCGCAAACTTTTTGAAGGACACGGTCTCATCGGTGCATATACAAGATGTAGCTGTCTAAACTTCACTTATCCTTTTTGCTATTAACATTTAATGCAGCTAGCATTAAAATCATCGACGCTTTGACTTGATTTTCATGCTACAATAGCATTGTCTTCATTATGATTCTTTGGTGATTTATTTGATCTTTTTTTTCAGCAATCAGTGATCTACTTTTTGGCAGAAGTTGCATTTGCAAAGTCTGTGATTAATTGTACGTATTTCCTCGCATTTGGTTTTAAGAATAGTTCCTTTCAATACTCTGAAAGCTTTTATGGTTGTTGCTATTATTATCTTGGGTCGTGCTTACGGTTTTCGCTTGCCTATTATAAAAGACATACTGCGCATCGTCGTTCCCTTAGATTCATTAAGTTTCCGACTAATATTTGAACAGGGAAGTTGAGCAAGCTTTCTTATTCACACTCTCAGTGATTAGTGAACAAATGTGTGCGTAATAAGAAATCAAACAAAGACTCCAAGTTAGGATTTTGATTACAAAACTCCTATGTCCGAAGAACAAAATATATATTAGACATCGCCACAGACAATAAAGCCGCAACAGCAAACCTGGACTGCGCATCTGCAGGCAAGGCGTTCACACGAACAGTGACTAAGAGAAAAGTCACAGAAGAACAACTTGAGGTTACTATCTCAAGAAAAAGGACCACATTCTTATCAGACTCACCTCCTGTCGCAGACATGAAAGGTATAGAATACATAAACCAGCTACGTCTACTAGAAACAGGTACAGGTATCTTCGCTGATTGTCTTATAAATGAACTAGACTCAGGCCCCCAAAATACAGGATCACAAAATGATATCTCAAATGCGAACAGCACAATAAATCCAAACCCTTCTGCTAAAAAACCTCAAAATGCCAAATCTCCACCGATATACATTCAAGATAAAGCAGACCATCTTAAACTTTTTAACGCACTAAATAAAAATATCAGAATGCTTTCCAAATCAAATTTACGTCCGATAAACTTTAAATAATGTTTACTAACATCAAAGATTTTACTGAATTCGAGGTCATCTGCATCAATGATAATATTGAATTTCATATCTACTGTCACCTCCGAAAAAACATCCGTAATGTTCAAACGTTTGATCCAATTCCTGTCAACTAGAACATTAGATGCCAAGGCCTAAATTCCATACACTGTGTTGAAATACCAATTCACCTCAAATACCCTATATACAGAGTCACGTTCATATGCGAAATCATACTTGTAAAACATATCAGATTCATCAAGAATGTCAAAATATATTGGGAAAAACATGAATCCCATAAGAACGATTCACTGTTTCTGCTGTCAGGTCACACGTCATCAAACTGCAAGTAACCAATGTATATCAAGTGCGACGTACACGACACTAGATCCTGGAGCAAAATCGCAGAAAATTCCCCAAGTACCAGCTGCAAAAGCGCTCACCCGGCAAATTATTTCCAATGCCTTGCACTATTAGCGTTTCTGGCTAAAAGGATTGCCAGAAAAGAAAAACACCTATTATGTGCAAACATTTTTCCCAAATATGTATCTCTTAGCATAGAGCTCCCCCCACTTTATTCCTAGCAAAATTTTCCCCCTGACTTAAGTACAAAACAACCTACAAAACAAAGCAAAGAACATCATACGCAAGAGGGATATCAACTCAACTACTCCCACAGTCTCAGTAAACTGAACAGCCTTTCAATCCAACACTCAGATCAAATAGAAGATATTAAAGCAACAGACCTGAACGAGTTTCTAAAAATTATATCGCTCAGAAATATTATATGCAATGTACAAACAACCTAGAAAGAGTTCGAGCACCAATATTAATAGTGAAAGAACTAGATAATAAACAGCCATAAAAACCCCATCAACATCATCTTATGCAACGCCACTAGCGTTAAAAACAAGATATCTAAACTTCAGAAATTTTTAATAGACTATAATGCATCGCAATCATCACCGAAACTTGGCTCACTCCAAAAGATACTCTCAAAGTACCCAACTACAAAATAACAAGATGGGTCACCAACCATCAAAAACAAACCAAGAGGCAGAGTACTAATAGTTATACATATGAACATTCCTATGGAAGACACACCACAATCAGCGATTCTCAAATACAGAAATACTTACCATCAAGATCAAAACCATTCTCAACTTAACGGTTGAAGCAACATATTTCCCAAGTTAAAATAAACCCTTCCATTGGATACAAACGTACTGCCACAAGGACCCGGACTCTATATCACCGGCGGTGACTTCAGCGCCAAGTACACCAAGAGAAACGTGGACGGTTCCATCCTCAAAAACCATTCCTAGCCTCACAATTATCAAATCATCCAGAGTTCTATTTATAGTAATACAAAACCAAACTGCACCCCCTCTAACATTGATATTTTCCTGTTAAATGTTTCCGTTACTAGAAAATTGCCATACCGATTTATCATCGATTTATCAAATCTGCTACTGGTGGCTCTCTCATTCATAACCTGAAACAACGCAAGACGACAACCCAAACTGCAGAAATCGCTTAGTGCGCAATCGATTTTTTGGTGCGCAACGCAATGTACAACACTCCAAACTATGGTTAGTTCTCGCAAATCCTGTTCTGCAGAACCTCATTAATGAGAGAAATAAACACAGGCAAAAGTTCCCAAGAAATTGGTAACTCTTTCAACAAGCTACACAGAAACCAAATATGGCAGAATAAGCGTGCAAACATCAAGAAGATAAACCACATAATCATTCTCCAGCAGCGTGTCAAAATCATTCATGCATCCAGTAGCTACAGTGAGTTACGGAACATCACTCTAGAGATAAACAAAACCAGAGTAACTCCTAGAGTATTCTCCTAGATTTAAAAAAACCTTCGAGTCTAGCACAGCGCCCTTCTAGTGAAACTGCAAAGAACAAATACTCCATCCTCTCTTCTTAAACTGATAGCCAGTTATTTGCTAGGACCTTCTATGTTTCATTAAAGGGTACTGCTTTAATCACCAAAAGCGTCACTGCGGGAATTCTACTCGGCTCCTTTGCTATTCATAATTCACATAAACGACATCCCATGCACTCAAAATTTCCACTTAGCGGTCTATTTAGACGACATCATCATCTTCGCCTCATCATGGGGTCTCAAAAACGCAAACCAAGCTCACCTTGATCAATTCCAAAATTACAAACTGAAAAATAAAAATCAATTCGGTCAAAATGCAAGTCATTGCCTTCACAAATAAGAGATCCAAACCCAAATCAAATTTCCATCGTAGGACACAACATTCCTTAGTCCCCCATTGTCAAGTATCTTGATGTACTACTAAACGCTAAAGTCACTTGAGCTCCAGCAGTCACCAGAAGAATAAGTTTTCCCCACACTCAGAAGACTATACTTACTACTCCATAGAAATAGCAATCTCAAAGCAGTTATCAAACTAAACCTATATGAGATGTGCGTTAAACCGATAGCACGGCCATGAAATCTGGGCTGAAGCAGCAAAGTCACACGCTAGTAAGATTCAAAGAATTCGAAATAAATTCCTACGCATCATCCTGAACAAACTGTATGACACACCCATCCACGCACTACATGCAATAGCGAACTTCCAAACAATTCAGGACTACATTTTAAACTCACTTGGAACCGCTTAACCACACAAAGCATCCGAATCCATTCATCAGCCAAACAGGAAACTACAACATCCCACTAAAAATAAAAAAGAAGTTACCTAAACACGCATTTGTCACACGCAATTGCCACTTCATACAATTCGAATAGGATTAAAACCCGAAAATAGAAACCAATAAAGATATGCAGGTCATCTAGTAACACGCAACCATACAATCACACTACTTCTCATGAGAAGCATCCATCCAACAAATATATATTTTTATGCAGGTTAAAGGCTCACTAAATCCTAGGTAATCAATCACGAGCACAAAATGTCGTACTCTTCAAGTTTCTTCCTTGCTTCAGTTGACTTCCATTGTTCCAGTACCTTTATCCTTAAGGTTTGAGGATCTGAGAAAGTCAATCTCTGGACTCGATTGCATATCTGAAGTTTTTATAATTAGAAATGCTATATAAAATAATTATGGATGGGGTCATCAGCATTATTGGACTTTTATTTAAGTATACTTGATAAATTTTCAAACTCGGTTTTGTCAGAAACAAAGATTTTTATGAAAAAATTTATTATTTACTATAAATCTGTTTAGAATTAATATTTCAAATAATTTGAATAGAAATCAGTTATATAGGATGAAAACTTTTTTATCCACCTTATCTATGAAATGAATAGAAAATTGTTGCATAAAATAAGATAATCACTATTTTTAAATGTCTAATAATATTGTAATAATATGAATATTATGGGTCCTTTGGGTGGCGGAGGTATAATGATATGGGTTGATATCAGCTATTAAGGAAGAATCAGATATGAAATTTATTTGAGATAAAATGATTGCCAAAAACTATCTAGAACAATTAGTGAACAAATTGAAAGATGTGTTACAAGGATATGCGGAAATGGATTCATATTTCAACAAGATAATACGGCCGTTCATACTGCAAAAATGGTAAAATCATATTTTGAGGCTAATAATGTTCCACTTTCGGAATGTCCAGCCCGTTCTTTAGACATGAACATAATAGAAAACCTATGGAGAGATCTTGCAAGAACCGTTTATGCCAAGAGAAGACAGTTCAGTAACATAAAGGAATTAAAAGAATGTATTTTAATTAAATGGGAAAAAATTAAAAAACACGAATTAAAAAACTTTGTAAATCACTTCCAAGGCGAATGATTGCAATTATAAAAAAAGTGTAGAAGTTCTACAAAATATTAAATATTAATTTTTCTTGGTGAATATGATTTTTAAAAATAGTGTGCTATTAATTTGTCGCACCGATTTTTCAGGATTCTTTTGTTTTTACAGATAAAATGACTATGTTATGATTTTCGTTACATACGTTGCAGAAATTGACATACAATACCTATGTATATGTACAATTATATTTTTGTAATTTATTAAATAATAATTAACAAAAACACTGGGTGTGCTATTCTTTTGTCGTGGACATATTTTTGTACATATTGTATGTGTATTACATCCTAAATGTAAACAAACTTTTGTCGAGATTTCAAATGTTAATAAAAAAAGAAGGAAGAAAGAATGGCTTGTAAATATGTTATCCTTCCTGATGTTTTGTGAATAAAAATGCCCACTAAATAAAACAAGTGCAATAATACATATTTATTTATGAATAAATTCTATTTAATGCAATCATGAAATTTATATTTATAATTAACAAAAAACATTTATTTAAATCTATTATTTTTTATGTTTTGAAAAGTAATTTTTTAAATTTAAATTTTTATTACACCTTATTGAATGTGCAAACGGAAGAAAATGAAAATGAAAAATTAAAAATTATATCTTAAATTATATCTTAAAAGTATCAAAATAGATGCCTTTTTGTGTCCCATATTTTAGTTATTCATGTCATATTCTACCATATTGATTTAGGGAAATATTCCAACGCTTATTACCGATAAGAATTGCCGATTCTGCATCGGAAAATCTTTATTATATCGAATGTGGTGATACTTAATTCTCAATGAAAGAATATAATGATTTAAAACGGTAGTTGATGAAAATTCAGACGAAAAATTTATTGAATTTTTTATTATTTACGTTTATTTAAATATATTAGACAAATCTGATTAAAATATAATATTTTTACTAACGACATGATGTGGCGATTTTCACTTATTTTAGTGTGTAGATTTATTTCTTTTGAAGTATGAACATATATTTATTCAAGACCTTTTTATTTTACTAAGGGATTGGACTGCTGAAAAAAATATGTTATCATGATGATATAAAGGTGTATATTATATTATACAAATTGTTTTTGGTAAATATTCCTATTGTTGATGATCTTGACCTTCACATGTTAAAAATTGTTAAAGGTAGATTCCGAGAAACTTGCAACTTTTGCTACCTATACGTTGAGTATTCAAAATGCTTATCTTTTGTTTATCTTGTTCACTCCGTTTATTTTAGTACAATATTTTAGGATATTTTCTATGGAGACAAAGTAAATTATTTGCAATTGTTTTTCTAAACATTCATTTAGAAAGGGATTTTCTAAGTTTATTGGAGATTTGGTTCATTATAGGGACATTAACTATAGAAAACTGTAAAGTAACGACGAATTATTTGCTTTCGACAATCTCACTGTCACATATATACTCTGCCGGTCAAAAGTTTGGAATCACTTGCAGATTTCTATCAAAATCGAATATTCTTATACATTCTGCACTGGTGCACTGCTAGATATTAACAAGAATGTACAAATTTTAAGGTATTTAATTGTATTGTTGCATTGAAAATACTCTTTTATAGATTATAATCCCTATTCAAAGCAACGTTAAACGTGAACCTCCCTAACACGTAAAATGACAATCTGTTTTCGCGTTATATAGGACTACCTGATTCTTTTGTCTATCCAATGAGAGTTTAGTACTACAATATTAGACGCTGATTAGTTGACGCTGACACTGAGAAAATTGATAAAAGTCACATACACCATACATTGTTATCATTCTCGTTCACGAAGTTATTCAACTCAGATCATCAGTTAAATTGGGCACAAATATTTAGAAATGGCAAAAATACAGATACAGATTAGTGTTGAAATTAGAAGTGCAATTATTATATTTAGAAAAGAAGGTTATTCTTTGCGGAATGTTGTAAGCAAATTGAAGATGGGAGTTCAGAGAACGATAAGACGTTTTGAGAGCTCTGGCTGTTTAAAAGAACTACAATCAAGAAGACCCAGGATAACGTCGAAGGCTGAAGATATTAGAATACAGATTACATGCAAATTTAACAGACGGCTAACGGCCTTACAAATTCGTGCAGATCTTAATCATAGATCGACTCCAATATCTCTGACCACAGTGAAAAGACGACTAAGAGCTGGTGGTTTAAACGGCTACATAGCTGTCAGGAAATCATTGCTTTCATGAAAAAATCGTAAAATGCGGTTGAATTGGGCAAAAAATCATAAAAATTGGACATTTGAGGACATTTGAGAGTTTTTTGGACTGACGAATCCAAGTTTGAAGTATTTGGGTCGCATCGAAGAATATTTGTTCGTCGATCTGTAGGACAAAAAATGTTGGCAGAATTTATTGTACCGACTGTCAAACATGATGGAGTTATGGTGTGGGGATGTTTCTCGACTTTGAAGTAGGAGAACTGCTAAAGTAGAGAATACAATGAGAAGGGAGGACTATAAGCAAATACTTGAGCAACATGCCGTACTACCAGGTTGTCATTTAATAGGTCAACATTTTATTACCCAACAGGATAAGAACCCTAAGCACTTATCTAAATTGTGTAAACGGTTCTTGTTGCTAAAAGAAACACAGGCGGTTTTGAAGAACATGAGATGGCCATTACAATTACCAGATTTGAACCCAATCGAGCTTTTATGGGAAGAGATCGATAGGAATATCCGATTCCACTGCCTATCATTGAAGGAACAGCTGTGGCAAATACTATAAGAAGAATTTTAAATTAGAAACAATTAAAAAACTCATTGTCAGGATGATTAGAAGCAAAGGCGGCTTTTTTCATTGAAAAGGCGATTTAAGGAAAATATTTATTTGTTTATGAAGAAAACGAAAGAAAATGTAAAAATTGTTGTCTACTAGACGCTTTGATAAATAAAATATCCTCAGTTCCTATAAAAATGTGTAATTTCCTTTAATATATTCAATTTTCCTTAAAACTCGTAGTGATTCCAAACTTTTGGTCGGCAGTGTATGTTATTAAGGACATTTTCTTAAGTCATCTCTAAAAAGTTGTTCGTTAAAAAGTTGTTCCATAAAAATTTGCAAATAAAACGTTTATTTACAAAAGAGTCTTCTTTACCAATTTCAGTGATTGTGAGTTTACAGTGGTATACATTATCTGGAATACAATTCTAATTCATGATAGTGTTGTAGACCGGTTTTAGCCGATCGGAAAGTTATCTAATCCAAATCAACACTGATACTTTTTAAATAAGAAATGGTTATTTTCTTGGCTATCGGTTCGAGTCAGATAAATTTCTAATACTCTATCAGTGCATATAATATTTTGAAAACTGAAAGAAATATTTTTGTAAATTATTAAAAATGTTTAAATTAATATGAAAGATACAAATTGAGAAATTTTTCCAAATTTTATTGTTCTAATAAATATGTTGAATTTATACTTTTGAAGAAAATTTATCAAAACTAAATATAAGTGTTGTTATTATGGAAAATCTCGATAGAAGAAATTAAAACAACATGGTAATGTAGAAATATTAAATATAACACATACATAATACGAACTGAGTTCTTCAATATATATTCAGTGATGAAAATGTACGTTTTGTTTATGTTAGTTATTTTGTTAATAACTTTTTAACAAACAACTAGCAACGGCTAGCAAAATCTTTCGAGGGTCAAGATCGTCGGAGGGGATACCTTAAATATAATATTTTTTATTTCAAATTTCAAAGTCAAATTCATTTTTTTATATAATATAAGTATGATCATTTTTTCCATAGTGACATTACCACGTTAACTATTGTTGTGACGAATTTAATGACTTATTATAATTGAATTCATTTATTAAACTGTTAGAAATTATGTTATAAATATTCACTCAGTCATCGTGGAATCTTCGTTTTTGCTTCTAAACGTTACGAAATTGGATGTTTTCAAAAGTGTTTAAACAGATACAGCAAAAGACGTAAGAAAAATAATTCAAAAAATTTTTTTTAAATAATTAAAACTGTATTTATAAGCAATAGTTAAGTAATTTATTTAGATATATTTAAGTATCAAGTAACTATTTCAAAATTTTATTTAAACTTTGTAATAAAAGATAGCTTTGTATTTAAATAGTTAGGTAAATAAAAATATATAATAATTAAATAGAAAGTATCTAAATAAATAAAAATAATCAATTTTATTGTTTATTTTAGATATGTATTGTCCTTGTAGTTTCCTTATTTTTAATTTCATGTTTTCTATTATTTGTTTTCTCTGTTATATACGAATAGAATAACATTGTTGTCCAATAAATCTTATCTAAAAGCAATCGTGAATCATGGCATAACAAGGACAGAAAAAGACCCCCTAAAGAATTTGACAAAAGCAACATTCCGCAAAAATATCAAGATACTACCGTTATCGGTAGCAACCATTTGGAAGAATATAAAAGCTAATACGGAATCGCCATAAGCACAGACGAGGTATATGAATAGACCTCGCATATGGTGTATATTTTAGGCCCATGATTGGGAGGTTTCAGGAGCCCTTTACCATTTTCGTATCACATTCTGTCGTACCGATTCAGACAAGTTTTGCACTACAGCACTAATAATGAATAAAATTAAAATTAAAAAATATGGACAGTATTGCCACATCTGCTTTGAGAATTATTTATTGAACTAAATGTGACATTCTTTCATCAATGAAGGAATACAACGATTTAAAACGATTAATGAAAATTGGGATAAAAAATTTATATTTATTTATTTAAATTATATATCTGATTACTTACATTTATTTAAAAAATTATTTATATTTATTAGAAATAAAAATAGAGGATTATTTAAATGTAGAAAATTAGAAAAAAATTCATTGAAATATATTTTTATGAATAACGTAATTAGATACGTTACGTTTTTTTATTAAATATGTAAATTCACAGCCTAAATTAATTGCCTTTATTTTGCAAAAGATTTCGATTTTGTAAAAGATTGGACTTATCAAAATGTTTTAACAAATATTGTTTCGAATAAAAGAACACATTGTGTACTATAAATTATTATTTTTAAATCGTCCGTTTCGAAATTTCGAATTCAGATTTATTTTTTTAAACGATACAATACACATTTTTTTTTTAAATCAATTATTTTTTGTCGCATCAACTTCATGGGTTATTAGCGACATCAGAAGGAGGGATTTTTTTATATGTTGTTGTAGATCTTGATGTGTTTCAGATATTGTAGCAGGCTTGATGATGTTCCACTGTCTGTTAGGTTGTCTTTTAAGGTGGGCTTGACTCTGAGTTGTTTTCTTAGCAGTAAGTATAATTCGCATTGTAGTGATTGCTAGGGTCGTCTTGCACCGTTTACAGAGTGGTTGGTCTTCTTTGGTGAAAAGATTTATGTATTTGTGTGTTATTTCCGTATATCCGATTATTATTCTTGATATTACGACTTGGTCACGTCTTTTTAAAGCGGGTGGTATTATGTTCTTATAGAAGTCATTTTTGATGGTTAGCAGTTGTGGTTTCACTAAAGTTTTCCATTCGTTGTTCCAATACTGTTTAACTTTTTGCTTTAGGTGGACAAGTAGAGAATCGAGTGGTAGGTTTGTGTTGTGGTAGGGGATTTTCGAATTTGCTGCTTCCTTAGCAGCTTTGTCCGCTCTCTCATTGATTTCAATTCCTGTGTGGGATAGGACCCATATTATTATAATTGAGTTATTGTTTTTTATTGATTCGATATAGGCGTTTTGGCATTCGTGGATGGTTGTATTGTTTGTCCATTGGTTTAGAATTGAGGCGATAGCATTTGTGGAGTCACTGAAGATGACGAATTTTCTATTGTGGTATTTAGTAGTGGTTTCGAGGGCATGTTTTAGTGTGTTAAGTTCGGTGGTCAGGATAGACGTATCTTGGTGGAGCTTGACTTTTGTGGTTGAATGTTCAAATACGATCGAGTAGCCGATGCCGTTTTGGGTTTTTGAGCCATCTGTATAGATATGTGTATGGTTTTGGTATCTCTGGGATAGTTCCCAGAACAGGGATTTAAACGTCTTGGGGTTGGTTTGCTTTTTGTCGTGTTTGCGTAAATCGGTGGGACAGTCCACGGCAAAAAACTGGGTATATTTCTTGGGGTTGCCAAGATGATTTTGCTGTTGAGGTCGTGTTGGGAAATTCTATTATAGAATGGGAGTGCGGTTTTCTTCATCGGGTGTGTAGCTGTGTTCTGTCGAAAGGTGTTTAAGAATACAGAGTGCTGAGGCGTGTTAGAGATTTTAGTAGCGAACTTGATGCTTAGATGCATTCTTCTGATTTTTAGAGGAACTTCCATTGCTTCGCTCAGAATGTCAATAATTGAGCTAGTTCGGAATGCTCCCACTGCTATCCTAATTGCATGGTGGTGTAAAGGATCGAGGTTTGGGTTAGGGTTTAGGGTTTGGTGGCTTGCAGAGTTGTATACGATAGATCCATAGTCTATCTTAGTTCTTACTATTGTTCTGTATGATAATGAACATTTGCACCCCAGTTGTTTGCTGCAATTGATTTTAGGATGTTGAGACGTTGGTAGCATTCCGATCTAAGTTTATTTATGTGCGGTTTCCATATTAGTCGGGAATCGAAAGTTAGGTATAGTTGTAGATGTCTCTTTTAGTTCTTGTCCGTTGAGGCTTAGATGAATGTTGGTGTAGTGTCTACGTTTACTGAATGTTATCACTGCCGATTTAGAGCTCGAGAACTTGAATCCAATATTTAGTGACAAATTTTGGAGGTTGTATAGACTGTTTTGTAGTAAAGTTTGAGCGGTGAGTGGTTTTCTTCCTCTGTATATTATAGTGAGGTCATCAGCGAATAAGAATTATTTGAACGGGTTAGATAGATTTGTCATCACAACATTTATGGCTATGAGAAATAGGCTAATGCTTAGGACCGATCATAGTGGTACGCCGTTTTCTATGATTCTCGATGAACAGAGATGGTTTGCAATACTAACTTGGAGGATCCTTGCATGGAGGAAGTGTTTGATGAAGTTGAAGATATTGTTTTTGATTCCGTGCATTTGTAGGATTTTTAAAATTCGGTGTCTCCGTACCGTATCATATTCCTTCTCTATGTCAAGAGATACAAGGATTAGTTGTTGTTGAAGGCTTCTACCTAAGTAGTATTTTTTTAAATAAGTCGGACGGTTGCAGAATTATTCAAGAAAATCCATAAAATTTTGCTAGAATCCCGAATGTGAGAATCCAGCTGGAGACTTTTCCTGTCGTTTCTCGGGCAAACAAACGTTACATTCGTGTTTCTCGCACGAATTACAGTACAACTACACTATATTTAATGAAATATCTAAAGAATTACGATTTTCACCAACGGATCTGAAAATTTCGATTTTTTCTAAATATTTTCAAATCTAGCCGATGAATTTCGTTCAAAAGGCTGTCATCCAATTACTTTTGCCCGTCTGCATCTATCTAAGTAGATTTTTCTGAAGTAAGACGGACCGGTAGAAGAATTATTCAAGAAAATCGATAAAATTTCGCTAGAAACGCGATTGTGAGAATCGATCTGGGGATTTTTCCTGTGGTTTTTCGGCAAAATAAACGTTATATTCATGTTTCTCGCACGAAATACAGTACAACTACACTATTTTTACTGAAATATCTCAAGAATTACGATTTTCACTCCCGGAGATCGGAAAATTTCGATCTTTTCTAAATATTTTCAAATCTAGCAGTTGGATTTCGTTCAAAAGGCTGTCATCCAATTACCTTTGCCCGTCTACATCTATCTTAGTAGTTTTTTCTAAATAAGTCGGACGGTTGAAGAATTACTGAAAAAATCGATAAAATTTCTCTAGAAACGCGATTGTGAGAATCGATCTGGAGATTTTTCCTGTGGTTTCTCGGCCTAATAAACGTTATATTCGTGTTTCTCGCACGAAATACAGTAGAACTACACTATTTTTATTGAAATATCTCAAGAACTACGATTTTCACTCCCGGAGATCGGAAAATTTCGATTTTTCCTAAATATTTTCAAATCTAGCCAATGGATTTCGTTCAAAATGCTGTCATCCAATTGACTTTGCCCGTCTGAATCTTCCTAAGTTTTTTGTCTCAAATAAGTCCGACGGTTGAAGAATTATTCAAGATAATCGAAAAATATCGCTAGAAACGTGATTGTGAGAATCGATCTGGAGATTTTTCCTGTGGTTTCTCGGCCAAATAAACGTTATATTCGTGTTTCGCGCACGAAGTACAGCAGAACTACACTATTTTTATTGAAATATCTCAAGAACTACGATTTTCACTCCCGGAGATCGGAAAATTTCGATCTTTTCTAAATATTTTCAAATCTAGCCAATCGATTTCGTTCAAAAGGGTGTCGTCCAATTACCTTTGCCCGTCTGCATTTATCTAAGTAGATTTTTCTGAAATATGTCGGACGGTTCAACAGTTATTCAAGAAATCGATAAAATTTCGCTAGGAACGTGATTGTGGGAACCGATCTGTAGATTTTTCCTGTTTTTTCTCGGCCAAATAAACGTACATTCGTGTTTCTCGCACGTAATACAATAGAACCACACTATTTTTATTGAAATATCTCAAGAATTACGATTTTCACTCCCGGAAATCGGAAAATTTCGATTTTCTCTGAATATTTTCAAATCTAGCCGATGGATTTCGTTCAAAAGTCTGTCATCCAATTACCTTTGCCCGTCTGCATCTATCTAAGTAGTTTTTTCTGAAATAAGTCGGACGGTTGAAGAATTATTCAAGAAAATCAATAAAATTTCGCTAGAAGCGTGATTGTGAGAATCGATCTGGAGATTTTATTTGTGATTTCTCGGCCAAATAAACGTTATATTCGTGTTTCTCGAACGAAATACAGTAGAACTACACTATTTTTATTGAAATATCTCAAGAATTACGATTTTCACACCCGGAGATCGGAAAATTTTGATTTTTTCTAAATATTTTCAAATATAGCTGCTGGATTTTATTCAAAAGTCTGTCATCCAATTACCTTTGCCCGTTTGCATCTATCTAAGTAGTATTTTCTGAAATAAGTCGGACGGTTGAAGAATTATTCAAGAAAATCAATAAAATTTCGCTAGAAACGCGATTGTGAGAATCGATCTTGTGATTTTTCCTGTGGTTTCTCAGCCAAATAAACGTTATATTCGTATTCCTCGCACGAAATACAGTAGAGCTACACTATATTTACTGAATTATCTCAAGAATGTTGCGACTACTACCTAATAATATCCCACTCTATGGATCATTGTGGTGTAATTAGGTGTAATAGAGGTCACAAACGTGGTTAGTATGAGTGGACAAAGTTAATATACTGTAATAAGCGGAATTAGTCCTTGCAGTGTATCGAGTGCAGCACAACCGTGTGTAATCTTGTAATGCCTGGAAATATATCGTAATTCATCGTACCTCTTAGTCCTGTGTCATTCTTCCCAATATTTTTGCGGGAAACGTTATGCGAAATGCATTCAGATTTTCTGTCACTAACGGGAATACGTGTTAGATCGCGTTGTAATGAGACTGTTCCCTAATAAATTCCGACTCTATTGGTCATTGAGGTGTAACTAGGTGTAATATAGTCACAAACGTGGTTATTGTGTGTGGACACTGTTATTATACTGCAATATGCTGAATTAGTGCTTGCAGTGTATCGCATGCTGCAGAACTGTGCGCAATCGTGTAATACATGGAAATATATCGTATTGAATCGCACATGTTAGTCCTGTGTTATTTTTTCTAATGTTATTGCGGGAAACGTCATGTAAAATGCATTCAGATTTGATGTCACTAACGTTTATACGTGCTGGATCTCGACATAATGCGACTGTTCCCTAATAAATTCCGACTCTATGGGTCACTGTGGTATAATTAGATTTTATATAGTCACAAACGTGTTTAGTATGTTTGGACAAAGTTGATATCCAGAAATACGCGGAATTCGTCCTTGTTTCGAATGCAGCAGAATCGTGTGTAATCGTGAAATACTTGGAGATATATCGTAATGCATCGTACCTGTTATTCTTGTTTCATTTTTTCCAATACTACTGCGGAAACGTGATGTGAAATGCATTCAGATTTGATATCAGTAACGGTTATATGTGTTAGATCGCGATACAATGCGACTGTTCCTTAATAAATTCCGACTCAATGGGTCGTTAATGTATAATTATGTGTTATACAGTCACAAACGTGTTTAGTATGTGTGGACAAAGTTAATACGCTGAAATACGCGGAATTCATCATTGCTACGGAACCGTGTGTAATAGCGTGATACGTAGAAATGTATCGTAATTCATTGTACGTGACTGTCTTGTTTCATTATTTCTGATATTTTTGCGGCAAACGTGATGTGAAAAGCATTCAGTTTTTGCTATCACTATCGGTTATACGTGTTAGACCGCGATGCAATGCGACTGTTCCCTAATAAATTCCGACTCTATGGATCATTGAGGTAAAATTAGGTGTAATATTGTCACAAACGTTGTTAGTATGAGTGGAAAAAGTTAATATCCTGTAATATGCGGAATTCGACTTTGCAGTGTATCGAATGCTGCAGAACCGTTGCAATCGTGTAATGCGTGGAATTATATCGTAATTCATCGTAAATGTTCGTCCTGTGTTATTTTTTCTAATATCATTGCGGGAGACGTGACGTGAAATACATTCAGTTTTGCTGTCACCTACGGTTGTACATGATAGATAGCGATAAAATGCGACTGTTCCCTAATAATTTCCGGCTCTATGGGTCATTGAGGTATAGTTAGGTTTTATATTGTCACAAACGTGATTAGTATGTGTGGACAAAGTTGATATCCTAAAATACGCGGAATTCATTCTTGCAGTGTATCGAATGCAGCAGAACCGTGTGTAATAGTGTTTTAAGTGGAAATGTATCGTAAATCGTTGTACCTGACGGTCTTGTTTCATTATTTCTAATATTATTGCGGGAAACATGATGTGAAACGCATTTAGTTTTGCTGTCACTAACGGCTATACCTGTTAGATCGCGTTATAATGCGACTGTTCCTAATGAATTACGTCCCTATGGGTCATTCAGGTATAATTAGGTGTTATATAGTCACAAACTTGTTTAGTATATGTGGACAAATATGATATCATGGAATACGCGGAATTCATCATTGCAGTGTATCGAATGCAGAAGAACCGTGTGTAATAGTGTTTTACGTGCAAATGTATCATAAATCATTGTACCTGACAATCTTGTTTCATTATTTCTAGTACAATTGCGGGTAACGAGATGTGAAATGCTTTCAGTTTTGCTGTCACTAGCGGTTATACGTATTAGATCGCGATATAATGTTCTCTAATACTGTTCTCTAATAAATTCCGACTCTATGGGCCATCGAGGTATAATTAGGTGTTATATAGTCACAAACGTGTTTAGTATGTGTGGACAAATTTGATATCCTGAAATACGCGGAATTCATCCTTGCAGCGTATCGAATGCAGCAGAACCGTGTGCAATAGTGTTTTACGTGGAAATGTATCGTAAATCGTTGTACCTGACTGTCTTGTTTCATTATTTCTGATATTATTGCGGGAAACGTGACGTGAAATGCATTCAGTTTTGCTGTCACTAACGGTTATACGTGTTAGATCGCGATATAATGCGACTGTTCCCTAATAAATTCCGACTCTATGGGTTATTGAGGTATAATTAGGTGTTATATATTCACAAACGTGTTTAGTATGTGTGGATAAAGTAAATATCCTGTAAAATGCGGAATTCGTCCTTGCAGTGTATCGATTGCTGCAGAAAAGTGTGTAATCGTGTAATACGTGGAAATATATCGTAATTCATTGTACCTGGCCGTCTTGAATAATTATTTCTAATATTATTCCGGAAATCGTGATGTGAAATGCTTTCAGTTTTGCTGTCACTAACGGTTATACGTGTTAGATCGCGATATATGGCGACTGTTCCCCAACAAATTCCGACTCTATGGCTCATTGAGGTTTAATTAGGTGTTATATAGTCACAAACGTGTTTAGTACGTGTGGACAATGTTAATACCATGAAATACGCCGAATTCATCATTGCAGAGTGTCGAATGCAGGAGAACCGTGTACGATAGCGTACATTAGATCGCGTTGGTTCTACCTACGGGCGCATTTGAAGCGCCCTCGTCATTTATATAGTCCGTTCGCATTGTTATCAGTTCCTCCTACCACAAGTAAGTCGAGTGAAGCTCGGTTTGGAGCGGGGCATGTTGTGTTGCAGATGCCGTGCAGTGACATATGGAAACACTGTTATTCTTTAGTTACGTGCATCAGGCCAGGGACAGCCCAGGCAGTTGCGCGGCTTTCCGCTACTACGTGGTCATTATATAGCTTTCTAGTTACCCATCTTGTGACTGGGAGTTGCTTCCTCTTTACGTTGGTTTCCGGGCTGGAGGAGTGCTGATGACTGAGTTAAGCTTAGGTGCTCAAGCCGAATAAATTATTCCTTCTGTTTGGAGGACAATAGGAATATGGTGGATATCGCTCAAGGTCTCTTTATCTGCCATCGACGGGCATGCCCATGAAATGTCGACGGTGGACTCTGGCAGAGTTGTTAGGGCATCCTTAGTTCAGAAAGGAAAGGTCGGTATTTGCTGCGCAATCTACTAACGCCCTGCCCATCGGGTTTGTTTTTCGGCAGCATGACGAACTCCTGGCTTTGAAGTCTCCGCGGAAAATCATCAGGAAAGGAAGTGTGTGGGTACGTGCGAAGTACGTACATAAGTCGTCCAGAAGTTTAGTAATCGTCCCAAGGGGCTAGTTATGTTGGGCTTATACCACTACAGTTACGTTATTCCACGCTGCCACGAAAAACCGTGCCTATTGGTCAAGGCCCATAAAGGAGAGTTATATACGGAAGTTCCTCGCTTGATAGCGACGGAGCTTAGCCTATTCCCAATACGGCCTGGGCAGTTTGGGACGGGTTACGGTTCTGCAATTACGGCCAGACCAATTTCCCATTCGTCCATTGTTTGTGTGAGCTTGTGTACCTGGTTAACATTGGCTTGAAGTATATGGCCCGCTAGGGCCACCATTTTGATATTTCCATATCCTCTTCGCGGCTCCTTTTCTCTTCTTCGTTAGTGTCGGCTCTATCCTTTTGTCTGTGGCTGTTGGCCGAGCCGATGACAGAGTTGTCTTTGTTTTCCCTGTGCTTGGGTGTCTGAGTGACATCCTTCACGCTTTTTTTACGGGCAGGTGTCCTATGCCTACTCTTCCCTTGAACTCATGGACGACATAAGTTGCTGCCAATCCTGTGACTAACTGGTCTGCGTAGTTCAGCGGATAGGATGAATTTAGGCGGCAAAGGCAGTCCTTGTCTAAGTGACATTTGGACTGGCAAACGTAGCAGTTAGACTACTTTACCTTGCGATCATTTTAGCTGCTGCTATCGGACATTTAAGCCGATGCACTCCGGAGAGATTTGGCGGATATCTTCTGTTTGAACGTCTGAAGGGTCGCAATCGCCGGCGACTGCTACAGCTGCAGCTACCACAATGGTGGTGACGGAGTCACAGAGGCTAAGTCTGACCTTAATCCTGATCTTTTTGATTGGGCGAGATTCTTAACTCTCCGTCTCTGGGGAAGAATACTTTGAAGCAGTCTGCAAAGATGTTAGCAATGGCCGTGTTGTCTTTCCCAGCGATCTCTAGAATTATTCCGCCTGCTTAGGAACGCTGGAATTGCACATCAGGTATACTTGTTTCCGGAAAATTGATATTATTCATCGCCTTAAACCTTACTTCCTCGTAGGATGTACTGCTGCTTGGTGCTATGGTCAGAGTGATGCAGATCTTCTTGTATATTGACAAGCTTCCCTTCTTCTGGCTAATCCGATCTGGGTATACAAACTTGTGATTACTGCATATGTGGCAATTCCGTCTAAGTCCATGTGGCCTTTCTTCACTCCTTCCTTCCAAGCACTGTGTTCCAGATATCGGAAGTGGATGATGGAGTCGATTTATTCGGAACCAAGTTGCGGTGGGCAGGCACTTCCATTTGCGTTCCTTTCCTTTGTCTCATATTGGGTAACGCCGCACTTCCGCTCTCGGCCTCGGACCGTATCTGTTTCCTATGCGCTTTTCCAGTTGTCGGTTCCTATTTCTGGACTTTTCGGACCTCCTATCTTAAAACCACCAGATCCGCGGCCAGGAACTCAATGACCGCAACTATCTGTACAAAGAGAGCGAATTCGTCAGCTTGGACATCCTATCGAGTGGCTCTCGTATATACAGCATGTGTCTCCGGTTTGGGAGGGCTCGGGAAACACTGGTCAGTTGGAGTTTCCTTCCGTAAGGCAGCAGTCTTCACTTTCCTCTTTATCATATTGATCACACATTCGATAGCCTTCATCGTCGATCGTCTCCTCCTGAAATATTGTCGTATTGTCGATCAGACAGATAGGGATTGTACTTCGAGAAATGTCGCGTGATACATCCGTAACAATTCTTCCGAAATGCTTCCCCATGTTTCTGAGGAGGGAGATCGTTCTATACGCCGAGGGCGTGATGCGATCCCACCAGCGTTTGGGAATAAGAACAAGTTATACTATTTTCCGATCTGCAAGCAATCTCCCGGTGCTCATATATTTGTTGAAGATTCGCAAGAACTTTTGGCCGAGTGTTCTGAGCACTGCTGCCAGTACCCGTTCTGCAATGCTGTCTAGTCGAATAGCGGTGTTTCTTCCTTCCATCTTCTTTCCAGACGCGGCCAGTTCCTCTTCCGTCTTCGGCCGAGTTTCTGACTCGTCATTCGTTCCTAAAATGTGAGATGCGTTAGTACTTTCGGTCTCCGATCTGGAAGAGGGTTTTTAGGGCTATCTACAGATTTTCAGTTCTAAGGGTTCCCGTCGCTGGTTTAGCTCGTGGCCATATCTCACCCAGTACCAACTGGAGCACGCGTCCCAATGGAACCATTTCGAGAACGCCTACCAGTTTGTCACAGGAGCGCGCGTTATCATTTTGAATGGAACGCTTTGGCACGTTCGATGCCTTATTCTGCGTGTAAACGCTTCGCCTATTTCACGACACTGAACCTCTTCCTAAAGGCTCTGGGGAAGCGTCGCCTTGCTCGCAAACATGCACTCCATATCTCGGCAATCTCCATCGTCTACAAATGGACTTCGCTGCGTTTGATGTGCTTGACCCGCGGCATCGCAGCATCACACACGGCGGTTATCAAGAGCTGGAAAACTGCTTGGTCCCGTCTCGATATCCGTTATCGGTCACTCCGGTACTTCCGGTCACGACCCTGCGATTGCTATGACTGCTAGTGTTCGAATTCACCCCGCTAACCGCCTATCTCTTTTTCTCCCTCCCTTTCTGGCTTATGCCGCGACGCTCGTACGTGTGGTTATTCGTTTCTTCCGTTTCAGCTCGGGAGATCCTCAATGTAGATGTATCTATTATCACGCATCGTCTCGACCTCTTCCATCCCTCGCCATCCAGTGACAAGACGCGCGGCAGCAGACGACGCCAAGGAGAAACTATGATAGATTCTCCCTGATATCGGACGGACGTGTTTATCGCCCCGGTGTTCAGCAGTAGGAGATCAAGCCCGACTGCCCAATCTGTGATCAATTGGCATCTTGAGTTCTGCCACGGGGATCCCCAAGCAGTTAACTTTGCATAACACTTTCCAGTAAACATTGAAGTTCCCTAAAACCGAAGTCGGCTGTTGGTTTGTATCGGAGCGAACCACAGCGTCCCTCATCTCGTCCATTATATCCTACATTTGCGAGAGAGGTATATTTTTAGAGCGTAAATTACAATTACTGTTGTGCAACCCTAGACTGTTGCAACGAATACTCTTCCTTGTTTCAGCAGCCGCATCGCTGGTCTTCCGTACGCTCCAGCCCTGATAACGACAACCCGCTCCTCTCGGTCGCGAGAGGCCATGCCAGGACCGCCCATCAGTTACTGTTCGGCCCCGATTGACAATCCTATGCCCCACTCCGCCAGGGAGTTGTCCGCATAAGCAGATCCTGTGCACTGGCCTAGTAATTCAGGTTGGTTTGTAGTTTGCGGCCCGCGAAGGCGAAGATTATTCCACGCCTATTGCCGCTTCAGTGCAACATACCTCGATTTCGGATCCGTCCATGTTTTCTTCTTCCAAGGCCCCTGACGCACGTCTTGTAGAGGGTGACAGTCCCGTAATCACCGCTTTCTCCTTAGTGTTGTCCCTGGTTGACTCAGTCTTTCTTCTCATCGGCGGCGAAAGGCAGAACTTACTGCCCGGACGATGATTTGCCACCCGTCCTAATTCCGTGCACTCTGGAAGTGGCAGTAGAGTCCCTGGAACGTTGTCCGTGATCGCCGCACATTTAGCAGCGTTCACTGCAATCCACACCAGTTGAGCATTCGTACCTGAAGTGTCCGTAAGTCTCCATGCAGCGGTAACACTGCATTGGAAGTGTGACGAGTGCCCTAATACGAGCTCAGATCCAGCCTAACAGTGTCCTGCCCGCTGCTGTTATCCTTCTAGCAGCTGCTACAGGACACATTACCATCGACGTCTTACATGCCCGAACCTGACCGACAATGCGTTGCAACCGCCGAGGCTGACAATTGCCGCTGCCAGCTCGGACGGCGTGACGGACATGTCCATATTCTGAAACATTTTTCAGAGGCTGAGACACATTTGCCTCCTTCTCGTCATTGAAGATGTCGCGAAATCGCTCTGTAAGAGCTTCCTCATTCCTCATGCTCTCTTCTCTGCCCTCCAACACAACGCCACCGGTTCCTGCACTTCTGAAACGCAGATATGGAAGGCCTGCGTTCGTGAGCGTGACGCCGCTCTTCGCTTGCGTCATGATGTCGGCCTACTCCTCAGTATTTCCCAGAAAGACAGTTATGGTAACCGCTGCAATTTTGGGAACGCTGGCATCGTATTTCCTCCCCTTGCCCTTCCGTCCCTGGCTTGGAAGAAGTCTTTGCTGAAGATGCAGATGTGGCAATTGCTGCCTACCAGCCTCCGTCATTCTTTTGGCGGATCTCCTTGTTCTCCTGCTAACCACCCGAAGGCAATCGCTGGTCTCAAAGGTGGAAGCATCCCTGCCGGATTTCTCAGGGAATAACACGTATTCATTTCCTCCGCTTGCATGTTCATTTCTGCTCTTGCGATACCCTAAAGAAGGATTTGCATATTCCCGCGCACGAGATAGGCGACCGCGGCTGGCGCGCGGCGGTGACATCCTCCGCGGAGGAATGCGGCGGGATTCTGTACCTCCGGACACCTACTCCCAATGCAGCAAGTTCCCTGGCAGAATTCCTTACGATCTTCTGCAACGAGGAGTCTCACCTCTGGTGACTGATTGCCTATTCCCGCAGAGACTGTCACATCCTGTCGGACGGAGCGTCTTTCCCACGCCCTGGGAGATGTCGTCGCTGCCACTCTTTTAACCCTCATGCCGTCGTGACATTGTCTCATGCGCCCTTTGTTCCAGGAACACAAAGATGCGTTAGACTTCTTCATTGCCGCGCTCGCAATGAGCTCATTCTTTACACTAATTTCCTAATTTTGAATTCGGAAATGTCCTATCTGCTTCTGCTGGGCTGTGCTTCCTTTCGGGGTAGTGCCATCTGTTCAATTCGGACGCGCTAGCTCGGGAACTTCCCTCCGACTCCTTTAGGAATCCCTTGTGTCTGCCTTTGAGATCCCCACTCTACAAGTAATTTCTTTGCGGCCGTCCGATGACGATGCAGGGGAGATCTGCTCGTTCATACTCTCTGCGCCGAGCCCAGCGGCTTCGGAAAACCCTGTACCATTTCTTTTGTTATTCTAGTCTTTCACATTTAATTTTGTAGTTTAATTTGTTTCAGGAAAACTCAAATCCGTCGTCTCACCCATTGATCTCTCACTCTTTTGCACAGTGCGCTAGGAACAAGTGTTCCAACAAAGTATCCCAGGAAGCATCGTTGACACGAGTGGACCATTTAACCCGTATAATTCCTCAATTTTGCCGAAGAAACAACGTCTACGAGAAGGCCTTACGTGAGTCATCAGCTACATCGAAGATTCTGAAATAACGTCAGAAAATCATTCCCAGAATTCAATTGCTCAAACCTAACATATTTCTTTTCTTTTAAGTGGAGGAAATCATCTAGAAACACCCGATGTTCCTGTGAGAATTGTCGCGTAGTATCGGATTCCTAGCGAATAAAATCTCCATCTGATGGTCATCTGCCAGTCTGTGGGGGGTATCGCCGAGAAATTTCTCCGATCTCACTCAGGCAGTAGCCTCTGCGGCTACATTTCGGGATATTGTTCGCTTCTTCATGCGTATGAGTGGCAATATCAGTACCATTCTATTGCTGTCAATATTTCAGGGCTTTGCAAGCCCTCACCTTATTTTGTAGATTATTTAATTTCTGTCGTTTCTCTTGTTTTCCCCCGTAGTTCGGCGTTAGCTGGTCCTATATGGTGTTGTTTCTCTGGTTACGGTATCTTCTGGTCTTGTTCATCTGTCTGATCCGTCTCAAAAAGAGATTTTTTCTCGAAAGTTTTCTCATCCGTCCTCCTGATTACTTCCTCGCAGAAGTTAACAACTGTATATTTTTGGATGAAGTCATTAAGTAAGACCACATTAATCGCCTTCAGAATCCGGTTTGAGCCAATAACACCGCGGAAACTGTTGCGCTGTGTATCAAATCGCGGATATATTTCGGTCGGGTGTTGTGCCGTGTCTAGGACACTTCTGGCAGCCTAGGTGTCTTTCCGCTCCTACCCTATAGAGGTACTCATCCTGAAAGTTAGGGTTTGAGCACCATGATAGAACCAGGTGTTCCAGCAAAGATAGACCGCTACTCTTGTCCGTTTTAGTCTCAGTTCCGATTGTTCAATTACTTTTCGGCGCTCATCTCGCTTCAGGGATCAGGATCTCATATACGCAGCCATGGTTCTGTAACTCAACACCCGTGCTTCGATGCTTTCGTATCCTATCATTGGTCTCTGTGTATGCATCTGCAGTATTACAGAAAGTAGTCATGCCTGCCAGTATTAGCACCACGTCATGTGCGTCAGTGCGATAAGCACGAGTAACGCGAATAGCCTTCGTATTTTGTATTCGCAGTAAAATTTTAAAGCCATCCTTCGTGATGTGTCGTCCCATATCGATGACCCGTATAGAACCATGGATTTGTTCAATTCCGTGTACAGATGGCGCTCTTTGTTACCGGGTCCTTCTAAGTTTGGGAGCACGCGGACCAGAAGTGCAGAAACTCCTTCCACCTTTGGCGATATTCGATTAAAATGGTTAACGAAATTGGAGAATCCACCCAGGATGTTTCCCGGGTTCTTTAGATCTTCTTTCACTCTTATTCTTTCCCCTTGCACGAATAGCCAACTAAGGGAAGGTTTGTCTATCCTCAGAACAACGTGCATCCAGATGGCTTCGGTTTTCTCGGCGGCGATTTCCAGAACTTACTTCGTATCTCCTTGATAGCTACCACTAACGTCTCCATGTGTCTCAAAGATCTAGTCCACCCTTTCCGACCTCGACAATAAGTATATCATTGGCGTAGCAGATAACCTGCACGCCGATCGAAACTGCTGCATATTTTGTCCGAAGTTCCGAAGGACGATATATCTTTGTGGGACACCTTCCGTGACTGTCCTTGTTCTATGCCCTTCCATAATGACATATGTTATTGCTCTTTCTGGGAGGTAGTTCCGTATTATATTCTTTAGATACAGGTGCAAACTATGTCTTGAGATTGTGGTTAGTATTCTGCACCAGGGAAGGGAGTTGAATATGTCAATTGACACGGCCAGCGCCACTCTGCCGTGTGTAACTGCTGGTTGCGCATAATTGACTACCATATCAATCGTGTCTATAGTAGACCGGCCCGTCTGAAATCCGAATTGTTTCTCCGAGATATTTGGGCCGATATTTGAAAGGTGTGAGGCGATCCTATTTGCCACGATTCTTTCGAGTATCTTTCCCACTTCTTTTAAGTGGCAGATTGACCTAAACGACAATAGGGAATCCACTTCTTTTTTCTCAGGTTTGAGTATTAGGACCAGGTTGACCACATTTGCGAATGTGACCAGTTCGGAGGCATGTACTTAAGAAAGTAGTGAGTATTTCTCTGAGTTTTAGGAGAATCGTATCTAGTACACGTCCGAGATACCTTCTGGGGGTGGGACAGTATTATTTCTCCTCATATTTTCAATTGCCAGGGCGAACTCTCTGTTCGCTAATGGTGGAAGGGACAGTTCAATTGTGTGCCAGCCGGACTGTGTTCTTTCCTCCTGCGAGTTTGGGAAGAGTATTTATAAGAATATTTCCTTTATATTTGGCGCGTCCATTTTAGATATCTTTGTTCATTGTTAAACTCCTGATGCAGTTTCCGTATATTTCTGATGTCCGTTGTGCCGGCCGATTGTCAAGAAATGATTACTTCGATTACACGCAATGGCAGTTAGTCGACATTTGAAAAAGACGTATATAGAGGGGCAGTCAACCACCCACTGGATACATGATTACGAGATGCCGCACAACCCAACGACGACAACGACCACGAATATCTGGTGATAGCTGCTGAGCCCCAGTTGACAAAAAAATAAGCAAACAGAATTAAGTAGTGGGCAAGTGCGCACTTGCCAAGAAGGGTGGTTGGTTGATTTTTAGTAACTGTACTACTCGTAGAAGAATGTACACAATCAGTATACCAAGGAAAAGGGCAAAGGGAGTTTTGACATCTTTGTTGATTATTGTACTCTTCATGCAATTTTCATTTCTTCAGGTGTACGTAGAGCCGGCCGGTTGTCAAGAACTTTATCCTAAACTAAACTTAACTTAAACATCTTTCGTTACCCAGTCACAAAATTTGAGGGCCAGGCGCTTAATGTTTGTGTCCTTTTATTAATAAAATGCCCAGTGAATTAAGACCAGTTTTACACTTCACACAGTATTCTTGATGTTCATATCGTGGCAGGTCGTCCCCATCATAGTCCTGTATCGGATTCGAGTAGTAGGAATATTTCAGTGTTTCCATTGTCTTCGATACATGAGTATTATATACTAAGGCCCGTAGAGTACTGTAGTTCTATACATGCATTCATCTCCTGGTGTTGATGACGTCATAATCTTTCTATAGCTTTATACATATCTGATGTAAGGAAAATGACAATGTTCAATAATTAAACTCTCTACATCTGTATTTAAGAACCTAAGTGACTTTCCAGTTATAGTTGTCTGTAGCAGTGCGAGTTTTACGAGTTGTTCTGCTTCTTTGAATACTTTTATCTATTCTGGTTCTATTGGACCTTTAGAGGGTCCAATGCGGAAAATCTCGAAGTTTTAAGACATACATCCTTTGCCATCTTCGGGGAGAAGTGACTTATATCATATTTACTTCAAGTAGATTCGGACTACTCCTCCCGGCTTCTACTAATAACTCTGTCCATTTAGACAGACAGTTTAACAATGCGTACTCACTTAACTGTAGTGACAGTACGTATTTCTTTGATCTATTTATTATCCAGTAGAAACACTTCTGTTCTTCAATTCTCAGTTTCATTCCACAGTGGGAGCTCAAACTGGCCAACCGTCAGCCGCCATAATTTAGATATTCGTTCTAATTTCACTTAACCTTCATACGGCAAATATTCCGTTATTTTTTAGGTAATTTAAAACGGTAGTAGACTGCATTTGCTGTTTTCTTCGTCCGTCGCCACGGGCGGTGATATTACCATTTTACTTTTATTTTAATAATCTGTATATTGTAACTTCAATTGCTGGGCATGGGGGCAAATGTCGTTAGCTCCCTGTAAGTGAAACACTATGCTAGCTCTAGCTAAACAGATAACTATTAAAGAAGCATGAGTCCTCATTGATCTTTTTCGCTGTATCGCGTATTTTCACTCCATGTGTATGAAAGACAGCAATTACAACTTTTGCTTTTGAAATGTGCTAAATTCTTCACGACAAAATAATAACATTTATTGTTGGTAGCCATTGCCATCAACGTTGCCATCGTACCTGTCTAAATAATATAAATAACTGTTATACAATCATGATCGGTATACGCAGAAGATAGAATAAACGAAAACGAAAAGACGTGCTATAATTATTCTATAATCATGATATAATCAGCCGTAATCATAGTGTAATCATGCATAATAATTCATAATCATTTTTGGCGAACTCCAGCGGTTGATGTAAAAAGGGAAAGGGAAAGCAAATTAATTTTTTACTGATGATAAATTGCCTTTCACCGTCGCTTTGCTCTCTTTTACTGAACTAATTTACGTTACCACTTCAATAGCACCATTCGAATCTTTATTTACTTCAAATTTACGAATCTCACAACGAGATTGATATTTGCAAGGGTAACCAAATGTCAGATCTATTCTATGAGATCTATGAAATACCCCATTTATAACATTTTCAATGAGAAAGGCTATTTTTATAATAAATTTTTTAGGAATTCAAAAAGTTAAAACATCCACCATGCATATACAGGATGTTTCGCCTAACTTACGCACCTTAAATAAAAGATTCGTCCGATGAAAAATTATTATATACAAAAGTTGCATAATTTACAGTGATATAAGTCTTGGATATATCTATTGATCTCCCTGAAACACCTTGTGTAATATATTTCTTACTATTTTAATATCTATTTCTACCCATTACCCAAATTAATTGGAAAATATAAATATATATATATATATATAACGTTGTAATTACTTTGGAACCATGCATAAGCAGAATACAATACAAATACAACGCGTACTCTTACTGGGAGGACGGTAGAAGTCTGAAGCGAAATATGAGTACAAGGCATCCGGCAGAAGTAAATAAAAATCAAGCAGCGACAAAGGAGTTGCCCGTCTACCACCAAGCAGTTGTCTGTCCACCAATTTGCAGTACCTTGCCGTTTGTTATTATTCACCTTATATTAATATTGATAATAAAACGTGTTAAACGATTAAGCAATTTAATTACTTGTACCTGAAAGATTGCGCTCCAAAATTGAACAGTCCTCCGGTACCCATGTAGAATAAACGTAAAGAATAAACTTAAACGTAAGAAATACTAAACAATTTTATGAGGCTACGAAATAATTAATGAAACGTGCACATATGTTTCTGTTTTTCTGTTTATCAATTTGACAATTGTGTATATACATAACGATGAAAAATATAAAATAAAAACTTGGTGTCATTTTAATACGGAGGAGTGAGTTATTACGGGAAACTAAATATCGTTTTATCATAATTATGAGCATAGTTAGGAGGAATTATACTTATGAATTGTGAAGAATCTAAGTCTCTCTCCAACTTCATTGTAACTCAATATGTTTGCCATAATCGTTACTAGTTTCAAGTTACATAATTTTTATTCAAGCTACCTACAATTCTTCTAAGTTTGACTTTTACTAACGTTAAATTATAATAATATGTGTTATTACTTCGCTTATATAATACAAAGGACACTAAATCCATTCTATTGTGTTAATGTATATTCGATTGGATGTCAATTAATTTAGCATCATTCATAGGAGTAAACTACTTAATTGTTACTCCATTTTCTTTTACTACATTTAAAAAATAATTTTCTGTAGTATTTAAAAGATCCATATATGTACACTATGTCCTATTTATACAAAAATATATTATTGTAAGTTACGTATTTTGAACTTTCATTTGAATTTTACAAGTTTCAAAATAGTGTGAATAATTCTTTCAAAAAAACTGAAGTGGATAAATCAAACATTATGATAATAAAATTTTTCACGAGTAAATATATCTTTTATATCGTTCTTATATAGTTCTTTTACATCGTTGAATTATTAAGTCAATATTTTATGGACACCGTAAAATTGCTTTTACTTTTTAATTTTTTACTATTATATGGACCGTTGCATATTCATGTATGCAATTACAAACTTCTGCAATCCAACAAATATGAAATAAAATACACCAAAATTTTTTATTTTAAAATAATCTTTACGTAAATAAATATAAGTGTTATAATGTATAATGTTACAGGTATAGAATCAATTGCCGTTTTCCAGATTCAAGCATTTTTTGTAATATAGGATAATATTGTGAATTATGGTTCTATAATAATTTCACTGAACGAAGACGTGTGAATGTAATGCATTCTCATTAAAGATTTGAGCATTTGTATTACAAAAGCGTATTGTATCCTGAAGAAGGTTATTATATTTATATCTACTGCTTGCTTATTAAGTGTTTAAAATTTCTTTTAGGAATAATAAACATTTTAATTATTAAAGTCTATAAACCTAATTATTAAATAGTAAACAATATATCTTATGATACAATTATTTTGAAATTGGTGCAATATGATGTTTTGAATTTCTGAGATTCTATTTCTGAAAATATAGCTTCCGTTTAAGTATAGTATTTAAATAAATTAATCGCATTCATCATACGCGTATGCATCTGCCTCTGTATCCCAAATGCACCTTGTACTTATTTTCACCACGGCGCCATGCTGTTTATCCAAAACCACATTCACAAAGTTTTTGTATCGTTTCAATTTTAACTGTAATCTGTAAGTACATAAGAAATTGTTTAGAATTCTAGATCATATAATTGAAGTAGATTATTTAATAGTCACTTCATTTTTTTAGAAGAATGAATTTCACCTTATAAATTTCTCTCTAATTAGATCTGTAATAATAATTGTCTAATTAGAGCAGCTTCCTATACATCATATGTTTTCGTAGAAAGTTGAACAAACACATTATGTATAACTCTTTTAGCATTTTAAACTTGTATCTAACTTATTTGTTAGACTATATCTCAATTAACAGCGTGCATATATTATTCAGTTAACTATTGAGTGTAAGCGAAAACACGTTGAATTAGAACCTAACGTTTCTGTCAGGTCGAAAACCGTCAGTGTAATACAAAAACTGAATCGCCGTGACAATAATAGCAAAATGTGTATGTCTTAACGTCATAGTCGGCGAGGAGGCAACGAGCAGTTAGCGATGGACCTTTGAGTGTCGAGTCCTTAAGTATCTCCACGTTCACTATCGATATTTCGGCTTTTTGAAATCTGTTATTTTTTCTTGAATCTCGCCAGATTCTTGTGAAAAAATAGTGCCTTTTCTTCTGACGTACTCTGTTATTTTAATGAAATCTTTGTATTTTTTTGTACATTAGGAAATATTTTCTATGCAAACATTAGGTTAATCAACTTATTCAAACAATCACACGAGGCGTTAAAGCACGAATGAATACAGACAGCATAGTTAGTTGAAAGAAGTGTCGCTAGACACTGAGATATCTATCAAATCAGATAATATGTATATAATAAAGAGTAACAAATAAAGAGAGACAAAGTTTCCTGTAGAAATTATGCGTCATTAATTAACTGGAAATCTATCACGTTATATATTACGTCATATAGCTATATGAATGAACAAAGACGCGTCATTTGACGTGAAATTTATTACCTCGAAAGAGCAGAGACGCATCGCTACTGGACCGGAAATTTGAAACAAACATAATGGAAACTGATTACATAAAGAGAGAGAACTTATAATTAACTATTCGGTCTATTCCAATTTAGTTATCATATTTATTAATAATGATTACTTTGATTAACTGAAAATGAAAAAAATTTACTATTATCTTATACTAGTTTCATATATAGTACCGTTGATTAACGACAAAAACATTACAGATATTCAAAAAATATTACCTTTTCGTACAATCTGCTGTTCATATTAGTAGAAAATATATTTTATTTACTTGATCAATTATTTCTAAATCAATTTATTGCGAGCTAAATTAATTTTATATTCTCATATTATAACTTTAGTTATTGCATGGTATTGCACCTAATTCTTTTAATTTCTTTACAGAATAAATAATGCCCAAATTCACAATTATTCAATAATTGTTCAAATCAATTTTAAATTTCATTTTCAAAATTATATGATGTTACTTTCAAATTTTGGATGTACTCACATAAGACATAGATTGCAAGGCGTGGGCGAGCAGAAAATAGTAGGTTGTGAATTCTAAGTTGTAAGTAGCAGACAAATTAAGACCAAATTCGGTGTCATGTCTGTCTCATATAAGATTGTCCCTCTTTTCACCCTTCCCGACTATGTCAATGGAAATGTAGGTCATTTTTAGTGTAGATGCAAAATTGGGCCCAACTCATTCCTGGGTACTGCCCAGGGATGTGCTCTTCATATCACCCTCGTACCAGTGTTATCATTTTGCGTCTATTAACTCTGGTAATAGACCCAATAAAATAGACCTGAAGGACACGTCTCACCTACCAGTGTTAACGTTTACTGGTCATGGTAATAGAACCATGACCAGAGGAACGCTTCTCCTACACAAATAATTAAAATCGAAACAAATCCAACATGAATGTTCCACGCGGACTCAATAGTAATTAAATAATGAGAACAAATTTTTAAGAAGAATAATTTCATTTAACTCGCAAGAGAAATTTAGCCAGTTATGCACAGACCTTCATTTCTATTTGAAATAATATTGTCTTCCAAATGAGAATTTTTAAAAATTCTGGCATGGTTCTTCGATTGTTAATTGATACAGGTAACAGTACAATGCAATTGACGCGTTCTTTTTCTAAGTGCAATTTTCGCTGCTTTACTGAAACCGCGATAAACCTTTTCTTGATAATGATACCAGAATGTATAAAACGCATTATAGAACAAATAATAATAATAATCGCTCATAATTTCGGCCCTGCTACATTTCATTTCACAACAATGTAAATGTTTATTTGATACACGCTTTGATTCATGAAGAAGTATGCAAAACGCAAGAAGAATTCGCGTTCTCAAAGATCTTAGCAACGTTTGAACTGTTTATCCAAACTGCATGTTAGCACATCAGATCCGGTAAAAGAAGCTCCAGTAACCTTCGTTTAATAGTACGTAGAGTGCAAGCAATATCACTGAAGCAATTGCAAACTTTGAACGATTTCAGTCCAAAATATATGTTGATTGAAACCTCTATGTTTGATTCTCGCGTTTATGCTCTAACAAGGTTTACAATAACACAGTGCGTAATTTTCATCGTCGATTATGCGATATTGATAATTCCTTTAGGTTGTTGATTCTAATTCAATTATTTGTTCCACATAATCGTACATTCTCTGGATTACTGCCCGAAAACTCGGAATTTTCGCATCAGCAGTCATTTCCTCATAGTAAGCTCATTGTCGTTACTTTAGTTCGGCGATATGGTATAACTGTAAATTTACATATTTATATTAGATTTTTCCTAAGAGAATTCCTAATTGTCCTTTTGATGTTGGAATAAAAATAGAGTAGTCGATTATTTTGTAAAAGCATAGAAGGAAATAAAATTTATCTAACAATTTATTTCGTAATTACTTACCAAATTGAAAAGTGTTAACTGCGGTTATCAACTGGTCATTACAGATTATATTTAAATTATTTAATTTTGTATTTATTCATTTATTTACTTTTATTTTACAATCTCTATTATGAGAAGTATTAGATAATGTGTTTGGTTTATAAATTAGTTTAGTGCCTTTGTGTTGAATCATAAACATTTATAAAATGTGGTATAAATTACTCAAAGTAATCATATATTATTGTAAGCTAAAAACTTTCTATAGTAATATAAATAAATATGATTAAGTGTAAAGGCAAGGAGAATTTGTTCTACCATAAGCAATGATCAAAGCAAAAGTAATGATCGTAAAGCAAAATTAATAAATAAAAGGCAAGTTAGTTTAAAAAGAACACTGAATAAAAATATAAAATAATATCAACTGTTCCAAATTTTAATACAATATGGTATAACTTATTTTATTATTCTGCTACAACACAATTAATTGAGGGTTAATTCTAATTTCAAGAGTTAACATCATTTAAATTAAATTTTAACCTATTGCTTTAATACTGTTGTATAATGTAGTGATTGATCTTTAATATTTAATACCTCGCGAAATAATTTTTTTTAAGTTCTATAAATAAAAGGCACAGAAGTCAATCTTGTCATTTTCTGTACAAAAATACTTCCGTTGTCAATCGAAATCAAGTGAAAAGGACACTATAACGTTGTAAACGTAATGGGAGGGACGCATACTTGGGCAATAATTATGACTCTTATTTTATGAGACTGGGTGGGCCAACGGTGCATCTAACCTAGAAATGATATACCCAGCCGCGTGGAAATAGTCGGGAAGGATTCTAAAGAGAATTAATTCTAAATCATCGAAAATTGCTTTGAGACTGATCTATCACGATGGTGCAGTTAATTCTATTTTCAAATGGTTTTACAATTTTCATTAGGCCAACATTAAACCTACTTTAAAGAAATTAACCTCACCGTTTTAACATGATCGCAAAGATCAATTTATTAAAGAAATTTATCAATTAACTTATGCGTCTAAAGATATTGCCCAGGCACCTAAATAGAGCCATAAAATCCTCGTGATTGGGAAAGGAACAAAAAGAGTTGACTTTACAAGGCCGACTTCAGCGAACTCGACAATAGTGAACAATAATAAGCATCAGTCGAGACATCGTTAGTGATGGTATTATAATGATTATGTAATGATTAAGTACTTCCATCAATGGAAGATTTTAATATTGAAATATATGAAATATCTGCCTAAATTGTCTTTAATTAGAAAGTGATCCATGTTCAGTTCATGAGATTTATAAACAATGAAAATCACAAGATAAATTGTAAATAAGAAATCACAAATCATTCGAAAAGAAAATCTTCTTTGAACAGAATACAGTCAGTCACGAAATTCTTTATTCGACCACAAAATTTGCTGTATCTATCTCAATCAAATAATTTAAGTGCATATATAATCAAAGAATTGTTTATATTTGGATATTAACGCATGATAACCACGATTTGCGTGAATGTATTACGTGTTGTTTTAAATTAAATTTAAAAATCGTATACTGTGTGACTCTGAATTCTTTATACACTTGAACGACCTTATAAAAGCATAATGATTATAAATACAGACTTTCAGAGCAGTGTGATAGAATGTAAAACGACCTCGATAACAAGCACATACTCTGTTACAATATATAATACACTATGTCAAGAAAGAAAATTCCGTTAGATACTCGCAATTCAGTGGTACAACTATGAGAAGAAAGAAAATCTTATCGAGAAATTGATAATATGGTTAAAATAAGTCGTGCAAGTGTACAATCCAGAATAAAAAATTTTAATTTGCCTGATTCAACTTCCAATAAACCTATATCTGGCCGTCCAACATAATTAAATGCTCGTGATGTTCGTACTGTAATTCGTAAAGTGCAAAATATTTCAAAAATTAGTGCACCAAAATTAATGCAACACGTTGTAGAAACAACGGGCAAGAATTGTCAGTCAGAAACTGTGAGAAGAAAACGATTTATATACTGAGTGAATCAACAAAACTTACTCGAATTTGCCAAATATTATATTAATAGAGATTTTGAATTTTGGAAAAAAGTCGTATTTACAGATGGAAGCAAGTATAATATTTTCGGATATGATGGTAGGGAAAATTTTCGAGAAAAGGAACACGGAGATGAATACCAAATGTTTCATTCCATCTGTTAAGAATGGTATATGTAATGGTGTGTGGTACAATTGCAGCGCCGGGAACGGGAAAATCATTATTTACGGGATTATTTATTGAAGGTATCCTGGATGGTCTGAAATATTTGAATAAATGGCGAAATAATTTGCCAATTTCAATTGATCGTTTCAGCATGGAAAACGAATGGGTCTTCTAGCAGGATAACGATCCGAATTATACGGCTGTGGTTTTTAAATATAGGTTATTGTATAATAGACAACGGCAATTATTTACACCACCCCAATCAGGAGACCGTAACTACGTCGAGCATATTTGGGCAGAATGAAGTAATAGCATCAGAATATATATTACAGATGAGAAATCTTTAAAAATTCTTTTACAAGATGTCTGGAACGAAATTACAAATATTCCAGATACTAAAACATTAATTTCTTCGATGCCAAGAAGATTACTGGCCGTTATTGAGGTAAAATGAGGACCTACAAGACATAAATAGAACATTAAGTTTAGTTTTTTTTAGTTTTACGTTGATATCATAAGTGTATGGACACTTTTGTTGCTTCAAATTTCTTACATTTATTTTTGCACTTTATATTTTATACTTCTGTGCGTTTTTTTGTTAATAAGTGTGTGCACCTGTAACAAATCAGGACGCGCATGAGTCACACCATGTATCTGTTATGTATGTATGTGTGTTTGTGCATTGCTCAACGACTTTGCGTTGGCCTTCTGAGTCAGTCAGCCGTTCTATAATAAGTCATTTTGCATCGACGTGTAACAAGCTTTCAGTATATTGTCCCAAATATATTACATTATTAGATCTTTAGCCCAGCAATAAGCATAATAAACAATAATATTCCTTTAACACATGTATAAATTTAATTAACAAACAATTTGATGAACAAAAAGCTTAAACCGCTATATTTGCTATAATAATTAGAAGCTATTGGGTATATGAATACTTTTGTGACTGACTGCATCTCAATTATAACGTGCGAAATTGAAGATAGAATACGAGTGCGATCTTTCTGTTTGGGAGTGTAGAACAGTAAAAACCATTATAATGAACACAATACCGTTGTTTTATATAATACAATACTAATACCTAATTAACAATCTCTATATACCATGTACAAAATCTATGATATTGGTAGAAAAACTACTTCAATGAAAGGTGTGATGCAACCATCCAATGTAACAATTTACAGAATGAAAAATAACTTTTTGTATGTTGAAGTCACGTGAAAATACGTAGAGTATGACACTTAAAACATTATGCGACGTGTCTGTCACTGGTTATCGACAGTATTCTTTTCATATATAACGCGTGATTGACGAAGCAAACTTAGTACACTGCTATTGTTATTAAATTTAATATATTAAAGAAATCCTCAGGATTACTGGAAGGAATAGTTGTTGAATATTGCTTTTATTTACGTTTATTATACGAACAGTATAGTGTATAATATGGCAATAATAATTATAATTGATTTTATTAAAACAGTTTAGTCAAAGATAAACCAGCAGCATCCGTCAGAGAATGTCGTAGCATTCTTAGTCATGGTTCTGCTAACGTTTCTTCCCAGCAGTGTTGTACTTTCATCATAACTATTTTTACAGTTTTCCTGACATGGGATGCTAGACGCAAATGTAACCGTGATCTCGCCTACCGCAGAAATATTTCAAACGGCGTAATCTGAAAGATAAACAGAAAGTACGCACTGCATTAGTACGCATAACGTGTTGATGACCAATCCATCGTTAGTGAGGAACAGCCGCGCCAAATGCGTATACATTGTGCACGGGCACAACTGTAGATGAACTGTTTCGCCAGTGCGATCAATGAAACCAAACTCCGAAAAACGTGAATAACGAAATAGCAAACCTAGAAGAGAATGTGCGTGTAAAACCACAGGCGATTATAGTTTCTCGTCATAAGAATCAGATTAATATTCGGACAATCGAGAATTTTTAATTTATCATGTTGTAATTTTGCTCATAAGAAAAAATATTAACATTTTCCTATATATTGTATTTGTATAAAGTATTTAGTTAGTAAGTACACCAAAATTAATTGTATAAACCGTAATAATTGTTGTACTAAACGCTGTAAATGAAACAATGTCTGATTTTAAAACCAAATTGATATTCTGGCACTGTGATATAGCATCAAACGCGCAATAATTTTGACTCCATGGTTTGTTTGTAAACATGATGAACTGTATGAAGCGTTCCGAGTCGTTGATTAGTTGTTAGCTCTTCAGTATTTACAGAATACAGTTCTGAATAATGGGAAGTGAAGGTAATACTTCATTTGACAAACACCTACTTGTGATTTTTGACAACGCGAAAAGAAAATCGAACACAGACATTTCTGCGATGCTGAATATATGAAGAAGTACAGTCAATGACATTGTTACCAGATCTAAATGTGAAGATTGCATAGAACCTATACCGCAAAAAGTACAACCTAGAATGTTTGTCACTCGGAATGAATGTTATATAATCAGAAAAATCAAGGCTCCTACGTTTTGTGCACCACAGTTGACTACGTTTTGTGCACCACAGTTGACTAGTGCACTCTTGAAAGGGAGCATAAAGAAAGTAACTTCTCAATACAAAATTTATTAATAGAAGCTGGTAACAATAAAAAAGTTGCAAGAAAAGTGCCGTTCATAAACAAGAAGAATAGGAAGCAGAGATTATATTTTGGTACAGAGTTTGGTCATTTATTTTAAAAGACAGTACATTTTCTAATAACGTGATATTCTGCGATATTTCTCAAGACATCGAGAAAGGAAAATGAAGAATTTAAACACAAAAATAAAAGAACCTGTGAAGCACGGAGGTGAAGTTGTGTTAGTCTGGGAATTCATTTCAACATTTGTGACAGGAGATTTAGCTTTTATAGATATCATGGTTAAGAATATGTTTTTAAATATTCTGAAATATAAACTTTTCAAAGAAGGTCAAAAAAACGGGAATTTAATCTACATTCAAATTTTATCAAAATAACGATATCAATCGCAAAGTACGAATTGTAAGAGAATATTTAATTCATAATTGTCCGAAGTTATTGAAAAACAGTTATTAAACACAACCTTCCCCCCCCCCCCATCATCCAAGTTCCCGCACCTAAACCCTATTGAAAATTTATGGCATGAACTGGAACCGAGAATTAGGAAAACTTCAATATCCACGAAAGGTCATTTAAACAATGGTTAAATGAAAAATGGAACTACGTAGACACAGATTATTTGAAAAAAATAACTTGTAACATTTCCCAACGTTTAAGAGTAATTAAGGAAAAGAATACTCTTCAAAATACTGAATTAGTTTAGAATTTAGTGCAGAAGTCAATTTTCTGCAGTGACCGAAAGTTAATTTGGTATTATAATTAGACATTGTTTTATTTAAAGTACATACTACAACGATTATTACAACATTCGGAAGTAATATTAATACTTCTGTTAACTAGATATTTTATATTGATATAAAACAAAAGAAATATTTATTTTTAAATTACAGCATGATAATGTGAACATTTCAGAGTTTCCATGTATTAATTAGGTTCACTGTAAATCGCAGCATATGGAGAGCGATTATAGAGGCCCTTTGTAGCGAAAATGTTAATTTGTTTCATTTCGACGATTCATAGCTGACTAGAGACACATTAATGTTGTTTTTAATGTTTACGTAAACAGACAGAAGATATTCCTAAACTATGTAAAGTTTATTCCTAAAATTACGTTTGTTTAGCCCCCAGAGTATTCGAGATATTTCGGCGTGTTTTGTTACAGGATGATACCGCGGTTATGAGCAAAGATGAGAACGCATCCCTGTGTGAGTGGATAGATTATGTGTTAGGATGTTTCGATAGGTCTAGAGCAATCCGCTGCAATCTGTAATACGAGCGGTACACATCAAAATGCGAACGAAAATGAACTCTGAAGCTATATTTAACAAACACCTTCTTCAACATCCCTTTCCAAAGCGATACTGGACGATCCTGATATGAAATCTAACACGCCAACAATCACTAACGTTGCAAAAAGGTACTGAAAGTACAGTCGGTTGGATTTCGACGCCAAAATCCGTTAAGATCGTTGTTGAAATTCAGAGAAAGTTAAATTTCAATATCCGCGCAACTCTTCTATATCCATATTGTAATAGATCGGTTTTCTATTTCCATATGAAGTTTCTTTTTGAACTCTCTTTGAGGCGACAAGACACGTTTTCGCGAGGCAATTTGGTATTTGTGTGTTTTAGACTGTTAGCACATTTGTATATATAAATGTCAGTACGATAGTAGGAAACCTAAATTTGTCAAATTTAAATTCTAAATGGCACAAACAGATAGTATTAAATTAAAAATAACCAATATTGGCAGAAACTACTTCGTTGTAGATCAAACAAATAACAACTCATTGGCTACATCAAGTTTAATGCAAACCGATAATTCAACAACACGCAATTAGCTACAAATTACAACAAACTAGCGTAAAATTTGTCCACCTATACATCTATTAACAAATGACCTAGATGAATACCATGGCAAATGGTTAACTGATATGCCGAATGAAAATTTTTTTAGTGCATTACCAGAGGTCACTGATGGAACGCAGAAACCGAAACCGTTTAATCAGTACCAAGACCTCCACGAACATACATCGAGGTTTATGTTATCGAGCCCCTAAAAAACTACTCAAAACGGTGGCTAATAGAAACTTTACCTTAAAGCAACTAATGAACAATGAGGTCAAAATGCAAACAAACACAACAGAAATTTAGTAAACTAGTTCTAGCCCACGGGCAAAAACGAGACACAAATTTTCACACATACAGGCTAAAGAAAAATAGAAGCTATAAAGTGGTACTAAGAGGAATGCATCCTAAAATAGACATCAATGAAGTAACTGACGCATTAAAAAAATTCAATCACAAGGTAAGGCAATTAAATATTATAACAAAATACGACACGAAACAACCGCTACATCTCTTATTTATTGAGCACGATCCTAACGAAGATAACAATGAAATATGTAACGCTAGTAGATTATTAAACACGATACTATCCTTCGAAACTACGAAAACTAAAAACGATATTCCTCAATTTCTACACTGTTAAGCGTATAAACACACTAGAATTTATTGTAATAGAATGCCTGCATGCGTCAAATATGCCGGCAAATATTTAACATTCAACTGTGCGCTCGAAGAAGGAATAGAAACGTCAAATGCTATAGCGCTCAGAGTATTCATGCTGATAGTTATAAATAGCTATAAAAGCTGTACTACTAGGAAAAAGTCACAAGTTCTGTTTCTTAGACTCAGTCGCAAAATAACTTCAGAATATTGAACTCCCCGAAATGAAACTGTTACTGAAAGCAAAAACAGTAACGCTCTGCCAAGCCAACAACACAACATACTCTTATTGTAAGACCAACGAACAAATAGTTCAATGACAGGAAGAAATGCCTTTCCCCACAGGAAACCAAAAATCAGTATCAAATGTGTCAGAATTAAAGAATATACTATAATAACCTTAACCAAAGACACAGAACAAATAACTATCATGCTCCTTGAACAAACTGAACTCTTAAGCCAACAATCAACACAAATTAACAAAACTTGTTCCACTCATGGTAAACAACAATCTACAAATACAAAACACGCTTATCGCAATCTGGCATGCAAACGTGTTACAACAGAATATTGGAATTGAAAACTTTTGAACACTGTGAAGAAGAAATGTAACGATGTAATGCTCATTGCAGAAACATTCTGCTGTTAACAATTATATCAATATCCCATTTTATAACGGTTATGACACTCATCACACATGCGGTATAGCACGCGGCGTTTCAGATGTTATTATCAGACAAAGTGTCAAACATAATACACACCACTCAATCGCAGACACTTGCATGCATCCTGCTGTCGTGACTATCCGCACAATACATGACCACATTACTACAGCCGCCGTCTATTGTCCTCCGAAGAATCAACGAATCAATACACAAAACACCAATACTACAATACACTGACTTTTTAATTGCCAGGAAATGAATTCATCGCTAGTGGAGTCTATAATGCTGAACACTATTCATGAGGCTCGAAAACTAACTCACCACAAGAAAAAATCCTGGAACAAACAACAAGACAAACACACTTAGATAGAGTGATGACTAGCCATCAGCACTGGAGAAAACACCCGAAGTATTAGACTTGGAAGTAATCAAAGGACTACACAAAACTGAATTTGTTACACGATCATATGATATTAGCTGTGATCACTCTCCGATAATGATCTATTACCTGCATAAACCGGTACTTAATAAAAAAATTCTTTCTTTATGCAACAATAGTGCAAATTGGTATAAACTGAAAGGGTGCACAGAGAAAAAGGGAAATAGTAGTATCCCGTTGAAATCACCAGAACAGATCGAAACGGCAGTAACGAACCTAACCAACTTAATTCAAAGGGCAGGGAAGGCAGCCACCACATATGTCGAGGCAAAACGTAATTTTTATATTTATCCGAAATACATCCTACAAAAGATTAAATGGAATCGCATGTTGAAGTATATTTCGCAGAAGCAAAGAACGAAAATCAATGATGCAAAATTAAATGTAGTTGTCAGGGAGGCAAAGCAGCTAATCAGAAATCACCGTAACAAAAAATTTTACTCTTATCTATCTAACATTTTACCCGACGGAAGGACACGAGGTAAATAAAGGTTCTAAAAAAACTGAAAAAGCCGAATATTTCTTCACCTGCCATAAAGAAAACAGACTCGAGCTGGTCAAGGAGTAACCTCGAAAAAGTCACTGTCTTTTGTGAGCACCTAGAAAGAATCTTCGAGCCCAACAACATTTGCACCAAAAACAACTTTCAGGAAATTCAGACGATGCCAACATCCACGACATTTCATGAAGTAAGACAAAAGAAGTTAATGAACTCATTATAGAAAACTCAAAACAGCAAAGCTTTCGGTGTTGACCTAATCATTGGATTAATCTTCAAACAACTGTAACCTAGAGGAGTAAGGCTGCTGTCCATCACTTTCAGTGAAGTACTAAGAATCAGATATTCTCCTGTTAACAGGAAAATTGCCCAAGTGGTTATGCTACATAAATCCAACAAAGGTCTTCATTTACCATGATCACATTGGTCAATTCCGTTAATTCCTATAATGTCGAAATTACTAAAAGAAATTCATATTTGAAAAATTCAAGGAAACATTTAAGGAGAAAAATTAATCCTATCGGAACAATTCTGTTTTAGAAATAAATTCGCCACCATCGACAAATTCCACACAATGATGATCAAAATTATTTTGGCTTTAAAAAAGGAAACAAATTAAATGCTGCACGGCAATCTTTCTTGACATTGAGAAAGCTTTCAGTAAAGTATTGCATGAGGGCCTCCTACTCAAAAACAAATTCCAGTTTCCTGCACTTTATTATCAGTTCTTGAAATCATGCCTACAATATCGAACATTCTTTGTAAAAATTCAGGACATATATTCAATCATCTATATAACTGAAGCTGTAGTAACACAAAGCAGTGTACTAGGGCCCGTATAATACATACTGTTCACAGCAGGTTTTCCGGCAGTACGAGAAACCACACTATACACTTTTACTGATGACAGGGCCATCCTACAATCTCATCTACTACAATCTCAAAAGAGCTCATTCAATGTTACAACAGCATTTATTACAAATTGAAGTATGGCTAAATACATAGAAAATAATAGTGACTGCAGATGAATGCAAGCACATTGCATTCACATTAAGAAAAGGAATCCATCCTCCTATCTCGTGTTAAACGTCGTATCCGTTTCCTAAATTAAGGCAATAGTGTTTCAATAAAGTTGTGTATCCACCCAGATACAAGATTCAGGTGGAAACACCATATATGATCCAAACACGAACAAATTCGTATAAAAAAAAGAGACATGTACTGGCTTACTGGTAAAAGCTCGAAACTTAGTAAAGATAATATTAATCTATAAAATTATTAATCTATAAATACGTCATCAAGCCAATCTGGACATACGGCATTGAATTGTGCGGTATCGCAGCCAAAAGTCACATAGCTAAAGTAGAAGCATTATAATCCATTATTCTCAGAACCATCGTCAATGCACCATAGTACATACGTAACGATGAAGAACGCAAAGTTCTGAAAATTAAGTCAGCATCAGAAGAAATAGAACGCTTATGTAGCACATACAAAGCACGATTAGAAAATCACGCTAATGATCTAGCCAGAAACTTATACATAACAAACTTTCCTAAACGATTACGCAGGAAATATCCCGAATACTTCCTTTCTGAACAACATACTTTGCAATTGCTATACTGATGATTGCTAGTGATGAATCATCCGCAGTCGATTCCATTAGTATTCCTACTCCCATTGTTTATGGGAAAAATTTGTTGAAATCAAACGATGCATGTGAAATTCTGCAATAAATTTTTTACTATAACTGAATACATATATAATGTTTATTCATACCAACTTCAAACTAAATTCATTAACTAATAACAAAATTGTATTGATTTTACGTTACATAGTACGGAATATCAGTCCATAAAATTATTCGTACCATTCAGAGCAGAGACGATTGTTCTGTTTACAAAGTCATTTCATATCAAAAATAATTTCTACAGTTTACAGTCGGTTGAGTGAGCGTCAACAAACTTGTATATTTCGAACTTTTGTAAAAATAACATCAACAATCAGAAATGAGTCCAAGAATTTGGGATTGAGGTTTGAAGTGAGAGGTCAGGTTTGTGGAATAGGAAAAAGATAAAGGATTGGTGACAGAATATTCGATTTTGAAAGTAAAAAGGGGGTGCGAGAGGTGAAAGCTGGAAACAAAGGGATAACAGAAGGATTAAGACAGAGCTAACTGCAGAGGAAAGGACAAAGAGAAGAGAAGGAAGATTAAGGGAAAGAGGTAAGCATGAGAATAAGAGCAAACAGAAACAGAGGAACCATGTTAAAATTTATGGCCGGTAAGGAAAGGAGCAGGACAGAGGGATCTGTTGAATGTACGATTGAAGAGGAACGGGCAAGGAAGAATATGATAAATGACAAAAAGTCTACATTGGAAAACACATTGGAAGGAATGCTTCAGAAATATGTAACAGAAATAGAGAAGTTGAGAGAAGAGATGAAGCAGGAGGGAGAGACATAGATTAAAGCAGAGAGGAAAGAGGATGAAGAATGGGAAAAGGAGAAAGAACAGCTAGAAGGAAGAATAAGTATTTTGGAACTGAAAGAGGAAAGGAAGAAAAGGCAAAATAGGAAAAGAAATATAATAATAATGGATGCGAAATGGGTGGAGTGGGTGAAGAATTTTCGAGGAGGTAAAAGATTTTTAAAAGAAAATTTAATGGCGTATGTAGAAATAGGAGCGGCAGGGAAGGTATGATTTAATAGAGGAGGAAAAATAGTTGTTGCAAAGCTGACGGACTAGAAAAGAAGAGGTAATGACAAAGGGGAGGAGTTTGAAAGATGGAGTTTACATTGAGGAAGTAAAATCTCTGTCGAGGTAGTAAAGGGAAATACAAGCGAACTGAGACAGATTGTAAGAGAGAAAAGAAAAGAGGGAGAAAAGACGATAGATAGTTATATGAAAACATGTGTTGAATAAAATGATATAAACGGATCTAGTGGGAGGAATGCCTGGTAGGAGAGGAAGGGGCAGTGGGGGACTGAGGTGAGGCAGGGTGTGGTGCGCTGTTCTGCAATGTGAATGGATTGATTAAACAAGAGAAGGACTTCTGAGAATTTATGGAGAAATTCTATTATGTAGGCATTTCGTAACGTGTGTGGAAGAAAAGTCATGTGAAAAACTGAAGAAAATACTGCCGAAAGATTACACATGAGAATGTCAGTACGCACGGAAAACATAAAAGGCAGAGCATGTTGAGGGCTTGTAAACGGATCGAGAGTGGAAATAGAGGAAGAAAAGCAAGAAATGAAACGAAAAAGTGTAGCGATGGCTAAGAGGATAAGTTTGGGAACAGGCATGTGGATTGTATGGACAGATTATTGCAAAGTAGGAGTAAAGGAAATGATGGAGCGTGTAGAGTTGGAACAGGAGAAAAAGGAAGGAATTAAAATACTGATTGGAGGGGACTTTAACGCAAGGACAGGAGAGAAATGTAGAATTTGTGACGGAGAAGGGGAAGGTAGTTAATCCGAAGACAAGAGGAGCAATAAAGAGGGGGGAGCAACTGCTGAATGCAATGGAATATAACGGGTGGCATATACTTAACGGAAATATTAAGAGCATTGGAAGAGTCGAATACACGAATTCGTGGGTAGCACGGGGCACACGGTAATTGACTACTCAGTATTAAATACAGAGGGAATAAATGAAATTGAGGTATTTAGAGTTTTGGACAGAATTGAGTCAGATCATATGCCGTTATATAGTAGGCTAGGATTCAAGACAAGAAAGCTGAAAGGAAAGAAGCTGAAGGAGGTAAAAGAAATAATAAAGTGGAATCAGCAGGAAATATGAAATTATCAAGCATACAAAGAAGGTACTTTGGAAGGAAGTTGGATAGAAATAAAAGAGGTGGTCGAGAAAGGAATAACAAAAGTGATGTTGTAATGGTTAAAAGTGATGGTTGAATAGCGAATGAAGCAAGACCAAAAGGAGTTTAGAAATACTGCTCAAAATGGAAAGAAGATAATAGGAATAAAGAAACATATCTGAAAGAGGAAGCTAAATTCTGAAGAATGTTCGAAAGAAAACCAAGAGAGAAAGCAGAGAAGGAACTAGAAGTCAAGAGTACGAAATCAGAAAATCTGACGCTACATTAACAAATGAAGAAAAAAGAGATCTCTGATCAGCAAAGAAATTAAAATCGATGAATGGGGAAATCACTTTATGATGCTTCTTCCTTTTCTATTTTTCTTTCATGTCGCATCGACAATGAGCGACGACGGTGCCATTAGATATGTGTGAAGTAATTTATGTTTTTGAGATATTTTAATACTCTTTGTATGTCATTTTGAGAAATCAGGTTTATGTTTGCGTTGATTCCGTATTTCTGTCTTTAGGTTTCTGTGGTGTGGCATTCGTGCAGTATGTGGATTATTGTTAATGAATGGTTATTGCAATAAGTGTAGGTGGGTGGTGTAGTTTTTTGATTTTGTATTCATGTGTCTGCTTGGTATCCAGGGTCATTCTTAGGCGTGTAACAATTATTCCTTCTTTCCTGTTGTTAAAGTTTGATGTTTGTTGGTGAATGTCTTGGATATTTTTGTGTAGTTTTGAGTGCTTTTAGTTGCTTTCCATGTATTGTTCCATTCATTTTTGCTACTTTTCTGCAATGGTTTATTCGGTTGTCGCAGGGGATTGGAAAATGGTTGCGATTGTTGGTAAGTAAGGGAACGGTGGCATCTTTCGCTGCTGCGTCGGCTTTTTCATTTCCTTCTATTCCTTGATGAGCTGGAATCCAAATGACTGTGGCGTTTGTGTTAGGTTGGTTGTGGTTAGTTCTTGGATGGTGGATATTAGTTGGTTTGGGTTAGGTTTGGGTTTTCTTGATCACGCGATTTCGTTAGGAATTTTGTAACGCTCATGGATTCGGTGTATATGACGATCTGGTCTTCGTTATTTGAGTGTGCATATTTAATAGTTTCCAGGGTGGCATAAGTTGCGGTTGTGAAGATGGATGATGAAGAAGGGAAATTTTGTGTTTTTTTGGCTTTTCCTGTGATAATGGCGTGATCAGCTCCAGTGTCCGTTTCTGACCCATCAGTGTAAATCTTGCTGTGTTGGGAGTAGTTGTTATTTAGTTCTAGAAATCGAACTGAGGATTCTTTTGGAAAGTTCGACAAGACTGGTGTTTGTTGGTTTTGTTTTTAATGTCCATGGAGGGATTTGTGGTAGTTTACGTTCAATGATGGGATGGATTTTGAAAGTGGCGGATTGAAGGATTTTGATAAGTCTGATATGGAATGGGGAAGGAATTTTGGGTTTATTGATGTTGAAAGCTTTGTATTTATTGGAGAAGATGTTGTTGTAGGAAGGATTATTTGGGGTGGATGAGACTTTTAGTGCGTATTTAAGAGTTAGGAACTTGCTTCTGGATTCAACTGCCATTACTTTGTCTTCGAATAGTAGACTGTTTGTGGAGCATGTTCGGTATGCACTTGTGGCTAGTCTAAGAGCTGTGTGGGAGATTGGTTATATTATTTTTTTGGTGGAGCTATTGGCTGAGTTATAAACGGTAGAGCCGTTATCCAGTCTGGATCTGATTAATGCTCTGTACGATTCCAAAAGAGTGTCTTTATCCGCTCCCCAGTTATTATTGGAAAAGGTTTTTATAGTGTTAAGTATTTCAATACAGGACTTTTTTTATGGTTTCTAGGTATGACGCCCGAGATAATTTTTTATCGAAAATAAGGCCTAATATTTTGATGGTGTCAGTGAAATTTATATCAAGATTATTCAGATACAGTTTAGGTGGGGGACTGAGTTTGGTTTTTTTAGTGAATAAGATGCCTTTGATTTTTTGGGAGAAAATTTTAAGCCCGTTCTTTTTATCGGTCCTGAAGGGCATTGATGGTTGTTTGTAAATGTTCGTTAATGGAACTTATATCTTTCCCTCTACATGTGATTGTTATATCATCCGCAAATAGTTCGGTTTTTATTGGTGGCTTGAGGTTGATGGCGATGTCGTTGATTCCTATTAAAAATAGTGTGGTACTCATTGCTGATCCTTGCGAGTCTTCGTTTTTGATTCTAACTGGATGTGACAGAGATCCATTTGCTCTGACTTGGATTGATCTATTGGGTAGGAAATTGATTATAAAAGGTAGCATACTGCCATTTACTTTTATCTCAAAGAGGGAATTAATAATTTTGGTTCTCGAAATTGTAACGAAGGCTTCTTAAATATCGAGGCATACGGCGGCTATGTATTCTTCGTTGAGAAAAAAGTCGCAGATATTTGTTTCCAGGGTCGTTAGGACCCTGTCGAAAATGTCGGAAACCGTATTGATTGGGTTAAGAAGTTTTTTTTTTACTTCAATGTACCATCTAGCCAATGTACCAAAGCCTACAGTTTACGATTTTTTCTAGTCGTCTGTACATAGTATTATTTAAGAAAACTTGGCGATAGCTGTTAGGGTTTAGTTTGCACTTGTTTGGCTTAGGAACTGAAATTACTATTGCTTTTTATTTGCCAATTTTCGCGAAAAACTTTACAGATCCATATACAGTTGAAGATTTTTAACAGATAATTTATTCCAATATTAGGGAGCATTTTTAATAGTAAGTCGGACATACTATCTGGTCCTGGGGCGGAGCTTATTTCTTTGGGTGTTAAAAGTGAGCTTAGAAATGAGTTGCTACCGTTGCGAATCAGATCAGGGTGTATATTGTTGTAGATTATTGTTGGATGTCGTGAGTATGTTATTTGAATTTCCATGGAATTATTTTGCTAGTGTTTTAGCAATGTCGTAGGCTTGAGTTACGATTCTGCCATCATCAGATTGCAGGAATTGGATATTCGTAGAGGATTTGGAACCATTTATGCATTAGATTTTTTTTCCATACTGCAGATGTTGGTGTTTGTGGATTTATTAATGATATGTAGTTTCTCCATGATTGTTTTTTATTTTCTTTAATTATTCTACGGAAATTGGCGTGTTTCCTTTTTAACTCAGTTAGGTTTCGTTTATGGGATGTTTCTTTGCTCTATTGAAAACGTGATGACTCACTTTCATAGCGATCTACATTCTTCGTTCCATCACGGTACCGGTCTTTCCCTGATTTTCTACAGTCTGAGAATTCCAAAGGGTTTGTCTATGGCTGAGGTTATGATTTGTTGCAAATTTTTTATTATTTCGTTAACCCGGGCCGAGTTCAGGTTCTGTTTCTTTCTATGTAAGTTGAAGCACTATGTTTTCTTGATATATTGGCCAGTTTGTTTTTCTTATATGCCATTTTGGTTGGAGGTAATTTTGAGTTGTTGTGTATTGTCTCCATGGGTAATTTTTATGGAAAATAATTTTTATGGCCGCTGTCATATAGTTCTTTCGAAGTATTCCATTTTAGGTGTTGAGCTATCTGTGGACTGGAAAAGGTTAAATCTATTGCACTTGTTTTGCCGTTTCCAGTGCTGAAGTGCGTTGGGGAATGTGTGTTTAATGAGATTAAATCCTGGTTGTTAAGCAGATTTTCAACAATCTTTTTCCTTCTGTCAGTTATGGTCGATCCCCAGAGTGTGTGATGGCTATTAAAATCTCCGGACAGGATCAGGGGAGCTGGAAGTTGAGCTATTAAATCTTCTAGGTCTAGTAACTCAAGGGGGAAGCTATTAGAAATGTAGATATTGCAGATGTGGATTCTTTCTGGAAATGAAATAGATATTGCAACGGCTTCTAAGTTTGAATTTAATGGGATTTCAGCAGAACCATATTTGTCCAAAGTTACAATGGCCACTACTCCGCTGGCGTGGTTTTCGTTTACCCGGTTTTTAACGAAGGTGTTGAAGTGTTTAAGTGTAGACTAGTGGTTTTTTTGAAATTTGTTTCTCGAAGGCAGAATGTTAGGACTGAAATCATTTATGAGTATCTGTAGTTGTTCGTAATGGGTATAGTAACCGTTTATGTTCCATTGTATTATTGTTTTCATAATGTATTCAGTGGGGCATTGAATTTGGATTTTGCTGCCATTACGGCTCTCATGAAAATTCTATCGAATCCTGTCGAATTCTGGTGAGCAGCTAAATGACGATTCAGGTGTGTCAGTCGATTTGGGGAGCTTTTTGCAGAGTCGATGTATTCTGTTCTTTATGCTTCTTTCGTTTAGATGGGGGTAGATTTCTTCAAGAACTTGAACAAGGGTCGGAATGTTATCGGTGCAGTTTCTTGCGATTTGCAATGGGTGTGCTGATCCGAGGGTTTCTTGGAGGAGGCTCTTGACCTGGGAATAATTTAGCTGGGAGTGTGAAGGATTTTTTTATTTATTATTTCTTCTGCTGGGGCTAACATTTCCTCTAGTTTGGCGGAATCGAAAACTGGAGATCGGGAAGAAAGTCGTTTTAGTTTAGCTATTGCGATTTTTTTTTATGTGAATTGTTTGGTCGGAGTATGGAGTCTGTGTCGTTTAAGTTAACATAGCCCGGTTTGTCGTCAGTTGATGATTGCGACAGTAGTCTTTTGGAACTGAAGGGGATTGGTGGCTACTCTGTCGGTAATTTATTCGTTGCTTGTTTGGGGTTGCCGATGTTTGTCTCGGTAGTGATGGGAATCTTCTTAACCGACAATTTAGAGGATTGAGTTGGGGTGGGGATCGTTGTATTTGTATTTGGGATTGTCGTATCGGTTATGTTTGAATTTTGGGTTAGCGGGCAATCTTTCGATAAGTGACCTTCTTATTTACATCGGAAGTAGAAAAGGCTGTCGACGGATGTAAAAATACGGTAAGATGTATCCTCAAAAGTTATTAGGAAGGTGGATAGGATTCTTCCAATGTCATCGTGGTCAATGTATGCCTGTCTTTTGAAACTGAGGATGTGGGCGTATTCCGGGTCGGACGTGCCTGCTTTCAGGATTCTTATTCTGGAACATAGCTTGACTCCTTTTTTTGAAAATTAGTTCAAATACTGAGTTGGGTATGACCGGGGCAACGTTTGATAGAATTACTCTTTGGTCCGGAGTTAACATTGTTCTTAAGTTTAGCATATTGTTGTTGACCGTAATTGTTTTGTGCTGATTTGTTAAGTGCAGCACAGTTTCTTTTTTGTTAAGATATGCGCAAGTTCGACTGTTTAAGATTTTTGAGGTGTACCTTATTGATTTGGGGCTGATTAGTTTCTCTATTGCAAGGGCATGATCTTGTGTCGTCTATTGCATGGACGATAGCTTGGTCTTTTGTAGGTGATGCATCGCGTTGTACTGCGTGGGTGTCTGATTAAATGGAGTAGTTTCTTTCGGTTTGGTTAGAAAATTGTTTACCCCTGTACTCAGAGATCCCCGCAGGGTGATGTTGTTTAGCCAGTGTATTCATTCCAATGGTTCATTCCTATCCCTTTGTGTTAAGGTGCGAAATTGGCGTTTGTTTTCACGAACACTATGATATTATGAATTGGAACTCGTAAGCGATACTGTATCAGACCTCCGTACGGTACGACAGCTCAACCGAGATTGTGTATGATGCTTCTATATTGATCGGAAAGCAAAAATAAGTGGCGAAGGTCAAGGGAATACGGCGAGGGAAAGGAGGGTATTGATGACAAACAAGAACTTAGAACAGAAGAGATAGAAAAACAATTGATGATACTTAACAAGGGAAAAAAACGGGGGAGGATAAAATTCCCAGTGAAACATAAGAATTCATGAACAGTGAAACGAGTGAAAAAATGGTGGAACTAATCAAAAGGGTGTGGGAAGGAGAAAGAATGGCGCAGAAATGGAGAACAGGTATAATTTCACTCCTATATAAAAAAGGAAACCGGATAGCGTAAAAAAATTGTAGAGGAGTGACACGGTTTAATACCGCATACAAAATATATGCAGTAATTATAAATGAAAGGATCAAAAAGAGATTGAAACAAAAAAGGTGCTGCCAGATACCCAAGCAGATTTTCGAAAGGAAAAGGGGACAGTGGATAATATTTATATTCTACAGCATGTGATAGAAAAAGCAACAGAGAAGAAGAAAGGAAAGTTATTCAAACTTTTTGTAGACCTAAAGGTTGCTTTCGATAATACATGTAGAGAAAAGCTATGGGAAACTATGGAAAATGCAGGTATTATTAGGAAACTGGTGGATAGGACAAGAGAAATCTACATATAGTCCAGGATCAAAATCAAGGTGGATGAAAAGGTGTCCGGAGAGTGTTGGGCCGAAGAAGCAGTGATGATCATCCACTTTGCTCCACGCTGTTTAAAGCCTTTATAGCGGATATCGAAGAGCAATTCAAAAAAGGATAAGCTGGGGGTGTGGTGGTAGGGATGGAAAAGTTATGGATACTCTCATACGCAGAATCAGAAATGAGTCGGAATAAGTCCGAGACTAATCTAGTAGAGCGTCGAATAATATTCGAATTACACCAAAAGCCCAAATGGGCAAAAGGTGTGTTCAGGTAGAAAAAATAGTAGACAGAAGCAAGTTGACTACCCAATTCATCATTAAACGGATAAAAGCAAACGATAGATGGGTAAATAACAAACGTTCTAGAAGAACAAAGATTTTACCCGTCCGAGAAGGAGACTATAGTACGTGCAGTGCAACAAAATGCATTTAGCTACAGTGTGCAACTGTATGTTGAATAAGAAATTTTATGCTGAAACTTGTCGAAGAATATTGAAAAGTTTTTCATGGTCGGACAATGAGATAGAAGGCGTTCAATAGTAAAGTTAACAGAATAGGGTAAGTATAATTTGCAAAAGAGTACAGAAAAAAGAAATAATACCTTTGGTCAAAAGTTACTTTCTCAGATATGTCGAAATTTAATATTTTTGAATGACGAAGGAGGAAATGTTTAGTGCAAGCCTAGTAAATAACTAGAATTAAAAAGTTTAGCACCGTTTGTAATGAACGGCCGATGTTCCGATATAGTTTGGGGCTGCATGGCAGCACGCGGAGTAAGCAATCTTGTCTTTATGGATTGAATTATGGATAAGAGAAAGTATGTAAATATACTCGAAGAAAATCTGAAGTGCGACTAAGTTGGGTCTACAAGATGGCTACTATATCCAACACGAAAACGACCCAGAGCATACTGATTAGATTACTCGTGTGTGGATACCTTACCACGTTCCTTACTTTTTATGTATGCCTCATCAGAGTCATGATACAAATCCTATAGAAAATCTATGCGCGGGAATAGACAAAACACTCCGCGAGCATAAAATTTCCAATAAAGAAATGATAAATTAGAAAAATTTGGAAGTTTGAAATAGTATTGAACGAAGTTTTATTTTAAAACAGGTAGAATATATGCCAAATCGATTGAACAATGTAATAAGGCACACAGGTGGATCCACAGTATACTATAAAATTAATATAAAGCAAAGAATCTGCTATAATATGCGATACTTGACAAAACATATACTGGCAATATGTAGACTAAAATCAATATATTTTTGTCATTATTTCATCAATTTTGTTACAATTAGTTATAAATAAAATTTATACATATGTTCATTTATAGTAAAATGTTTGTTGCAACATACTACTCGCATCGTTTGATTTCAACAAAATTCTCCCATATGCAATGAGGGTATGAATACTTTTGGGACTGACTGTTCGTGATATCAACTCAAGCCTCCTCATCAATTTATTGAATGTCCCTATTGGACAAATAGTAAAGTACTATAGATATCGAAAAAAAGAGAAAATAATCGTATACATGTCCATATGTATTAGTGTGTAGTGAGTTAGGGCTAAGTTTGTGTAACCATTTGTAGCGGCTAACAGATGCCAGAAAATGTTGCTTTCATAGAACAGGGAAGTAAGTAGAATTTACGACTCACACGTGGAATATACTATTGAAATGCAAAGGACAAGCCTTGTTCTTACTGTGCGCAGGTCAATATTATGCGCACTAGTGTATGACTATACTGAGAGTATACTGAGAGATTAAATAGCGAACTGCGACTAGCTTGGAAAGCGAACCGAATCGCTAGCAAAATAAATCTATCTACAGCGGAATACTAAGAAATCATTTTACCTGCCTGACCTACTTCATCACAGAACATTTAGAAAACGTTATAGTCCAATCTTCAAATCGCCATAAAATGCGTCATTGTTGATAGTGCCGATGTCTGATGAGCAGTAACAAACGGTGATAGATGGTAATCTGCTACATCGCGTTTACTGAGGAATCGTTGGCAGACCCGCAGTCACTTGCCGCCATTTTAGAAATGAAGCATCAACAGTGCAGGGCAAAGTATTTTAGAGCCTTCGATCTAGTAAGTGGGTTCTATCAGTAGGCATAGAGGAGATGAATGCGGATTAAAGCAGCCTTCTGTAAACCGTACATACATTATGAATGCAAACATATGCCATTCGGTTGGCACCGGCAGCATTCCAGGGACTGATGGATAGGATATTAACCGGTTTGTAAGTAACAGAGTTGTTTATCTACATAGATGACATTGTAATGTACGCGAGGTCTCCTGACGAAAATCGTGCCAAATTCGATAAAACAGCGAAGCGATTGTGTGAAGGCTAATGATCCAAATATCGAAATGCGGATTATATCGTGAGGTGGCGTACTGAGGCCAAATAATAAATGGAAAGGGTACAAAGACGCGTCCGAGAAAAATAGCTACTGGCAGCGAATTTCCGGTTCCGAGAACAATGACAAACATACGCGAGTGTTTGGGACATGCGGGATGTTATCACCGCTTCGATAAGTTTTCACAAATTTCAAAACGATTCAAGTCCCTTCTGCGAAATGACGCAATATTTCGTTAGGGGTCTGAAGATCCCTACGACACATACGCTTTGCATGTTTCATAAGTGGCGGAATTAAACGGTTTGACTCGCAACCACATACGCGGTAAAACGTTTTCAGCCTTACATGTATATAAATTCAACATTGCTACTGACAATCGTTCGCTAGTATGGATGAAAATGTTCAACCTCCCGCATTCTTAGATGAGGAATTAATCTAGCGGAATATAATTATAGCATCATCTATAAAGTAGTGAAATACAATGCGAACACAGACCGAACCCAAACCTGACACATTTCTTTTTTTTTTATGTTGAGGAAATCTTTAAAAGACATCCAGCTCTCTAAAGGGAGAGAAATGGGTGATGTGATCTGATTTTTACCGACTACGGCAATTCATCCTTGCAGACGTTTAAGGAGGGAGACAGGGTTGCTCTAGTAAATCGATTCTTCATGGTCTCCCCGCTGGCGTGCAATCCTCTCAGTACTGCTCTTGGAATGCGCAAACATTATAGTTCCCCTCGCTGCGTTTCCTTCACTGGTTGTGGTTTTATTGTTTATTTGTTGGTTTCTCCATTTCATAAGCCAAGGTTGAAGCGACATTGAAGAATTACATTCAATCTTACTTTGCTCTCACCTGTAAGTATTTACTGGGAGATCGGCCTTCAGTTTAACACGCGGGCATTTCTGTATGTGAAAAAGGAAATGGAAGACGCGACGCGCTACCACGGGCGATACAGAGATGGCTCTAAGACCACTCCCAAGACGCGGATATCTAAACATACTTGCTCGCCGCAGTGTCTTACCCGGGCAGTTCAGGATACGAAAACAACTACGCGGGATTCGTTTTTAAAAGGCACTAATTAATGTTCAAGAGAATTGTAATGGTAAAGAAAATTGTATAGTAAGTTTCAAGACGTGATGAAAAATGGGAAAGTTTATATTTTCTAGAACATGGTGGATATTCAGTCGTGAAAAAATTCTCAATATTTTTCAAAATGTTTGCTTTTTTACAAATTTCGAGAATAGAAATTTCTTTAATTTCTCACTTTCTGTATAACGTAAAAATATCTTCAAGGAAACAGAGATTCAAAGTGATCAAAGCAAAAAAGCTTTATATTTCAAAGGAACTGAAATAAAGTGTTACATGAACTTTTTCACAAAGTTATGACAAGACATGTACCTTGAATTACTCTAAAAATATGTTCAAATTTCCTGGTTAGGAGTATTTCATATTTCAGAGTTGAATCAAAAGGGATAATTTCGATCGAGGTCAAATGAATACCTAAGACTCTGAGACATGGAAAAACCATGCAGCCGCTTCTTTTGCTAGTTTCATCATTTCATGGACAGGACCCATCGGTAGAAAATGGATCAAAAATGTTTCAACCATGTCAAATTTTTAAATTTGGCATTTATACTTTCGTTTCAAAACCGTAAACTGCCTCTTTATAACTCGCTCATTATTTGTCACTCGGCTCCATGACAATCGTGCTGAACGCAATTGGAAAGAGAATGAGAGTGAGCAATACTCACAATCAGTACGAATATATCATTTTGAATCATCAATCATTCGTATAAAATTTCAATTAGTCATTAGATATTTGACCAAATTGTAAACATTTCTCATTATGTATTGTAGAATCCTCTAGGTTGCTGACGCACAAACACATGTCAAGTACTACGATTCTTAGAAGTGATATGCCATATGTCAAACGAAACGGTGATCAGCAGAAGGGAATAGTCAGACAATCCTGTGAGAAGGTGAAAGATTTTGACGAACTACAATACTTACGAATATGCATCAATTATACAATTTACTTTACAAAGTCATTCTATATTTCACATCTATTTTATATTTCACATTATTTCTCACACAATGAATGTCAGATCTTTGTGTTCGCTTGACTGCAATAAATATCCGTAATTTTTAAACATGAAGTTCGAACTTCTTTAATGAACTATTCAAAAAATAACTACTCTAAATTAAATGAAGTAGTTATTCAGATGATTTAACTTGGATGTCTGGTAAGAACATCGACAACAATGTGAGTTCCATTACTTTCACTTTAAAGTGATCAGGAAAATAATTTTTCTACTTTCCACGATGTGCGTCTTCAAATAGTCCAACATTATCAAGAATATTTTCTTCATAAAACCAATATAAAAACCAAATATAGGAGATATGTTTCTATTCATTCAGTATAGAATTTGTATTATTTTAAAAAGTATAAATTTTTTTCTACATTGTACACTAATATTATTTTATTTAGGATAAAAATAAAAGTTGTAGAAATCAATTAAAAAACAATGCATCTTTATGAAACATCATATTACACAATGGATCATCCTAAATTATGTCTTATTATTAAATTTACATTTATTTATTATGATTACTATATGTATATAGACATGTATATTGCTCGTAGTAACGTGTCTCGTAGAGAACAAATAATTTTCAATGCGGAAACGGTAACACTTTCCATATTTTTTAATTTTAATTTTTATCACTAATAGCACAGTGCTGAGGTGATAGAAAGGCTTTGCCTAAGTCGATACAGCAGGATATGATACAATCGATACAGAGTCAGGTGATCCTCAAAACATGAGGAAACATTGGATGGCTAGACTTGTCTTCCTAGTCGACGATTGTATGCAGTGTTTTTTCATGTGTCTACACATCTGTGATGAAGAAGTAATATCAAGGATCAAAGATAACAGTTCTCTCAAAACTTTTTATGAAAAGAATAGGTAACTCAGATGTGTTTATTATTTAAGTTGATAATAATGAACTGTGAAAAGGAAATTTTTTAGGAAACTACATGATTGAACTATTAATCGTTTTTGTTACAAGTAATAATTATAAATATGTTTTCTAGACTTCCAAGAATATACGTATCTCCTTTTCCTGTAAAACAGGATAATCTGTCGGTCAGAATTTAAATAAATAGATGTGTCATCGAAAATCTTTTTCGCTGCCGATAATCATTATTGACGAGAGAAACTTATTTCAATTGCTCACATAACAGTTATCAATATGGAAAATTCTATTTTGGTTACTCGCACATACTTCGCTCATAATAATGTAAAGTGTAAATTATTGTTTCGTATTCCTTTACAATTCTACCAAATCACTTTAAAAACCCATATAGTGGATTTTCAATGCTTAAGGATGAAAGAGACGTAGAAAAAGGAAAGAGTATGAAAATAAATTTTTTACACTTGTAACTTCTATAAATATATTGAATATCTTTATGCATTTACGGAAATTTTTAAATGTATACAAAATGTATAGTATACAGAAATATGTAGAATATCTAAATTGAAGTATTTATTCAATAGATGTTTTTATTCCATATTCAATAGAAGAAATCAATTTATATTTAAGTTTTAATTCTTTAGATATGTTTTAAAGTATATTATTATATATTTTATATATTACATGGTTTTGTATTTAAATGTATGGTGTGTTTACATTTATATTTTAAATACGTTTAAAGTACACGAAATAAAAATTCGCAAATAAATAACACAAATATCTGTTATTTTCCATTAATAATGAAAAAATTTTTCAAACATTTACAATCATTATTTGTAATAAAAGAAACGTTTTAGTTAAAGTACTTATTATTCCATGAGTATTCTTATTTTGGTTACAGTATTTTTATTCTGATTACAATAATTATGATTTCCCTGTGTCTGTTTAGTCGTCGCATTATACGATGCAATCTCTCATGCGAGTTCCTATCCATTCATATACTATTTATGTTAGTGAAAACAAACGCAAATCACTTACTTCAACACCAAGACCGCACCACAGGAATGAAAACACCGACAACCAACAACAACCTACGGGGACCTCTGATTACAGGGTTTACCAATTTTGTAACCAAACGGAAACAAACAACTATATAAAATCATACTCCCACGCAACACTACTTGACGCATCATTTACAAAAGATCAAGCCGTCATTATCGACGCAATCTTCTAAGACTATGCCCTTTCCTATGCAATAGGAAAACTAATTGGTCCCAAATCAATAAGGTACATCGCAGACAATCGTATTTGTGCATCGCTTGATAATAATGAACTAGTGTTATATCTAACCAATCTGCATAAAACAATATCCATCAACAACCATACGTTAAGCTTAAGACCAATGTTAACTCCGGCCTAGTCAGAGTAATATTATTAAAATTCGGCCTGGTCATACTTAGCTCAGAATTTGGGAAAATTTTCCAAAAAAAAGTCGTCACGCTATGCTCCAGAATAACAACCCTGAAAGCAAGAATGACCGACTGATTAAGCCCGCATTCTTTGTTTCAGGAGACAGGAATACATAGATTCCGACGGCATTGGATATATTCCATCCACCTTCTTTATAACTTTTGTGGATATATCTTACATCGACAGCTTTCTCTTCTTCCAATGTAAATAAAAAGATTACTTAGCGAAGATTGCCCAAAATTGAAACATAATAACCCATTCGAAAATCCCAAACACAAATTCAACGATTTTCACATCAACTCAATCCTCCAAAGAAGATATCCATCACTGCTGAGACAAACAATCCTAAACAAACAATTGATAAATTACCTACAGATCAACCGCGAAACATATCCAGTTTCAAAGGACCACTGTCACAATCAGCAACTGAGACTACGTTAGCTTACACGACATAGACTTCATGCCTCCACGAACTAATCCACATAAAGAAAAGTGATACTAATCAAACGAAAACCACCTCCATTCCAAACTCCAGTATTCGATTCTACCAAACTAGAGGAAATGCTTGCCTCAGAAAAAGATGTAGTAGACAAAAAAGTTCTTCGCACTATCAGCTAAGTTTTTCTCAGATCATAATGCCTCATTCATGAAACTTTCGGATCAGTTCACCCATTGGAAATCGCAAGAAACTACACCGATAGTATTCCAACCCTTCTTCAAGTTCTGGAAGAAATCTATCCCCACCTAAACGACAGAAGCACAGAAAACAGAATACATCGACTCTGTAAAAATTTCGCTAAGACAACCGACACACTTGAATCGTCTTGTAGCTGCTCATCTGAACCCAACATCGAATTTTTATAAAGCCGAAATCGCAACAGGCTCCTAATCCAAATTTATTACGAAAACAGTAATACAGTGGAACATAAACTGTTACAATATCCACTACGAACAACACCAAGTTCTCGCAAACAAAAAACCCAGCCGTGATATTAAGTGCCTTCAGGAAACGAACTTCAAAAGAATCACCAGCCTACACCAAAACATTCCAATATCTTCGTCAAAAACCGGACAAACGAAAACCACGCCAACGTCGGAGTGGCCACTGTAATTTCGAACAAACATGTTTTTACTGAAATCACTTTAAATTTAAACTTAGAATCCATTGCAATATCTGTTTCATTTCAAAAAGCATTCACATCTGCAATATCTACGTTTCAAATAATTCCCCCTTGATATGCTAGATTTTGAGGAATTAACAGCTCAACTTCCAGCTCCACTAACTCTGCCAGAGCACATTAATAGCCTTCACACTCTCTAGGAATCGACTAGAACTGTAGTAGATGTACGTTTTTCGAAAATCTACTGAACAACCAGGATTGAATTCTGCTAAACAAAAGATTCCCAACGCACTTCAGCATTAGGAATGGTAAATCAATTGCAATATATCTAATCTTTCTCTGTCCTCAGATATTTCAACACCTAGAATGGGAAACTTAAAAAATCTATACTATCTATGTTTATACTATATACCTATATTAAAAAATTTATGCGAATGCGACCACTTCCCACAAAAGTCACTTATGGAGATAATATCACCACAGCTCAGAGTTACCACCAACCAAAATGGAAAATAAGAACAACTGCAGTATATCAAGAAAACATAACGCTTCAGCGCACCGAGAAAGAAACAGGACATAAACTTGATGAAACCAGGCAAGATTAACGAAATAATAAACAAATTTCAACAAATTACAATCTCAGTCACAGACAAAGTCTTTGGAATTCCCAGACTGCAAAATATCAAGAAATGTCCTGCACCGTGGTGGAACGAAGAATGCAAAATTGCTATGCAAGAGAGTCATCACTCATTCAATAGAGCAAAAAAGATCCTACAAACCAAAACGAAACGCGCCAATTTCCGTATATTAATTGAAAGAAATACGAAACAATTTTGGAGGAACTGCATATCACCAATAAATCCACAAATACCAACATCTATAGTGTAAAAAATAAACAAATGCACAAATGGCTCCAAATCCCACAAGATATTCAATTCCTGGAAACCGATGATGGCATGGCTGTAACTCAGGCCCACGACATTGATAACACACTAACCAAAAAGTTCCAAGAAAGTTCAAACAACATTAACTCACCGCACGCTATTATTCAACAATCGTATACACCATTACTAGAATCACAATGATCGCAATTCATTGCTAAACAAGCTCTTAATCTCAGGGAAGACAGCTTCATTCTTATATCACAAAAATCACTGACCCTGGACCAGATAATATCCCCAATTCACTACTAAAACTCCAAATAACTGGAATAAGCTACCTGTATATAGATCTAACTGTATGTGGATCTATAAAATCTTCCCTGAAAATTGGCAAGGAGCAATAGTAATTCCAATTATTGAGCTAAACAAAAGCTAACAAAATAACAATTATCGCCCAATAGCATTAATTAACATATCATGTGCAAATTATTGGAAAGAAATCGTGAACCGTAGCCTACGATGATACATTGAAGTAAAAAAAACTTTTAAATTCAAACCAGAAAAGGTTCCGACGCTATCGATCTATTGACAATTGACCTAACGAACTTGGAATCTCATGCAACGCCATCCTTAACAGAGAAGACATAGCCGTCATATGCTTTGGTATTGAGAAAGCCGTCGACACAATCTGAAGATGCATAATTGCAAATACGCTCATAGAGTAAGAAGTGAAAGGCAATATGATGTTCTTCATAACCAACTTCCTATCAAACAGATCCATCCATGTCAGAGTAAACGGAGCTCTGTAAAATCCAGTGATGATGAAAAACGCAAGTATCAGTAATGAGCACCACAAATGTACACTTTATAAACGAACATTTCCAAATAGCCGTTAATACTATACAGGACAGGTAAAAAACAACTGGCTTACAGTTTTCTCCTTAAAAAAACCCAAGGTATCCTATTCATTAAAAGAATCAAATTCAAACTCGCCCTAAACTGTATCTGAATGATTTTGATATAAAACCACCATCAAAGACACCATCAAAATATTAGGCCTTATTTTCGACGAAAAACTATCTTGGGCGCCATATCTAAAATCTTTAGAAGAGTCTTGCGTAGAAAGACTTAACATAATAAACACTCTTTCCAACAATAACTGGGTAGCCGATAAAGACAATTTTTTGGAAACATACAGAGCGTTAATTAGATTTAAACTTGATTACTGTTCTACCGTTTATAAATTTGTCAAAAATTTCACCAAAGCAATAATAAAATCAACCTTCCACTCAGCTCTTAGAATAGCCACAGATACATACTGTACATGTCCCATACACAGCCCATTATTCGATGTCAAAGAAATGACCTTTGATTGCGCAATAAAAGTCCATTCATTCGAAATAACCCACCCTACAACAATACATTCTTCAACAATTACAAAACTTTCTACATCAATAAACACAAAATTCTCTCCCATTTTCATATCAGACTTACCACGACGTTCAGAATTCACTGCACCATCGAACGTAAATCACCACAACTCCCTCTATGGAAAATAGAAGCAGTCCCAACAAACACCAGTATTGGCTAACTACCTAAAAGTCCTTCAATCCAACTGAGCATAAGACCAAATTAAACAACAGCTACGTCCACCACAGCAATATTTACACTGACGGGTCGGAAACGAGCACTGGACCTGGATACGCCATCATTACAGAAAAAAACGGAAGAAGACAGAATCTCCTCTCTTTCTGATCCATCTTCACAGCTTATGCCATTCTGGAAACCTCAAAGTATGCACACTCAAATATCGAAGCAGGTCGTCATATACGTACATAAGAGTTACAAAGAGTACCATAAGAGTTACAAAATCATTAAGGAAGTCATATAACCAAGATAACCAATTTATAACCACCATCCAAGAAGTAAACCACAATCAACCTGACACAAAAACTACAGTCATCTCGATTCCAGCTCCGCAATAGAAGGAATAGAGGAATAGAAGCAAATTAAAGAGCCATCGCAGAGAACGAAAACACAATTACCTCATGTACTAACAATTGTAACCACCTTCCAGTCCTCTGCGAAGACCAAACAACCCACTGCAAAGAAGTAATGAAAAATGAAGGTAACAAGCCATGGACCACAGTTAGTAGCACACAGATAATCAAAGTATCCGAGACTTCCACCATCAAACACCAAATATTAGCAATGAGAAGGAAGGAATAAGTATCATACGCCTAAATACTGGACGTATCAAGCACATGGACACAGAATTAAAGGAACTACACTTCCCATTTGAAGCCATTGCAATAATCACCCATGAACAGCTACCCACTTCTGCACGAATGCCACACAACAGAAACCCAAAGACAGAAACACGAAATTAGTTCAAAGATAAACCTGTTTCCTCAAAATGACATGCGAAGAGATTTATAGTATCTTGAAAACACAACACATATCTAATACCACCGTCATCGCTAATGACCTCGCTGTCGATGCGATGTAAAAGAAATGTAATTAAAAAGGGGAAGAATTATGATTTCTGAATAATATAATTTTGGATAAAACCAAATGAAACTAAATGAATCATGTTTATTATCTTCTCAAAAACACATTGGAATCTTCTAAATATAGCAATTGGTACATGAATATAATGAAAGGAAGGGATCCGTTAGTAAAGAACGTCATTCCCATTGATATTTATAAAAGACGTATTCACATAAATGGCAAGAGCAAAATGATAGCATGCTTGACATTTCTGTTAATGCACAATTTAACAATAGAGCATGAGACACATAGATTAGTATTAATGAAAGAGCGCCTCCATACACGTTTTTAGCAAAAAGAAAGATGAAAGTAAATATTTATGAAAGAATTTAATACGAACAGTACTGATTGCTTTGCTAGTTACTAATCACTGACGATTTACGAGAGGAAAAATAGAAAAACTAATATTAATTGTGCCATAATTTAGAACCGAATCGTAACGAACAAAATAAAATT